>CM038043.1:34072500-34390088 GCA_021397845.1 Areca catechu
GATCAATGGAGAAACCACGGCGAAGGATCTTTGGAGGAAGTTGGAGAACACATAATTGGGCAGGAATATGACGAACAAGTTATGGTTAAAGAAACAGCTATACAGCTTGCTGATGCCTGAGGGAGGAGATCTGATTGCTCATATCCAGAAATTCAATTAAGTGTGCTCGAATGTTATGAGTCTTGATGTAAAGATAGATGAGGAGGATAGAGCTCTCCTGTTACTGTGTTCACTTCCAGTATCATATGACGGTCTCATTACAACTTTGGTGTATGGAAAGGAGACATTAAACTTCGAAGAGGTGGTTGGAGTTCTCAAGTCTAATGAACAGCGGGAAAAGCTATGTAAAGGGAGTTCAAGTTCAGAGATTCTTGCCGTGAATGAAGGCAAGGAAGGCCAAGGGATAGGACTCGAGGAAAATCAAAAGGTAGGTCCAAATCTCGAGGTAGTCAGTAGGGCTAGAGGTATTTTAAATGTCATCAGCCTGGTCATCTGAAGAGGAACTGTCCACTTCTGAAGAATGAGAAAGGGAAGGGCTTTTCCAAAGGAGATTCGACTAGTGGGAGTGGTGCACATTCATTTGAGGACAGTGACAGCTATTTACTGGTTGTATCAGATGGAGCCATGGAGTATGATAGTGAATGGACATTGGATTCAGCCTGCTCTTTTCATTACACTTCACATAGGAATTGGTTTGCTTCTTATGCCAAAGCAAATGGTGAAAGTGTGAGTCTCGGGGATGATCACCCATGTAAGGTTGCTGTGTTGGTACAATCAGGGTAAGACTATATGATGGAGTCATACGGACGCTTACCAATATCAAGCATGTGCTGAAGTTGAAGAAGAACCTGATTTCTCTAGGTTATTTGGAGAAGCAGGGTATGCCTTTAGCTGTTTACCGAGTAGTGGATGCTTGAAGATAACTAAGGCACCTTGGTGGTGATGAGAGGAAGGAGACTAAGCAACAACCATTATAGGATGGAAGGCTTAGTTATGACAGATAGTGCGGAAATCCTTACTGCAGCACAGGAGGAGCAGCTTCCCTACCAGCTATGGCATTATCGGATGGGTCCACATGAGTGACCGAGGACTCATGGAACTCTCCAAGAAGGGTCTAATTCCAGCACTTAAGAAAGAGGGAGATGATCTATGTGAGCCTTGTATTTATGGCAAACAGCACAGAGTAACGTTTGCCAGGAGTACCAAGCTGAGTGAAGGAGTTTTGGAGTTAGTTCACTCGGATGTTTAGGAATCGGCACCTGTATCAGCTAGGGGTGGAGCAAAATACTTTGTTACCTTCATCGATGACTTCTCCAAGAGGGTGTGGATATGTCTGATCAGGGAAAAATCAGAGGTATTTGTCCGTTTCAAGGCCTGGAGAGCTGAAGTGGAAAAAGAAACTGGAAAACCAGTCAAGTGCCTGCGGTCTGACAATGGAGGAAAGTACATAACTTTGAGTTTAGAAGTTACTGTGAGGAGAATGACATTAAATACTAATTCACAATGAAGATTACTCCCCAACAAAATAGTGTAGTTGAAAGGATGAACCAGACATTGACAGAGAAGGCTAGGAGCTTGAGGTTGCAAGCATCACTGCCCAAGGTTTTTTGGGGTGATGCTATAACATTTTCTTATTTTCTTGTAAATAGGTCCCCAAAGAAGAATCAATGGAGGCATCCCAGAGGAGGTCTGGAGTGGGAAAAAGGTGGAGCTTGGTCACATAAAAGTTTTTGGCAGTCCAGCATATGCACTGGTGGAAGGAGCCGAAAGGAATAAATTGGATCCAAAGTCATGCAAACTGGTATTCATTGGATACCCAAGGGGCGTGAAAGGATACCTACTGGTGGATCCTCATTCTCAATGGTCCACAATCAATAGGAATGCTATCTTCGATGAGAGGAGCCTTCTAAGGAAGCCCCGTGTTGCAACTGGAGTTGATAGGTTTATGGAGGATAACAGATATTGATTTCTACAGTCAGGAGATGAGCCATCAGTTTCAGCCTCAAAATAGGTTTATTTGAGGTGGTGAGTCATAGTCACATTCCCACACATGTGGAGGAACAGCGAGGGGGGACTTCTAACCAGGAGGATCTGCAGGAGGAGCCAGAAAATGTAGATTTGCAAGATAATCTAAGAGGTGTAGCATTGCACAAGCCTAAGAGGAACATCCAGAAACTGGTGCATTATGGCATAGATGAGACCATCTCATATGCTCTCATCTCTGCCAGTGGAGATCTAGAGACATTTGAGGAGGCCATGGATAGTTCATATGCGAGATCATGGATGCAAGCCATGATGGAGGAGATGGACTTTCTTCGGAAGAACAAGACATGGCAGCTTGTGGATCTACCAAGAGGGAGTCGACCCATTAGCTCCAAATGGGTCTTTACAAAGAAGGAAGGAAATTCAGAGCAAGGTGGAGTGAGGTACAAGGCTAGGTTGGTAGCCAAGGGGTACTCACAGAAAGAAGGCATTGACTACTCTGAGATCTTCTCTCCTGTTGTCAGGCATACGTCTATCAGGGTGCTGTTAAGTATTGTAGCAGCTCAAGATTTGGAGCTGGAACAGATGGATGTGAAGATAGCATTTCTCCACGGACATCTTGAGGAGAGTATCTACATGGAGCAGTCATAGGGGTTCAGGGAACCTGGATCAAAGGAGAAGGTATGCTTGTTGAAGAAATCATGTATGGGTTGAAGCAATCACCAAGACAATGGTACAAGCGGTTTGATACTTTCATGAGAAGCATTGGACTTTCCAAGTGCAATTTGATCCATGTGTGTATATAAAATCTCTAGAGGATGGATCCAAGGTATATCTACTCTTGTATGTAGATGACATGCTGATAGCATGCAAGAGTTAGAGGACAGTGCAGGATTTTAAGGCAAGCCTATCTCGGGAGTTTGAGATGAAGGACTTGGAGGCTGCATGGAAGATTTTGGGCATGGAGATTTTCAGAGATCAAGCCAAGAAGTTGCCACATTTATCTCAGGGAGGATACATTCGAAAGGTGCTAGAGAGGTTTGGAATGAAGGAGGCCAAACTAGCAGCGTTGCCACTTGCTTAGACATTTCAAACTTTCGGAGAGAGAGTCACACAGACCAGTGGAGGCTCAAGAAATGGAGAGGGTGCCTTATGCATCTGGTGTGGGAAGCCTAATGTATGCTATGGTGTGTTGTAGGCCAGATCTAGCCCATGCAATGAGTAAGGTGAGTAGATTCATGGAGCAGCCTGGCAAGGAACATTGGCAAGCACTGAAAGGGATCTTCAAATACTTGGTGGGATCAGTCGGAGTGGGCATCTACTACGGACAGCGTGGAGGTGCTGTGGAACACTCTAACATAGTCAAGGTTGCCAAGGGGCAGATGGAAGGCTTTGTGGATGCAGAGTTTGGTGGAGATGTGGATACCCGTTATTCCACAACAGGTTTCATATTCAGCATGAATGGGGGACCTATGTCTTGGAGGTCTCGTTTGCAGCCTATAATGGCGTTATCCACCATTGAAGCAAAGTATATTGGCATCACGGAGGAAGCAAAGGAGGCTTTATGGCTGAAGGGATTGGCTATGGAGATGGGCTGCAAATAGGAGGCTGTCAAGGTGTATTGTGATAGCCAGAGTGCATTGTTACTTACACAGAATCAGTATATCATGCCAGGAGACGAAGCACATTGACATCAGATACCATCGGATTAGAGAGCTGGTGGAGGAAGGCGAGGTGGAGTTGGAAAAGGTTTATACCAAGGATAATCTAGCTGGTGCACTGACGAAGGTTCTTCCAAGGGACAACTTTCACAAGTGTATGGGACTGATGCAGTAGATAGACAAAAAGAGTTGACCGAAGCCTTGAAACACCAAGATGGAGATTATTGAGTCTCGTGTGGTGTATCCAAGGCATATGGAGTCAAGTTTTGGGTCTTTGTCATGTTGATCATGATGTAACTAGGGCTAGGAGTGTGTCCGGTAAGAGTTCTAGGTGATAGACTGTGTTATAATGATATTGTTCAGTCTGTCTATTCGAGTCGGCTCGATGGTTCTTCGAGTCGGCTCAATGGTCCTTCGAGTTGACTCGGTTTCCAGGAATCAACTCTAGTTCTCAGGGTAGGTATGAAGACACTTGGTCAAGTCGGCTCGGATGGATTAGAGTCGGCTCGGATGCACAGTCAGAAACCTATTGTCTGGATGAGTCAGCTCGGATGGATTTGATCAACTCAGATGACGGGTTAGCTATTTTGATGATGTGCTGGTTGGGAGTTGGTTCAAGGGGCTGGGTTTAGTTTAACCTAGGTATATATATATATTGTACGGCCTTGAGAGAGAGAGGTTCGAGTCTTTCAAGAGATCCTATAAGCTATTCACACAAGGGATAATATAAACCCTTGTTTTCTCCCTAAAATTCTTCTTAATCTTGTTATATTCTTTGGTTGATCTTCTTACCTTGATCTCCTAAGATTCGTGGTATAGTGTTCACGTCAGGCTTGTTGCTTTCGCTATTGTTTCTTCACGTGCTTCGTGTTTGAGACGGTGCAAGTGGTCCGGATGGGGTGATCTCATCCGGTGTGTCACGATAATTTGGTATCAGAGCAGATCTTGCTCCGACATTGGCCTCCTTGCTCTTGGCCTTCGAGCGATTTTGCAGCTTCGAAGGATGAGAGCATTACTTGGTAATTAATGCACCAGTCCTTGAGATGATTACGAACCTGATCCGCATGCTGCGATCGGCTATCTTCCGCTCTGAATTTCTGCCCCTAGACAGGTGTCAGTGCTGCATTGGTGGTGACGGAAGAAGTAGTTAATGCCGTACGGTGCAATGATGGGCTGCCAGCCCGAAGCCCTACTCGTCGAGTTCCTGATGTGACATGGGCGACGTGGCAAGATCTAGCAGTTGGCGCAGCATCCAGAGCAACCCATCCGTAGTTGGTTGGGCAGTTATGTGGATCATGATTAGACATGATCCGACGCGTCCCCTCACGCTTCCCCATCGAATCAGGAGATCGCGTTCATTTGCCATTGGATCGCGGCACTCGAGGGGCGTTGGGAAGCGGCCCCTCAGCGCCTATAAAAAGAGATGGAGGAGGCCCGAAGGGAGTCTTCTACTCTGCATTTGCGCTCGAAGAGAAAGAATCCCTCTCTTCCACTGCTCTCACTCCATTAGGAAACCAGAACACCAGGTCAGTTCCGCACCTGTCCTTTCTTCCTTCTGTAGCTTCCGTTAGGATGGCTTCTGGTAGCTGGAGTTCCACCCATGGGAATAGAGAACCAGGTCCGTATGACATCCCTTCGACCATGACCCGAGAAAGGGTAGAGAGTCTTAGGGTTATCTACAGCATACCGTCCACACTACATCTGACTGTTCCCAGTAGGGAGGGAAGGGTGAACAGCCTGTTGAACTTAGGAGCCCTTCCCGTATAGTGAGCCGATCGAGGAGGTTCTCCCCGAGGTCGAAGTGGAAGAAGTGGCCAAAGGTCGAGCGGTCGATAGGGGGAGGCTGGTGAAGCCGATAACAAAGAGCATCAGAAATGGTGTGACATTCATGATGCCAAGCGGGTCAAAGGCCTGCTTAAAAGGGCCATTACGAACAATGATCGGCGGTCAGTAAATGAGGTCTCCAGGAGTTCTCTCCATCACATGTTGGGGGTAAGTCACTCGTATCCGATCCTTTAGCCTTGGCTTATGAGACACTAATTTCATTTTGTCATTTGCATCTCCTCAAAGACGTTCTACTGATGGACGACGGCCTGGGAGAGCTGCTAGATCTAAAAGAGCACTCGACCTAGAGGGCCGAGGCAGCTGAGGCGGCGAGGGATGAAGCAGAAGTGGTGCTGACGGTCACCAGAGCGGATATCCATTCTACGGGCTAATGAGGAGGAGCTATCTGCTCTATGGGCTGAGGCTGAGGCTTAGAAGAAGTACATAGAAGATTTGATGGCTCAGCAGGCTGACGGGGAGCCAAGCTAAAGAGCAAGAGGCAGAGAGTAAAGTCCCTGGCCCGTCGACTAGCCGAAGAGAGGGGCTACTTGGTCGAGTCCAAAAGGTGCTCAAGGGGCCACCAGGCCGAGGCGGAAAGATATAAGGATTTGTTGAAGACACCTGGGAGATGATGAAGACGGTGGCCGAAGCGGCCGCGTAAAGGAATATAAGGCCTTCGAAGACTTCAAGGGGGAGATGAACGAGGCCGGCTCGTATAGTTTTGACTATGGGTACGAAGGTCCCAAGGACCTTCGGGGCTCCGGAACAACATGAGAAAAAGGCTAAGGGATTTCTTGCCATCGACTTGCCTCAGCAACAGGTTGATGGTTAGTGCAAGATGCAGCAGGTGGCTGCTACCGATTGTTAGCCACCTCCTGTAGGTGCTGAACCATAGTGGTGAGTGTATCAATGCGATTCAGCAGCGTCTGGAATTGCTGTAATCCCAGAATAATAGTAGGTTCGGCGATGGCGGTGGTATCATTCTCCCTAGGAGGTCCTTCGGGCCTGGACAAGGAGTGACCTTTTCTGGCAGAGGTGTATGGAGCTCTTCCCTTAGCCATTTTTTCGACTTAGTGGACAGATTCCTCCTTTTAGAAAAGGGCGGCCCCCCTTTCCTCTAGTACCAATCTGTTGCCGCAACTTCTCCTCCCGAACCGGGTCAGATGGCTGGGCTGGAGCGCTGTTCTCCTGGGTCATCTGCAACAAAGTCCCCTAGGGCCGGAGGTGTTCCAGTGTGGGACCTCCGATGCTTAAGTTAGTGGGAGCTTGAGGGCAACAGAATGGAGGAATCAAAGAGACAGCATATAGAGAGGGAAAGTGTACTTAGCTTAAAATAAGGTCCCCTGGTTACCTTATATAGGCATGGAACAGTCCAAAATCTATTAGGGGAGAAACTGAAAAATTGATCTGCCCCTAAGAGAATAGGAGAGTGGCCACGTGGCACCAGATAGGGCAACATTATGGGATAGTGGAGTAGTGGTGCTGAGGTGGCAGAATTCTATTACAATAAAATTCTAGTACTAGCTGGAAGAGGCTTTGGAGTTTCCTGGATCCTTGAAGTGAATTGGTCGGAACCTCGACTGGGGAGGGCCGGTCGGACCTTCGAAGGAAAGCATCCATCGGAGCTTTAGCAGCAGCAGTGGGTCGAACCTCAACGGAAGTGGATCATTCAGACCTCTACTCTAGTGGGTCACTTCCAAAGGAGAGCATCCATCGGAGACCTAGAAGAGCAGTTCGGTCACCTTTGTAAGAATGCGGCTGGTTTGGTGGTGAGCCGGTCGGGTATAACAGGTGGATTGATTTATATCTTGTAGCAATGCTCATATATATTTTTAGGGTACATGTTCATGTTAAACTCATTGATTCTATTGCATCAAAATTTTTAAATTGGACTGCATGTTTGATGTTAGGTGGGTCTGCTTTTTTATTATTTATACTTCAATTTTATAACTTTATGTAGGAGCAAACAAGCGAATATTTTGATAGCTATGTCTTAGAGGTGATTTTTGGATGAATGGGTATTGTTGCCGCTAAGATCGTCGTGGCCCGTAGTTTCCAAACGTCGGATCACCTCTTGCCTTCTCGGGGTTAACCTGCACTTCAGAGCCTGCAAAACAAGGTCAGATATCCGGGCTGGGGATTCTGACGAGGGTACTACGATGGTCAAGTTAGTGACGATCCAGGGGAACAGATCCTCCTGGTCGAGCCCTTCTTGATGGACTCCATGCTAGGAGGAGTTGGTTGTAGAGAGGGGTTGCGAGTGTGCTGGGAGAGATGGTAGCCGAGGTGGATTAGCCCTCTTGTGTGGGTTCCTCTTCCTCATTCGCTTGGGTGAGTGTTTTGTGATTGAGCTTGCATACCTCCTTGCTGGGGGCATCGAAGGTTCTTTTAAGTCTAGGTGATTGTTGAATACCTACCTCGGGATCTCTCTCGTGTTGGCAGGGCGCGTGCAGCGGTATTCGATGCCGTGGTCGGGATGTATTTCCTGATTGGTGATAAAGGAAGCTGCCATGCGCTCTAACACTCCTTCTGGTCATCCCATTCTGGGAGGTTTGACAGTGTCTCGATTAGGGGGCCGCCGCCCCCGAGATTCGAATCTCTTGGTTGACTTCCACTTTGGGTGGTGCAGGTGGTTGGTGGAGGTGTGGCACCCGGGTCAGGGAGCTTCTTCCTCTTTTGGTGTAAGTGGTGGCTATGGACAGTTATTATGATCTGATGGGTCCTTCCTTATAGTTAGATAGCTTGTCGATGCCTGGGGGATAGCTCTGCTCCATTTGGTGCCGGGCGGCATTGCTCGAGGTGGTTGCCAAACTGGAGAGCTGGGACTTGGATACGACGCGGGGGCTCGACCTCTGAGGGCTCGACGTAGCGGAGGAGGCTGTGCTCGACTCTGACCCAGGGGCTCAACCTTGGAGGGGCTCGACCTAATGGGGAAAGGCTTGACTCCTACTCAGAGGGCTCGGTCTCGAGGGGCTCGACCTAGCGGAGGAGGGCTGAGCTCGACTCCAGTCCAGGGGCTCAGCCTCGGAGGGCTCGATCTAGCGAAGGAGGGCTCAGTGTAGCGGAGGAGGGCTCGATCTAGCGAAGGAGGTCAGCACATGACTCCAGCCCAGAGGGCTCAACCTCAGAGGGGCTCAACCTGGTGAAGGAGGGCTGATCTCGACTCTGATCCAGGGAGCTCGGCCTCAGAGGGGCTCGATCCAGTGAAAGAGGTCACTTAGCTCCGGCCTAGGTGCCTCGAGCTCGGGGGTGCTGACCCGCGGAGGACGGAACTCGACTTCGGTGGGCGGCCCTCGTCATTCGGGGGGAGCTCAGCTCGGTTGATGCAGAACAAAGAACAAAAAATGTATGCGGAAGTAAAATTAAGATTATTCTTTTTTATTTTATTATTATTTTTTTTTTATATTTCAGAAACTGGCTTTGACTCAAAGTAAAGTTAAACTAATTGAAGGAACTAGGTAAGGATTGAAAGCCACAATTTGACAAACTAGGTTATCAGAGTTGTTTCAAGTACGGATCGCTGGGGGTTTGAGAAACTCCCAGACCTAGGATTTCGCTCTGAGCTCTGTTCTCAACAGAACAGAAAGTAGAGAGGGACGAGATGGTTTACCAACCAGACCTGACTCTTCTCAGAATTTGGGTGGAGAATCTCCTCGGAAGGAAGAACTCTCTCGAGCAGATTGTGGGATCCTCGGAGTCGGCTATCTTCAATGGATCCTCCAATACTGGTCTTGTGGTTTGGTCGGCTTCTCCTGGACTCAAGATCTGGGAAAGAAGAGGAACAAGTGATGGAATTCAGATACTCAAGAAAAGATTTACCAGGTTGAAGAACTTGAAAGCTGAAGTTGCTGAAATCAGGATTCTCTTGGAGGCTGATCTGACTTCCTCTTAGAATTGCTGTAGATCTGAAGTATCTGGACTGGAGCTGGATGCTGGTGGTCGGCCTGGACTTGGAGAGGGTGGCCGTGAGAGGTGGGATAGGCTAGGGCTTGGTGGAAAGAGAAGGGTGATGGCGGCTAGGGTTTGGGAGTGGAGTGGCTAACCTAGGATTTGGGTTTTGGAGATCTCACACCTCCTCAAGGTTCCTGGGGAACCCGGATTTACTCCCTCACGGAGCTCAACACCTGGATGCAAGTGCGGAAGAGAGAAAACACAAAGTTTGCTCACAAAAAATTTGGCTTCATTCATCTGATTGATTTAAACTTACAAGAGGGGTTAATTTATAAGGCTTTACAAGGGAGTAGGGTTTTACATCTTCCATGTGGGACTAAAGGAGGGGATCTACAAATCAGGATAATCCATACACATATGGTCGGCCAAGGTACCAAAAAAAATTTGATTAGGGTTATAAAAGGCAGGTAGATGGCGCCTCCTTGCTTGGATCTTCAAGAGAATTTTTTTCCTTCCATGGATCACTCTTTTGGACTCCTTTTCTTCCTCCCTAAGTCAAGGCCCTTCCCATCTTTGTTTTGAATATTTTTGGCAGGTAGTGGGCGCCTCCTTGAAGTTTTCTCCAAGAGAATTTCTTTCCTTTCTTAGTTTGGTTTTTGGGAAGACTTGGGCCGCCCCCTTGATTTGTGGACTCCTGGTGGATTTCTCCTCAACTGGCGCATGAGAGAAGGAAGCTGCTATCTGTGGCGTGGGGACCAAAGGCTGCTGGATGTAGATATGGCGCCCCCTGGACTCAGGCGTATGGCTGGGAGTGTGGCGCCCACTTGCTAGGCCTTGGAAGAAAATGTAACACCCCAGGTTGAAACCCTAGTCCACTACTGAGTCAACATGACTCAACAAAAAAAATGCAGGTAATGTAGACTCAAGCTAAATTGAGTTGATCTAGTCAACTCTATTACAAACGAAAAACCCTAATTCTTCGGGCAAGGTTAATCAGAGATCCAGATGGAGCTCTGAAGTCTTCTTCTGAGTCTGGTGCCCGCACCAATTCTCCAGGGTGGGAGGAACTCGACCCTGTCGAGTATGGATCAAGTTGGCTCTGGTATCTCTCCAAGAGGTCTGGGTCCAGCTCTTGTAATTCTTCTCGGGAGATCCAAGAGTCATCAGAATCTGGCCTTCCTAGCCAGCGGACCAGGTATCTTTGGTATCCTCGATTACGAGTAGAGATAACCTGATCATCCAGGATCTTTTCAATCTGCTCTTTCCTCACAGGCCATTTGTTGGTGGACACACAGGGTCAGGTTCACTCTCAAGAGCAGGATTAGGTTCAAAAGCCTCACTGGGAATCACAGCTGGCTCCCTATACTCTACTAGGTCTGTAATGTTGAAAGTGGAGCTAATGCCTAGTTCTGGAGGTAACTCGAGCACATAGGCATTGGATCCTACTCTCTTTACCACTCTAAATGGTCCAGCTCCCTAGCATGTAACTTTCTAACGGTTCCAGGAGGAAACCGTTCAGGCCTTAACCTAATCATTACATAGTCTCCTTCGTCAAAAGTTTTGACTCGCCTTTGAGAATCAGCCAATTTCTTATAAGTTTCATTACTTAAATTTATTTTGGCTTGAATTTCTTTATGCAAGTCTTTTATATGCTGTGCAAAAACTTCGGCAGACTCGGAGACCCGTGTGTGGACTGGTAAAGGAGCTAGGTCAAGAGGTGTGTGGGGTTTGTAACCATGCACAATTTCAAATGGACTCTTACCCGTAGACCTATTGACCGAGTCATTATATGCAAATTCAGCTCTAGGTAAGTACAAATCCCAGTTCCTAATGTTTTCACCAACAAGACACCTTAGCAGATTGCCTAAACTACGGTTCACTACTTCGGTTTGGCCGTCAGTTTGGGGATGATAGGCAGTTGAAAACTTAAGTTTCGTCCCTAACTTATGCCAAAGGGTTTTCCAGAAATAGCTGGTGAACCGAACATCCCTATCTGAAACAATGGTCTTGGGTAGGCCATGGAGTCGAACTATCTCATTAAGAAAACAGGGTGGCTACCTTAGACGCATCAAATGTTTGGGAACAAGGCAAGAAATGGGCCATCTTGGAAAAACGGTCTACTACAACACAGATAGAGTCATGCCTCCTCTGGGTCTTAGGCAAACCTAACACAAAGTCCATGCTCACATCTTGCCAAGGACGATCTGGGACAGGGAGTGGGGTATAAAGGCCGGTGTTCTGTTTTCTGTTTGGCAACAGCGCAGGTCCGACACCTAGCCACAATGTGTGCTACATCTCTTTTTAAGCTAGGCCAGAAAAAATGGTCTTCAATAGCCAGGGTGGTCTTATCTTTTCCGAAATGGCCAGCTAAACCTCCAGCATGAGTTTCCCAAATCAAGAATTCCCTAAGAGAGGTTCTAGGGATGCAAAGCCTATTCTTAAAGAACAGAAAGCCATCTAAAAGGGAATAATCCTTATGTTCACTAGATGGTCCTTGAGTTAGATCCTGGTATACAGTCTTGAAATCCGGACACGACTCATATTCTTCTTTGATTTGCTCAAACCCTATGACTTCAGCCCTAACAGAATTCAACAACAAAGATCGACGACTAAGGGCATCAGCTACCTTATTTTCAGACCCAGCCTTATGCTTCAAAACAAAAGTATAGGACTGGATATACTCTACCCACTTAGCATGCCTAGGGTTAAGCTTCTTCTGAGAATTCAAGAATCTAAGAGCCTCATGGTCCGAAAACAGCACAAATTCTTGCGGTAGTAAATAATGTCTCCAGTAACGCAAAGCTTGCACTACCGCGTAAAATTCCTTATCATAGGTAGAATACCTAAGCTTAGCATCATTAAGTTTTTCACTAAAGAATGCTACGGGATGGTTCTCTTGGCTTAGGACTCCACCTATACCTACTCCTGAAGCATCACAGGCAACCTCAAATACCTTTGAAAAGTCCGGTAGTCTCAAAATGGGTGCCTGGGTCATCCTATCCTTAAGATCTAGGAAGGCTTTATGGGCTGCTTTGGTCCACTGAAATTCTCCCTTCCTAATGCAGTCTGTGATAGGAGCAACTACGGTACTAAACCCCTTGATGAATCGCCTATAGAAGGTAGCCAAGCCATGGAAACTTTGACTTCATGCACACTGGTCGGCTCTGGCCATTCTACTATGGACCTAATCTTTTCAGGATCGGCAGCCACGCCGTCAGGGGTACAACAAATCCAAGGAAGATAATCTACTGGTCATAAATTCACACTTTTTGAGATTACCGTAGAGACTATCATTCCTCAAAACTTGACAGACTTGTCTAAGGTGGCCTAGGTGATCTGCAGGGGTCTTACTATAGATCAGGATATCATCAAAATAGACCACTACAAACTTCCTATGAAAGCTCTAAGTACTTGGGTCATAATCCTCATGAAAGTACTAGGGGCATTGGACAACCCAAAAGGCATAACAACCCATTCGAAGAGACCATCCTTAGTTTTGAAGGCTGTTTCCACTCATCCCCTGGTCTAATCCTAACCTGATGATAGCCGCTCTTGAGATCAATTTTAGAAAAAACCATGGCACCGGCCATCATATCAAGCATGTCATCTAGTCTAGGGATGGGGAACCTATACTTGATTGTGATTTTATTGATGGCACGACTGTCAACACACATCCTCCACGTGCCATCCTTCTTCGGGGTTAGAAGTGCAGGGACTGCACAAGGGCTAAGACTCTCTCTAATGAACCCCTTCCTCAACAATTCGCCAACCTGCTTTTGCAGTTCTTTATGCTCAGATGGATTCATCCTATAATGGGGCAAGTTGGGTAAAGTAGCTCCTGGGACTAAATCTATGGAATGCTGAATATCCCTAAGAGGTGGAAGGTGGTCTGGCAGATCCTCGGAAAAAACATCCTCAAATTCTTCTAATAAAGGCTTAACTTCCTGAGGAGGCTCTGAGGGTGTAGGAGTCCTAAGTTCCTTAGCAGTCAACATCCAAATGGGTGAACCACTATGAATTTCTTGTTCTAGATCCTTGGCACTAATTAGGTTCACTCCAGTCTTCATTTCTCTGACCTTACTGGTTCCTTTAGCTACCTTGTCCTTAGGAGGGACTGAATGGATTGTGATTTTCTTCCCATTGAAACTAAAGACACAGGTGTTGGATTTTCCTAAGAGGGTGGCATCATGATCATACAACCAAGGTCTTCCAAGAATTATACTGCTCACCCCCATGGGCAAGACATCACACCAAATCTTCTCTTGATAGGATTGCATTTGGATTTGGACCTGACATCTAGACTGGATGGGTATAGAGGTAGAGTCTACCCAAGAAACCTTATAGGGGTTGGGGTGGGGGACTGGGGTTAAGCCTAACATTTTGACAGTGCTAGTAGAAATGGCATTCACACAGCTCCCACTATCTATGATGATTTTACAAACCTTATCCCCTAGTTTAAGGAAAGTCTGTAGGATGTTAGTCCTACGCCAATCTTCCTGAACTTTAGTCTGGGACAGGATGCATCTCACAACCCCTAAGTGGTCAGACTCAGTGGATTCTTCCTCTCCTTCATACTCATCAACCAAATTCATTCCGGCCTCATAAACTTCTTCTTCAAACTCCTCATTAGGCTCGGAATTCTCTTCTCCTCCCTCTTCTATATATAGGGATCTACGAGGGCACTGGCTAGAAACATGACCTACCTTATGACACTTAAAACAAGCTATGGCTGTGCACTGATTGGAGATATGACCGGGCTTCTGGCACTTAAAACAGACGATACTAGGGGTTCTCTGGGTGTCAGGTGCCTTACCTTTGTCCATGGGCCTAGGGGTGGGAATACCCTGATTAGGCTTGCTAGGGGTAACCTGGCTAGGTCCATTTCTTGGGATTGGGGCACTAACCCTAGATGGCATGGGTCCTCTCTGAAACTTCTCAGTGTTCAGTGCAATCTGATAGGCTTGGTCTAGGTCAGTAACCTCTCTCAGAAACAACTCTCTCTTAATATCTTCCCTAAGTCCAGCCCTAAATCTAGACAAAGTGACCTCATGGGCTTCACTCACATCACATCTCATTAGGTATTCATCAAAGGTGGTTATGTAGTCTGAAACAGATCGGTTCCCTTGTTTCAAAGTCTGCCATTGGTCTAACAGATTTTGCTGGTATGAAATGGGTAGGTACTTGTCTCTAAGCTTCTCTTTCATACCCTGCCAAGTGGTTATGGGCTCTACATTTCGTCTTCTAGTGGTCAGCTCAATGTTCCCCCAGTATAACCTAGCTTGACGTATTAATTTCATCTTGGCAAACTTGAATTTCCTCTCCTCAGACATGGCATACCACTCAAAGTACTGGTCCATCTCACCCTCCCAATCAGAATACACCTTAGGATTTAAGCTACCATCAAAAGTGGGTGCATCTAACTTGATGTTCCGAATGAACCTATCATCTCTATCCTCAGGTTCTGGGTCAGGCCTCCTATGATTAGGTTCAGGATCTCGGTATAAAGGTCTTCTAGGCTCTTGGTGTGGTGAGGTTGAGGCACATTAAAATCTGGGTCAGGAGTCCAATTCCGATGCCTAGGTTCCTCAAGTACTTGGACTCGATCCCTAAGCTGGGCAAAATTCTCATTCATATCCTGACTTAATTTTTCATACTCTCAGTAAGAGCTCTAACCATGGCCTCTAAATCAGGTTGGGTTTGACCAGGTTGGTAGGGTACTCCATTCCGGGTAGACATGATGCAATCAAGCACACAAAATGAGACTCAACTGAACGACTACGGGCTAACTAGACCTAGAGCCCAAACTAGATGCCCAATCAGAGTGGCAAGCTAGCCTGTAGTAACTCAGGACTCAGCCAGGCAGGTGTAAGGGGAGGTAGGTCCCTGAATGCCAATCCTAGACACCAATCAGAGATTGGCCAGGTAGGCGGACCAGCACACAAGCCCTTCGGGATGGAATCCCTGAACCACCGTTCTAGACACTGAGTACAAAGCACACACAGAGTAACCAGACAAACTGACTCAACACTAGCCTTGACCCGACTTGTTGATGTCCCTAGCCCACTAGGGCAAATTAGGTCTAATCAATTTTTAGATTAAAGGCTTAGGTTCGAATGAAGGGTGGTGGTTTGGGCTAAGGAGAGGTTATCAACTCCTCCCCTTATCTTAGATGCTCAAATGCCCTTAAGATGAATTAAGAGATGAACACTCAAAATAAATGGATTGCAGAACACAAAAATAGAGTTGCAGTAATTTAATTCTCAGAAATCGCACGGAAACCAATAAATCATGAGAAAATTATGAAATTAGTTTCAATTATACTGGTTTCAGCAAAAAAAAATCATGAATTTGGAGTTACCTGCAGTGAGAAATAATTCTGCAACAGGTAATTACGGCTGAAAACAGAGCACTTCCCCGTTTACAATTCCTGCTACGAAGTTATAAACCAACGGATCCCCTACACGCCCTAGGAACACCCCGTGGAATGGGAAGAGGAGGTTTGCACCTCGCTTCGTTCCTAGGACCGGACGTCCTGGGGAGTCTACTTCGAGCAGACAAAGTAAAAAGAGAGAGACTCAAACAAGCAATCAAAATAGAAACCCTAGACAGGGCTCTGATACCAAAAATGATGCAGAACAAGCTCTGATACAAAAATAATGCATAACAAGAACAAAAAATGTATGCGGAGAAATAAGATTAATTCTTTTTTATTATTTTTTTTTTTTTATATTTCAGAAATTGGCTTTGACTCAAAGTAAAGTTAAACTAAGTTGAAGGAAACTAGGTAAGGATTGAAAGCACAATTTAGAAAAACTAAATTATCAGAGTAGTTCAGAAGTAACGGATCGCTGGGGTTGAGAAACTCCCAGACCTAGGGTTTCGCTCTGAACTTTCAACAGAACAGAAATAGAGAGGAGAGATGGTTTACCAACCAGACAGTGATCTTCTCAGAATTTGGGTGGAAGAACTCTCTCGAGCAGATTGTGGGATCCTCGGAGTCGGCTATCTTCGCAATGGATCCTCCAATACTGGTCTTGTGGTTTGGTCGGCTTCTCCTGGACTCAAGATCTGGGAAAGAAGAGGAACAAGTGATGGAATTCAGATACTCAAGAAAAGATTTACCAGGTTGAAGAACTTGAAAGCTGAAGTTGCTGAAATCAGGATTCTCCTGGAGGCTGATCTGACTTCCTCTTAGAATTGCTGTAGATCTGAAGTATCTGGACTGGAGCTGGATGCTGGTGGTCGGCCTGGACTTGGAGAGGGTGGCCG
The DNA here is from genome assembly GCA_021397845.1 of Areca catechu. Taxonomy (NCBI): domain Eukaryota; kingdom Viridiplantae; phylum Streptophyta; class Magnoliopsida; order Arecales; family Arecaceae; genus Areca; species Areca catechu. The sequence goes on from CM038043.1 coordinate 34,089,129, forward strand.
TGAGAGGTGGGATAGGCTAGGGCTTGGTGGAAAGAGAAGGGTGATGGTGTGGCGGCTAGGGTTTGGAGTGGAGGCTAACCTAGGGTTTGGGTTTTGGAGATCTCACACCTCCTCAAGGTTCCTGGGGAACCCGGATTTACTCCCTCACGGAGCTCAACACCTGGATGCAAGTGCGGAGAGAGAAAACACAAAGTTTGCTCAAAAAAAATTTGCTTCATTCATCTGATTGATTTAAACTTACAAGAGGGGTTTAATTTATAAGGCTTTACAAGGGAGTAGGGTTTACATCTTCCCATGTGGGACTAAAGGAGGGGATCTACAAATCAGGATAATCCATACACATATGGTCGGCCAAGGTACCAAAAAAAAAATTGATTAGGGTTATAAAAGGCAGGTAGATGGCGCCTCCTTGCTTGGATCTTCAAGAGAGAATTTTTTTCCTTCCATGGATCAACTCTTTTGGACTCCTCCTTTTCTTCCTCCCTAAGTCAAGGCCCTTCCCATCTTTGTTTTGATATTTTTGGCAGGTAGTGGGCGCCTCCTTGAAGTTTTCTCCAAGAGAATTTCTTCCCTTTCTTAGTTTGGTTCTTTGGGAAAGACTTGGGCCGCCCCCTTGATTTGTGGACTCCTGGTGGATTTCTCCTCAATGGCGCATGAGAGAAGGAAGCTGCTATCTGTGGAGTGGGGACCAAAGGCTGCTGGATGTAGATATGGCGCCCCCTGGACTCAGGCGTATGCTGGGAGTGTGGCTGGGAGTGGCGCCCACTTGCTAGCCTTGGAAGAAAATGTAACACCCCAGGTTGAAACCCTAGTCCACTACTGAGTCAACATGACTCAACAAAATAAAATGCAGGTAATGTAGACTCAAGCTAAATTGAGTTGATCTAGTCAACTCTTATTACAAACCAAAAACCCTAATTCTTCGGGCAAGGTTAATCAGAGATCCAGATGGAGCTCTGAAGTCTTCTTCTGAGTCTGGTGCCCGCACCAATTCTCCCGGGTGGGAGGAACTCGACCCTGTCGAGTATGGATCAAGTTGGCTCTGGTATCTCTCCAAGAGGTCTGGGTCCAGTCTTGTAATTCTTCTCGGGAGATCCAAGAGTCATCAGAATCTGGCCTTCCTAGCCAGCGGACCAGGTATCTTTGGTATCCTCGATTACGAGTAGAGATAACCTGATCATCCAGGATCTTTTCAATCTGCTCTTTCCTCACAGGCCAATTTGTTGGTGGACACACAGGGTCAGGTTCACTCTCAAGAGCAGGATTAGGTTCAAAAGCCTCACTGGGAATCACAGCTGGCTCCCTATACTCTACTAGGTCTGTAATGTTGAAAGTGGAGCTAATGCCTAGTTCTGGAGGTAACTCGAGCACATAGGCATTGGATCCTACTCTCTTTACCACTCTAAATGGTCCAGCTCCCCTAGCATGTAACTTTCTAACGGTTCCAGGAGGAAACCGTTCAGGCCTTAACCTAATCATTACATAGTCTCCTTCGTCAAAAGTTTTGACTCGCCTTTGAGAATCAGCCAATTTCTTATAAGTTTCATTACTTAAATTTATTTTGGCTTGAATTTCTTTATGCAAGTCTTTTATATGCTGTGCAAAAACTTCGGCAGACTCGGGACCCGTGTGTGGACTGGTAAAGGAGCTAGGTCAAGAGGTGTGGGGGTTTGTAACCATGCACAATTTCAAATGGACTCTTACCCGTAGACCTATTGACCGAGTCATTATATGCAAATTCAGCTCTAGGTAAGTACAAATCCCAGTTCCTAATGTTTTCACCAACAAGACACCTTAGCAGATTGCCTAAACTACGGTTCACTACTTCGGTTTGGCCGTCAGTCTGGGGATGATAGGCAGTTGAAAACTTAAGTTTCGTCCCTAACTTATGCCAAAGGGTTTTCCAGAAATAGCTGGTGAACCGAACATCCCTATCTGAAACAATGGTCTTGGGTAGGCCATGGAGTCGAACTATCTCATTAAAGAACAGGTGGCTACCTTAGACGCATCAAATGTTTGGGAACAAGGCAAGAAATGGGCCATCTTGGAAAATCGGTCTACTACAACACAGATAGAGTCATGCCTCCTCTGGGTCTTAGGCAAACCTAACACAAAGTCCATGCTCACATCTTGCCAAGGACGATCTGGGACAGGGAGTGGGGTATAAAGGCGGTGTTCTGTTTTCGCTGTTTGGCAACAGCGCAGGTCCGACACCTAGCCACAATGTGTGCTACATCTCTTTTTAAGCTAGGCCAGAAAAAATGGTCTTCAATAGCCAGGGTGGTCTTATCTTTTCCGAAATGGCCAGCTAAACCTCCAGCATGAGTTTCCCAAATCAAGAATTCCTAAGAGAGGTTCTAGGGATGCAAAGCCTATTCTTAAAGAACAGAAAGCCATCTAAAAGGGAATAATCCTTATGTTCACTAGATGGTCCTTGAGTTAGATCCTGGTATACAGTCTTGAAATCCGGACACGACTCATATTCTTCTTTGATTTGCTCAAACCCTATGACTTCAGCCCTAACAGAATTCAACAACAAAGATCGACGACTAAGGGCATCAGCTACCTTATTTTCAGACCCAGCCTTATGCTTCAAAACAAAAGTATAGGACTGGATATACTCTACCCACTTAGCATGCCTAGGGTTAAGCTTCTTCTGAGAATTCAAGAATCTAAGAGCCTCATGGTCCGAAAACAGCACAAATTCTTGCGGTAGTAAATAATGTCTCCAGTAACGCAAAGCTTGCACTACCGCGTAAAATTCCTTATCATAGGTAGAATACCTAAGCTTAGCATCATTAAGTTTTTCACTAAAGAATGCTACGGGATGGTTCTCTTGGCTTAGGACTCCACCTATACCTACTCCTGAAGCATCACAGGCAACCTCAAATACCTTTGAAAAGTCCGGTAGTCTCAAAATGGGTGCCTGGGTCATCCTATCCTTAAGATCTAGGAAGGCTTTATGGGCTGCTTTGGTCCACTGAAATTCTCCCTTCCTAATGCAGTCTGTGATAGGAGCAACTACGGTACTAAACCCTTGATGAATCGCCTATAGAAGGTAGCCAAGCCATGGAAACTTCTGACTTCATGCACACTGGTTGGCTCTGGCCATTCTACTATGGACCTAATCTTTTCAGGATCGGCAGCCACGCCGTCAGGGGTTACAACAAATCCAAGGAAGATAATCCTACTGGTCATAAATTCACACTTTTTGAGATTACCGTAGAGACTATCATTCCTCAAAACTTGACAGACTTGTCTAAGGTGGCCTAGGTGATCTGCAGGGGTCTTACTATAGATCAGGATATCATCAAAATAGACCACTACAAACTTTCCTATGAAAGCTCTAAGTACTTGGGTCATAATCCTCATGAAAGTACTAGGGGCATTGGACAACCAAAAGGCATAACAACCCATTCAAGAGACCATCCTTAGTTTTGAAGGCTGTTTTCCACTCATCCCTGGTCTAATCCTAACCTGATGATAGCCGCTCTTGAGATCAATTTTAGAAAAAACCATGGCACCGGCCATCATATCAAGCATGTCATCTAGTCTAGGGATGGGGAACCTATACTTGATTGTGATTTTATTGATGGCACGACTGTCAACACACATCCTCCACGTGCCATCCTTCTTCGGGGTTAGAAGTGCAGGGACTGCACAAGGGCTAAGACTCTCTCTAATGAACCCCTTCCTCAACAATTCGCCCACCTGCTTTTGCAGTTCTTTATGCTCAGATGGATTCATCCTATAATGGGGCAAGTTGGGTAAAGTAGCTCCTGGGACTAAATCTATGGAATGCTGAATATCCCTAAGAGGTGGAAGGTGGTCTGGCAGATCCTCGGGAAAAACATCCTCAAATTCTTCTAATAAAGGCTTAACTTCCTGAGGAGGCTCTGAGGGTGTAGGAGTCCTAAGTTCCTTAGCAGTCAACATCCAAATGGGTGAACCACTATGAATCTTGTTCTAGATCCTTGGCACTAATTAGGTTCACTCCAGTCTTCATTTCTCTGACCTTACTGGTTCCTTTAGCTACCTTGTCCTTAGGAGGGACTGAATGGATTGTGATTTTCTTCCCATTGAAACTAAAGACACAGGTGTTGGATTTTCCTAAGAGGGTGGCATCATGATCATACAACCAAGGTCTTCCAAGAATTATACTGCTCACCCCCATGGGCAAGACATCACACCAAATCTTCTCTTGATAGGATTGCATTTGGATTTGGACCTGACATCTAGACTGGATGGGTATAGAGGTAGAGTCTACCCAAGAAACCTTATAGGGGTTGGGGTGGGGGACTGGGGTTAAGCCTAACATTTTGACAGTGCTAGTAGAAATGGCATTCACACAGCTCCCACTATCTATGATGATTTTACAAACCTTATCCCCTAGTTTAAGGAAAGTCTGTAGGATGTTAGTCCTACGCCAATCTTCCTGAACTTTAGTCTGGGACAGGATGCATCTCACAACCCCTAAGTGGTCAGATTAGTGGATTCTTCCTCTCCTTCATACTCATCAACCAAATTCATTCCGGCCTCATAAACTTCTTCTTCAAACTCCTCATTAGGCTCGGAATTCTCTTCTCTCCCTCTTCTATATATAGGGATCTACGAGGGCACTGGCTAGAAACATGACCTACCTTATGAACTTAAAACAAGCTATGGCTGTGCACTGATTGGAGATATGACCGGGCTTCTGGCACTTAAAACAGACGATACTAGGGGTTCTCTGGGTGTCAGGTGCCTTACCTTTGTCCATGGGCCTAGGGGTGGGGATACCCTGATTAGGCTTGCTAGGGGTAACCTGGCTAGGTCCATTTCTTGGGATTGGGGCACTAACCCTAGATGGCATGGGTCCTCTCTGAAACTTCTCAGTGTTCAGTGCAATCTGATAGGCTTGGTCTAGGTCAGTAACCTCTCTCAGAAACAACTCTCTCTTAATATCTTCCCTAAGTCCAGCCCTAAATCTAGACAAAGTGACCTCATGGGCTCACTCACATCACATCTCATTAGGTATTCATCAAAGGTGGTTATGTAGTCTGAAACAGATCGGTTTCCTTGTTTCAAAGTCTGCCATTGGTCTAACAGATTTTGCTGGTATGAAATGGGTAGGTACTTGTCTCTAAGCTTCTCTTTCATACCCTGCCAAGTGGTTATGGGCTCTACATTTCGTCTTCTAGTGGTCAGCTCAATGTTCCCCCAGTATAACCTAGCTTGACGTATTAATTTCATCTTGGCAAACTTGAATTTCCTCTCCTCAGACATGGCATACCACTCAAAGTACTGGTCCATCTCACCCTCCCAATCAGAATACACCTTAGGATTTAAGCTACCATCAAAAGTGGGTGCATCTAACTTGATGTTCCGAATGAACCTATCATCTCTATCCTCAGGTTCTGGGTCAGGCCTCCTATGATTAGGTTCAGGATCTCGGTATAAAGGTCTTCTAGGCTCTTGGTGTGGGTGAGGTTGAGGCACATTAAAATCTGGGTCAGGAGTCCAACTTCGATGCCTAGGTTCCTCAAGTACTTGGACTCGATCCCTAAGCGGGCAAAATTCTCATTCATATCCTGACTTAATTTGTTCATACTCTCAGTAAGAGCTCTAACCATGGCCTCTAAATCAGGTTGGGTTTGACCAGGTTGGTAGGGTACTCCATTCCGGGTAGACATGATGCAATCAAGCACACAAAATGAGACTCAACTGAACGACTACGGGTAACTAGACCTAGAGCCCAAACTAGATGCCCAATCAGAGTGGCAAGCTAGCCTGTAGTAACTCAGGACTCAGCCAGGCAGGTGTAAGGGGAGTGTTAGGTCCCTGAGTGCCAATCCTAGACACCAATCAGAGATTGGCCAGGTAGGCGGACCAGCACACAAGCCCTTCGGGATGGAATCCCTGAACCACCGTTCTAGACACTGAGTACAAAGCACACACAGAGTAACCAGACAAACTGACTCAACTAGCCTTGACCCGACTGTTGATGTCCCTAGCCCACTAGGGAAATTAGGTCTAATCAATTTTAGATTAAAGGCTTAGGTTCGAATGAAGGGGTGGTGGTTTTGGGCTAAGGAGAGGGTATCAACTCCTCCCCTTATCTTAGATGCTCAAATGCCCTTAAGATGAATTAAGAGATGAACACTCAAAAATAAATGGATTGCAGAAACAAAAATAGAGTTGCAGTAATTTAATTCTCAGAAATCGCACGGAAACCAATAAATCATAGAAAATTATGAAAATACTTTCAATTATACTGGTTCAGAAAACAAAAATCACTGAATTTGGAGTTATCTGCAGTAAGAAATAATTCCTGCAACAGGCAATTACGGGCTGAAAAGAGAGCACTTCCCCGTTTACAATTCTGCTACGAAGTTATAACCCAACGGATCCCCTACACGCCTAGGAACACCCCGTGGAATGGGAAGAGGAGGTTTGCACCTCGCTTCGTTCCTAGGACCGGACGTCCTGGGGAGTCTACTTCGAGCAGACAAAGAAAAAAAGAGAGAGACTCAAACAAGCAATCAAAACAGAAACCCTAGACAGGGCTCTGATACCAAAAATGATGCAGAACGAAAGCTCTGATACCAAAAATGATGCAGAAAAAGAACAAAAAATGTATGCGGAAGTAAAATTAAGATTAATTCTTTTTTTTTTTTATTTTATTTTTTTTTTATATTTCAGAAATTGGCTTGACTCAAAGTAAAGTTAAACTAAGTTGAAGGAAACTAGGTAAGGATTGAAAGCACATTTGAAAAAACTAGGTTATCAGAGTAGTTAAGTAACGGATCGCTGGGGGTTGAGAAACTCCCAGACCTAGGGTTCGCTCTGAACTTTCAACAGAACAGAAATAGAGAGGAGAGATGGTTTACCAACCAGACAGTGATCTTCTCAGAATTTGGTGGAAGAACTCTCTCGAGCAGATTGTGGGATCCTGGAGTCGGCTATCTTCGCAATGGATCCTCCAATACTGGTCTTGTGGTTTGGTCGGCTTCTCCTGGACTCAAGATCTGGGAAAGAAGAGGAACAAGTGATGGAATTCAGATACTCAAGAAAAGATTTACCAGGTTGAAGAACTTGAAAGCTGAAGTTGCTGAAATCAGGATTCTCCTGGAGGCTGATCTGACTTCCTCTTAGAATTGCTGTAGATCTGAAGTATCTGGACTGGAGCTGGATGCTGGTGGTCGGCCTGGACTTGGAGAGGGTGGCCGTGAGAGGGGGATAGCTAGGGCTTGGTGGAAAGAGAAGGGTGATGGCGGCTAGGTTTGGGAGTGGAGTGGCTAACCTAGGGTTTGGGTTTTGGAGATCTCACACCTCCTCAAGGTTCCTGGGGAACCCGGATTTACTCCTCACGGAGCTCAACACCTGGATGCAAGTGCGGAAGAGAGAAAACACAAAGTTGCTCACAAAAAAAATTTGGTTTCATTCATCTGATTGATTAAACTTACAAGAGGGGTTTAATTTATAAGGCTTTACAAGAGTAGGGTTTACATCTTCCCATGTGGGACTAAAGGAGGGGATCTACAAATCAGGATAATCCATACCATATGGTCGGCCAAGGTACCAAAAAAAAATTTGATTAGGGTTATAAAGGCAGGTAGATGCGCCTCCTTGCTTGGATCTTCAAGAGAATTTTTTTCCTTCCATGGATCAACTCTTGGACTCCTCCTTTTTTCCTCCCTAGTCAAGGCCCTTCCCATCTTTGTTTGGATATTTGTTGGCAGGTAGTGGGCGCCTCCTTGAAGTTCTCTCCAAGAGAATTTCTTCCCTTTCTTAGTTTGGTTCTTTTGGGAAAGACTTGGCCGCCCCCTTGATTTGTGGACTCCTGGTGGATTCTCCTCAACTGGCGCATGAGAGAAGGAAGCTGCTATCTGTGGCGTGGGGACCAAAGGCTGCTGGATGTAGATATGGCGCCCCCTGGACTCAGGGTATGGCTGGGAGTGTGGCTGGGAGTGTGGCGCCCACTTGCTAGGCCTTGGAAGAAAATGTAACACCCCAGGTTGAAACCCTAGTCCACTACTGAGTCAACATGACTCAACAAAATAAAATGCAGGTAATGTAGACTCAAGCTAAATTGAGTTGATCTAGTCAACTCTTATTACAACCGAAAACCCTAATTCTTCGGGCAAGGTTAATCAGAGATCCAGATGGAGCTCTGAAGTCTTCTTCTGAGTCTGGTGCCCGCACCAATTCTCCCAGGGTGGGAGGAACTCGACCCTGTCGAGTATGGATCAAGTTGGCTCTGGTATCTCTCCAAGAGGTCTGGGTCCAGCTCTTGTAATTCTTCTCGGGAGATCCAAGAGTCATCAGAATCTGGCCTTCCTAGCCAGCGGACCAGGTATCTTTGGTATCCTCGATTACGAGTAGAGATAACCTGATCATCCAGGATCTTTTCAATTGCTCTTTCCTCACAGGCCAATTTGTTGGTGGACACACAGGGTCAGGTTCACTCTCAAGAGCAGGATTAGGTTCAAAAGCCTCACTGGGAATCACAGCTGGCTCCCTATACTCTACTAGGTCTGTAATGTTGAAAGTGGAGCTAATGCCTAGTTCTGGAGGTAACTCGAGCACATAGGCATTGGATCCTACTCTCTTTACCACTCTAAATGGTCCAGCTCCCCTAGCATGTAACTTTCTAACGGTTCCAGGAGGAAACCGTTCAGGCCTTAACCTAATCATTACATAGTCTCCTTCGTCAAAAGTTTTGACTCGCCTTTGAGAATCAGCCAATTTCTTATAAGTTTCATTACTTAAATTTATTTTGGCTTGAATTTCTTTATGCAAGTCTTTTATATGCTGTGCAAAAACTTCGGCAGACTCGGAGACCCGTGTGTGGACTGGTAAAGGAGCTAGGTCAAGAGTGTGTGGGGGTTTGTAACCATGCACAATTTCAAATGGACTCTTACCCGTAGACCTATTGACCGAGTCATTATATGCAAATTCAGCTCTAGGTAAGTACAAATCCCAGTTCCTAATGTTTTCACCAACAAGACACCTTAGCAGATTGCCTAAACTACGGTTCACTACTTCGGTTTGGCCGTCAGTCTGGGGATGATAGGCAGTTGAAAACTTAAGTTTCGTCCCTAACTTATGCCAAAGGGTTTTCCAGAAATAGCTGGTGAACCGAACATCCCTATCTGAAACAATGGTCTTGGGTAGGCCATGGAGTCGAACTATCTCATTAAAGAACAGGTGGCTACCTTAGACGCATCAAATGTTTGGGAACAAGGCAAGAAATGGGCCATCTTGGAAAATCGGTCTACTACAACACAGATAGAGTCATGCCTCCTCTGGGTCTTAGGCAAACCTAACACAAAGTCCATGCTCACATCTTGCCAAGGACGATCTGGGACAGGGAGTGGGGTATAAAGGCCGTGTTCTGTTTTCGCTGTTTGGCAACAGCGCAGGTCCGACACCTAGCCACAATGTGTGCTACATCTCTTTTTAAGCTAGGCCAGAAAAAATGGTCTTCAATAGCCAGGGTGGTCTTATCTTTTCCGAAATGGCCAGCTAAACCTCCAGCATGAGTTTCCCAAATCAAGAATTCCCTAAGAGAGGTTCTAGGGATGCAAAGCCTATTCTTAAAGAACAGAAAGCCATCTAAAAGGGAATAATCCTTATGTTCACTAGATGGTCCTTGAGTTAGATCCTGGTATACAGTCTTGAAATCCAGACACGACTCATATTCTTCTTTGATTTGCTCAAACCCTATGACTTCAGCCCTAACAGAATTCAACAACAAAGATCGACGACTAAGGGCATCAGCTACCTTATTTTCAGACCCAGCCTTATGCTTCAAAACAAAAGTATAGGACTGGATATACTCTACCCACTTAGCATGCCTAGGGTTAAGCTTCTTCTGAGAATTCAAGAATCTAAGAGCCTCATGGTCCGAAAACAGCACAAATTCTTGCGGTAGTAAATAATGTCTCCAGTAACGCAAAGCTTGCACTACCGCGTAAAATTCCTTATCATAGGTAGAATACCTAAGCTTAGCATCATTAAGTTTTTCACTAAAGAATGCTACGGGATGGTTCTCTTGGCTTAGGACTCCACCTATACCTACTCCTGAAGCATCACAGGCAACCTCAAATACCTTTAAAAAGTCCGGTAGTCTCAAAATGGGTGCCTGGGTCATCCTATCCTTAAGATCTAGGAAGGCTTTATGGGCTGCTTTGGTCCACTGAAATTCTCCCTTCCTAATGCAGTCTGTGATAGGAGCAACTACGGTACTAAACCCCTTGATGAATCGCCTATAGAAGGTAGCCAAGCCATGGAAACTTTGACTTCATGCACACTGGTTGGCTCTGGCCATTCTACTATGGACCTAATCTTTTCAGGATCGGCAGCCACGCCGTCAGGGGTTACAACAAATCCAAGGAAGATAATCCTACTGGTCATAAATTCACACTTTTTGAGATTACCGTAGAGACTATCATTCCTCAAAACTTGACAGACTTGTCTAAGGTGGCCTAGGTGATCTGCAGGGGTCTTACTATAGATCAGGATATCATCAAAATAGACCACTACAAACTTCCCTATGAAAGCTCTAAGTACTTGGGTCATAATCCTCATGAAAGTACTAGGGGCATTGGACAACCCAAAAGGCATAACAACCCATTCGAAGAGACCATCCTTAGTTTTGAAGGCTGTTTTCCACTCATCCCCTGGTCTAATCCTAACCTGATGATAGCCGCTCTTGAGATCAATTTTAGAAAAAACCATGGCACCGGCCATCATATCAAGCATGTCATCTAGTCTAGGGATGGGGAACCTATACTTGATTGTGATTTTATTGATGGCACGACTGTCAACACACATCCTCCACGTGCCATCCTTCTTCGGGGTTAGAAGTGCAGGGACTGCACAAGGGCTAAGACTCTCTCTAATGAACCCCTTCCTCAACAATTCGCCACCTGCTTTTGCAGTTCTTTATGCTCAGATGGATTCATCCTATAATGGGGCAAGTTGGGTAAAGTAGCTCCTGGGACTAAATCTATGGAATGCTGAATATCCCTAAGAGGTGGAAGGTGGTCTGGCAGATCCTCGGGAAAAACATCCTCAAATTCTTTAATAAAGGCTTAACTTCCTGAGGAGGCTCTGAGGGTGTAAGAGTCCTAAGTTCCTTAGCAGTCAACATCCAAATGGGAACCACTATGAATTTCTTGTTCTAGATCCTTGGCACTAATTAGGTTCACTCCAGTCTTCATTTCTCTGACCTTACTGGTTCCTTTAGCTACCTTGTCCTTAGGTGGGACTGAATGGATTGTGATTTTCTTCCCATTGAAACTAAAGACACAGGTGTTGGATTTTCCTAAGAGGGTGGCATCATGATCATACAACCAGGTCTTCCAAGAATTATACTACTCACCCCCATGGGCAAGACATCACACCAAATCTTCTCTTGATAGGATTGCATTTGGATTTGGACCTGACATCTAGACTGGATGGGTATAGAGGTAGAGTCTACCCAAGAAACCTTATAGGGGTTGGGGTGGGGGACTGGGGTTAAGCCTAACATTTGACAGTGCTAGTAGAAATGGCATTCACACAGCTCCCTATCTATGATGATTTTACAAACCTTATCCCCTAGTTTAAGGAAAGTCTGTAGGATGTTAGTCCTACGCCAATCTTCCTGAACTTTAGTCTGGGACAGGATGCATCTCACAACCCCTAAGTGGTCAGACTTAGTGGATTCTTCCTCTCCTTCATACTCATCAACCAAATTCATTCCGGCCTCATAAACTTCTTCTTCAAACTCCTCATTAGGCTCGGAATTCTCTTCTCCTCCCTCTTCTATATATAGGGATCTACGAGGGCACTGGCTAGAAACATGACCTACCTTATGACTTAAAACAAGCTATGGCTGTGCACTGATTGGAGATATGACCGGGCTTCTGGCACTTAAAACAGACGATACTAGGGGTTCTCTGGGTGTCAGGTGCCTTACCTTTGTCCATGGGCCTAGGGGTGGGAATACCCTGATTAGGCTTGCTAGGGGTAACCTGGCTAGGTCCATTTCTTGGGATTGGGGCACTAACCCTAGATGGCATGGGTCCTCTCTGAAACTTCTCAGTGTTCAGTGCAATCTGATAGGCTTGGTCTAGGTCAGTAACCTCTCTCAGAAACAACTCTCTTAATATCTTCCCTAAGTCCAGCCCTAAATCTAGACAAAGTGACCTCATGGGCTTCACTCACATCACATCTCATAGGTATTCATCAAAGGTGGTTATGTAGTCTGAAACAGATCGGTTCCTTGTTTCAAAGTCTGCCATTGGTCTAACAGATTTTGCTGGTATGAAATGGGTAGGTACTTGTCTCTAAGCTTCTCTTTCATACCCTGCCAAGTGGTTATGGGCTCTACATTTCGTCTTCTAGTGGTCAGCTCAATGTTCCCCCAGTATAACCTAGCTTGACGTATTAATTTCATCTGGCAAACTTGAATTTCCTCTCCTCAGACATGGCATACCACTCAAAGTACTGGTCCATCTCACCCTCCCAATCAGAATACACCTTAGGATTTAAGCTACCATCAAAAGTGGGTGCATCTAACTTGATGTTCCGAATGAACCTATCATCTCTATCCTCAGGTTCTGGGTCAGGCCTCCTATGATTAGGTTCAGGATCTCGGTATAAAGGTCTTCTAGGCTCTTGGTGTGGGTGAGGTTGAGGCACATTAAAATCTGGGTCAGGAGTCCAATTCCGATGCCTAGGTTCCTCAAGTACTTGGACTCGATCCCTAAGCTGGGCAAAATTCTCATTCATATCCTGACTTAATTTATTCATACTCTCAGTAAGAGCTCTAACCATGGCCTCTAAATCAGGTTGGGTTTGACCAGGTTGGTAGGGTACTCCATTCCGGGTAGACATGATGCAATCAAGCACACAAAATGAGACTCAACTGAACGACTACGGGCTAACTAGACCTAGAGCCCAAACTAGATGCCCAATCAGAGTGGCAAGCTAGCCTGTAGTAACTCAGGACTCAGCCAGGCAGGTGTAAGGGAGTGTTAGGTCCCTGAGTGCCAATCCTAGACACCAATCAGAGATTGGCCAGGTAGGCGGACCAGCACACAAGCCCTTCGGGATGGAATCCCTGAACCACCGTTCTAGACACTGAGTACAAAGCACACACAGAGTAACCAGACAAACTGACTCAACACTAGCCTTGACCCGACTTGTTGATGTCCCTAGCCCACTAGGGCAAATTAGGTCTAATCAATTTTTAGATTAAAGGCTTAGGTTCGAATGAAGGGGTGGTGGTTTTGGGCTAAGGAGAGGTTATCAACTCCTCCCCTTATCTTAGATGCTCAAATGCCCTTAAGATGAATTAAGAGATGAACACTCAAAAATAAATGGATTGCAGAACACAAAAATAGAGTTGCAGTAATTTAATTCTCAGAAATCGCACGGAAACCAATAAATCATGAGAAAATTGTGAATTACTTTCAATTATACTGGTTTCAGTAAAAAAAATCACTGAATTTGGAATTATCTGTAGTAAGAAATAATTCCTGCAACAGGGCAATTACGGGCTGAAAACAGAGCACTTCCCCGTTTACAATTCCTGCTACGAAGTTATAACCCAACGGATCCCCTACACGCCCTAGGAACACCCCGTGGAATGGGAAGAGGAGGTTTGCACCTCGCTTCGTTCCTAGGACCGGACATCCTGGGGAGTCTACTTCGAGCAGACAAAGTAAAAAGAGAGAGACTCAAACAAGCAATCAAACAGAAACCCTAGACAGGGCTCTGATACCAAAAATGATGCAGAACAAAGCTCTGATACCAAAAATGATGCAGAACAAAGAACAAAAAATGTATGCGGAAGTAAATTAAGATTAATTCTTTTTTTTATTTATTATTATTTTTTTTATATTTCAGAAATTGGCTTTGACTCAAAGTAAAGTTAAACTAAGTTGAAGGAAACTAGGTAAGGATTGAAAGCACAATTTAGAAAACTAGGTTATCAGAGTAGTTCAGAAGTAACGGATCGCTGGGGGTTGAGAAACTCCCAGACCTAGGGTTTCGCTCTGAACTTTCAACAGAACAGAAATAGAGAGGAGAGATGGTTTACCAACCAGACAGTGATCTTCTCAGAATTTGGGTGGAAGAACTCTCTCGAGCAGATTGTGGAATCCTCGAGTCGGCTATCTTCGCAATGGATCCTCCAATACTGGTCTTGTGGTTTGGTCGGCTTCTCCTGGACTCAAGATCTGGGAAAGAAGAGGAACAAGTGATGGAATTCAGATACTCAAGAAAAGATTTACCAGGTTGAAGAACTTGAAAGCTGAAGTTGCTGAATCAGGATTCTCCTGGAGGCTGATCTGACTTCCTCTTAGAATTGCTGTAGATCTGAAGTATCTGGACTGGAGCTGGATGCTGGTGGTCGGCCTGGACTTGGAGAGGGTGGCCGTGAGAGGTGGGATAGGCTAGGGCTTGGTGGAAAGAGAAGGGTGATGGGCGGCTAGGGTTTGGGAGTGGAGTGGCTAACCTAGGGTTTGGGTTTGGAGATCTCACACCTCCTCAAGGTTCCTGGGGAACCCGGATTTACTCCCTCACGGAGCTCAACACCTGGATGCAAGTGTGGAAGAGAGAAAACACAAAGTTTGCTCACAAAAAAATTTGGTTTCATTCATCTGATTGATTTAAACTTACAAGAGGGGTTTAATTTATAAGGCTTTACAAAGGGAGTAGGGTTTTACATCTTCCCATGTGGGACTAAAGGAGGGGATCTACAAATCAGGATAATCCATACACATATGGTCGGCCAAGGTACCAAAAAAAATTTGATTAGGGTTATAAAAGGCAGGTAGATGGCGCCTCCTTGCTTGGATCTTCAAGAGAATTTTTTTCCTTCCATGGATCGACTCTTTTGGACTCCTCCTTTTCTTCCTCCCTAAGTCAAGGCCCTTCCCATCTTTGTTTTGGATATTTTTGGCAGGTAGTGGGCGCATCCTTGAAGTTTTCTCCAGGGAATTTCTTCCCTTTCTTAGTTTGGTTCTTTTGGGAAAGACTTGGGCCGCCCCCTTGATTTGTTGACTCCTGGTGGATTTCTCCTCAACTGGCGCATGAGAGAAGGAAGCTGCTATCTGTGACGTGGGGACCAAAGGCTGCTGGATGTAGATATGGCGCCCCCTGGACTCAGGCGTATGGCTGGGAGTGTGGCTGGGAGTGTGGCGCCCACTTGCTAGGCCTTGAAGAAAATGTAACACCCCAGGTTGAAACCCTAGTCCACTACTGAGTCAACATGACTCAACAAAATAAAATGCAGGTAATGTAGACTCAAGCTAAATTGAGTTGATCTAGTCAACTCTTATTACAAACCAAAAACCCTAATTCTTCGGGCAAGGTTAATCAGAGATCCAGATGGAGCTCTGAAGTCTTCTTCTGAGTCTGGTGCCCGCACCATCGGTCAAAGGATTCCGAGGTGGGGTGTCCACCATGGCGATTTTCTGACATGGCAACTAATAGGGATTACACGTCAGCTTCCTGCCACATCATTTGCTCCCCACTCCAAGTCCCGTTGGCACAGGGCGCTCGGGGCAAAGGGAGTAAATACATTGCTGACATCTAAGGTGGGGATCCGTGCAATGATGTTTGTGATCGGTGGCATCTCGGAAAGCGATTTTCTTCACCTACCCGTAGGAGCCACGTGGACATGTCCCGAGGAGTAGTTTATTGCAGCACAGATCTAGAGCGGCTGTAGTCGAAGCCAGATGCCAGCCTTGTCGATGAATGATGCGTGGCACAGATCCGATGGTGGGGATTTATAATGGTACGGTCGGGCACCGTCCGTTTCGAAGGAAATTGCCTTTTCCAAAATACATCTTCTTCAAATCTTTCATGCCCGCCACTGTATCGAGACTCTTCTTTCATCCACCCGACCATTCTTGTCTCCCAAAGTTCATAGCAGGTTAGTCCCCTTTCTCCTTGCCTTGGTCGAGTAGGGTCTTCACTTAGGGCTAGGTTCACCTCTGGGCTTTCGTCCGCCTTCTTCTTCCCTTGACCTTCTCGTCATGTCTCATTTCAGGCCAAGTTTCTGTCCTTTGACTAATCAGGGTGAGGCCGGGTCCTCTAGGCTGAGGCCACCATCATCTTCTTCTTCTGATGAGGAGGAGGGAGATGGGGTGCACTTCGAGCTTAGTAGGAGGCGTCCCCCTGGTGGCATAGTCATTAGGGAACCTAGACCTATCCCTGCTCTTCCCCTCCTCCAACCGAACTGTTCCTGAACCTTCTCGATCCACAGGTCTCGGTGGGATTGCTTCGTCAATCTCAGTCGAGGAACTGGGACCATTCACGATGTCTATGGCATTCCCGTATTCTGTCCGGCTCTTGGTCCCTCGACCAGGGGACTGGGTTACTTCTAGTAGCCCAGGCCAGATCGCCTTTTATGAGGAGACCTTCTCAGGAGGGCTCTTCTTCCATTCCATCCTTTCTTTTCTTTGTGTTTGGGCAACTATTGTCTGGTCCCTGCTCAGCTTGTTCCCAACTCATAAGGACCATCTTCTGCTTCATTGTGCTTTGTCACTTCCACGGGATCATTGCCTATTTCTCCTTGTTCAGAGCCTTATTCACTCTGAAGCACCACCTCACCGAAGATAGGTGGTGGTCTCTCTCTTCTAACCCTACGGGCATCAGATTTGAACTTTCCTCTTCTATCAAATGATGGAAGAGCAAAATTCTTCTTTGCCATAATTGAGGGGGTTGACTGGGTGTGGAGCGAACCAGATCGATCCCCCAATCAAAACTCTGCGATCGAAGCAACTGACAAGGATGTCTATGAGCTACTCTGCACCGCTCGTATTCCTTCCCTCGGGTTCTATTATTAGAGCAGAACCTCGTCGAGCCAGGGTCGGCCCAACGGGAGAGTTGGGTGAGTTTAGCTCGAGTCCTTTTTACTCCTTTTAATCTGTTTCTTCTGGACTAGAACTGACATTGTATCTTTTATATGCAGGTATGAAGTTCTCGATGGATGACCTACTTTCGATCACCTGAAAGAGGCCTCCATCAGAATTGGCTGAGGAGTCCTCTTCGAAGTGGGCTCGTGATGAGGGCACATCGACAGCCGCCCCCACCGAGCCTACTGAACCAAGGAGAAGGGAGTCCGAGGCTACCTCTGCACAAGCAAGTGGAGTGGTCGCTGCCATTCCTAAGCTGGAGCAGAGGGCAGTCAGGTCTGTGTTGGAGCGGCCGAGGTGACAAGAGTCGATCCCCACCCCGGAGCCTGAGGTGGTCGTCCGGGCCAGGGCCGCTGCTGCAGCCATCACCATCATGTCACCTCCTCCTCCAGAGCTCATCGTCATCGAGGAGGAGGTGCGGGAGGATGAGCTAGCACCGGGGGTGGCCACTTGAGGGGGCACCGAGCTCCCAACCGGCCCCCGAGGCCTCTTTTGGTGGCGGAGTGGGTGATTCCACCTTGGGGGCATTTAGGAGGGAGAGAGACTACCGTCAGGTCCCTTTTAGATTGGGGCCCGATGTCTCGTTACTCCGGGACCGGAAGCTAGTCGAGCGCATGATGATTTCTTAATCCAATCATGAGATCGGCAGGAGATGGCCAGGAAGGTGCTGGGGGATGCAATTGTAGCATCTTCCCCTTACTCTTCATGGTAAGTAGCTTAACTTTCTTTCCTTCTTCTTTTTCTCTCTCTTTTCTTTTCTTTTTTTTTTGACATCTCGTTTGGTGCAAGTCAGAGCCGAGATGCTTTTGATCAGGACTACTATCAGAACTGTTGAAAAAATGACCAGCAATGTGCAACTAAAGTTGAGGCCTTGAGGGTCGAGCTGAAGGAAAGTCTGATGTCTCTCGAGAGCTTGTCCTAAAGAATGAGGAGCTCTGAAAAGGGCTTACAAGTGCCGAGAGGTGCTCGAAGGAGCTCCAAAAAAACTCAATCAGGAGCAAAGCCGGTCGAGGAAGAAAGTCGAGGAGCTCACGGCCACCGAGAAGAGGCTGAACTTGTTCAACATCGAGGCAGTCTGATAGAAGGGGATTGCTTGGTCCCTTCAGACCGAGCTAGATGCGGCAAAGGAGAAGCTGGCTACGACCGAGAGGGAGGTAGTGGAGGCGGCCAAGTTGGCAGAGGTGGCAAGGGAACAAGTCGCCGAGGCTAAGAAGGAGGCGGAAGGGGCCATGGCAAGGTACAAGGCCTCGAAGGAGTTCACCTCTGAGTTCTATCAGACGGCATCGGACTCCTTCTACAAGGGCTTTATGTACCTATCGACCGAGTCGAGGGTTCATCCCCGACGAGGGCCGCAGCCGGCTCTGATATCCTCAAGCTTCGGACACGGAGCTGGGCCGGATTCAAACATTACAGAGGATCAATCGCCCTCCCCGAACCATCCCCGCCAGTGGTGGTCACCGAGGCTGGAGCTGCACAGCCCGAAGCCTCGAGGGATGGAACTTCACCACCGCACAGCCCTGCCAACGGGGCTGCCCGAGTAGAGTAGATTCTCACTCCTATTTTCTTCTTTTTCATCTTTAGCCTGGGCCGTCTTGCATGTCGAGGGCCCGAGAATACTTGTAAATGAACAACAAGTTTTCAATGGAATGGAATTTCTCAACTGTCTTGACTTGAATACTCCTTGCCTCTCCCCCTTCTTCTTCTCTCTTCTCTTTCTCCCCTTTTTTTTTGGCATGTACTAAGATCAGAGAAAAGGTTTTCATTTTGGTTGAGAGCTGGATCTTCAAACTTCAATACCGGAGGGCTGTGCTCTTGGCTTGAATGTCTCGGAGTTGGGCTCGAAGACTTGGGGCCGGAGAGCTTGGCTTCGGGCTTTGATGGCCTGAGAGCTGGGCTCAGGGCTTTGATGTCTTGGAGATGGGCTCGAAGACTTGGTGGCCAGAGAGCTTGGCTCCGGCTTTGATAGGTCTGAGAGCTTAGCTCAGGGCTTTGATGTCTTGGAGCTAGGCTCGAAGACTTGGTGGCTGGAGAGCTTAGCTCCAGGCTTTGATGGTCTGAGAGCTGGGCTCAGGGCTTTGATGTCTTGAAGCTAGGCTTGAAGACTTGGTGGCAGAGAGCTTGGCTCCAAGCTTTGATGTCTGGAGCTAGGCTCGAAGACTTGGTGGCTGGAGAGCTTGGCTCTAGGCTTTGATGGCCTAAGAGCTGGGCTCAAGGCTTTGATGGCGGAGTTGGTTCTAGGCTTTGATGTCTTGGAGCTGGGCTCGAAGACTTGGTAGCCGGAGAGCTTGGCTATAGGCTTTGATGGCCTGAGAGCTGGGCTTAGGGCTTTCATGGTCAGAGAGCTTGGTTCCGTGCTTTGATATCTTGGAGTTGGGCTCGAAGACTTGGTGGCCAGAGAGCTTGGCTCTGGGCTTTGATGTCTTGGAGCTGGGCTCGAAGACTGGTGGCCGAAGAGCTTGGCTCCGGCTTTGATGTCTTGGAGCTAGACTCGAAGACTTGGTGGCCAGAGAGCTTGGCTCCGGGCTTTGATGTCTTGGAGATACGCTCGAAGACTTGCTAGCCGGAGAGCTTGGCTCCGGGCTTTGATGGCCTGAGAGCTGGGCTCAGGGCTTTGATGGCCGGAGCTTGGTTCCAGGCTTTGATGTCTTGGAGCTAGGCTCGAAAATTTGGTGGCCGGAGAGCTTGGCTCCGGGCTTTGATGTCTTAGAGCTGGGCTCGAAGACTTGGTGGCCAGAAGCTTGGCTTCGGGCTTTGGGCACCACCCAGGGTCGGGCGAAGATTCTCCTATAAGGCAAAGAGTATTTGCACAGGGGGAACTTTGATTATTGGTGAGAGAGAACCTTACACTATTGATGCGGGGAGCTGGGTCCCAGGAATCAGAGTTGGAGAGCTGGGTTCCGAGTTTATTATTGGAGGGCTAGGCTTCGAGTTTTGGCATGCTAGACCTTAGGTCGGGCAGCGACATTCCTGTAATGTAGAAGGCAATTTGTGCAAAGAGGGCCTTATTATTTTAAAGGGTGAGCCTTACATTACTGATAATATTTTCTCAGGTTGTAGGCATTTCATGTTCGCGGGAACCTGGCAACCGTCCAAATTTTTGAGGTAGTAGGCTCCATGCAGAAGTGCTTCGACCACCTTATAGGGACCTTCCCAGTTTGGCGAGAGCTTGCTACACTCCCGGGGTTGAGATGCTTCAACTCGGTGGAGCACCAGGTTACCAGGTCGAAAGGCCTTGGGCCTTACTCGGGTGTTGTAGTATCAGGCAACTCGTTGCCAGTATGCTACCATCCAGAGCCGAGCCTTATCTGGGTCTCCTCGAAGAGGTTTAAGTTGAGTAGAAGGTGCATCGAGTTCTGTGCTTTGTCATATTGCTGCACCCATAGTGTGGGCATGTCGAGCTTGACTGGGACCACAGCCTCGGTGCCGAAGACAAGGTTGAAGGGTGTTTCATCCGTCGCCATCCTGGGCGTTGTGTGGTAGGCCCAGAGGACACTTGGGAGTTCTTCCGCCCACCTGGCCTTGGCCTGGTCTAGCCTGATCCTAAGTCCCTAGAGAATGGTCCGGTTAGTCACTTCGGCCTCTCCATTTGTCTGGAGATGGGCGATGGAGATAAAGCGATGCTGGATGCCGTGCTCGGCACAAAATCCTTCAAACTCCTGGTTGTCGAACTGCCATCCATTGTCAGTAATGATGCAGCGTGGTAGTCCGAAGCGGCATATTATTGACTTCCAGAAGAATTGACAGACCTTGGCTTCTGTGATCCGCGCCAGTGGCTTCGCTTCCACCCATTTGGTGAAGTAGTCAATGGCCACCAACAAGAATCTTTGTTGCCCTGGTGCAGGGGCAAATGGCCCTAAGATGTCCATTCCCTACTGGGCGAATGGCCAAGGGGCGGAGAGCTGAGAGATCGGCGCTGTCGGTTGACATTGTATGTGGGCATGCGCTGACATTTTCGCACCTCTTCATGAAGTCGGTGGCATCCTCCCTCATGGTCTCCTAGAAGTATCCCTGGCAGAGAACATTGTATGCCAACGTCCTTCCTCTGACGTGGTTCCCGCACAGGCCTTCATGTATCTCCTGAAGAACGAAGGCTGCCTCTGTGGGTCTCAGGCACTTCACAAGTGGGTATAGATGTCCTTCCATCAGGATAAACTGAGAGGCTTTCTTTTGACGAGGCCGGCTTCCGCACAGTCCTCGACCAAAGTGTCATCAGTGATGTATCTGATGTACCTGTCCATCCAGCTCGACTCCGTGATGACCTACTATACCTCCTCCGAGGCTTCATAGCTTGGATTTTCGAGTACTCGATATGCGCACGCCCTAGTGACGAGTTTGGTAGGGTCACGAGTCTCGACAGTGCATCAGTGCGAGCGTTCTCTTCGCTGGGATATGGAAGATGTTGAAGCGTCAGAAGCCTGTCATGCATGAGCGAACTCGCTCCGGGTATTTCACCATTTGGGGATCTCTGGCTTCATACTCCCAAAAAACTTATCAGGCCACCAGTTGGGAGTTGGTGAAGGCTTTCAAGGGTTTAATGCCCAGCTCGCGTGAGACTTTTAGGCCCGTGAGTAGTGCCTCATACTCCGCCTGGTTATTCATTGCGACGAATTTGAAGCGGAGAGCACATTTCACCATGATCTCATCGCTGTTGGCGAGGATAAGGCCTGCTTCGCTCCCACCGGAGTTGGATGCACCATCCACTGGAGGACCCATGGTTCCTCCTCCGTGCTGGGCTCAACTCGATGCTCCGAGGAAGTCTGCTCTGACTCCTCTGCAAGTCTCGTGCACTTGGCTAGGAAGTTGGCTAGGACCTGGGCCTTCTATGATAACCTTGATCGATACACGATGTCGAACTCGCTCAGCATCAAGGACCACTTGTCCAACCACTCGGACATTTTGGGTGGCTGAGTATGGTCCTCAGCGGCTGGTCCGTCATGACCATGATGGGATGCACTTGGAAGTAGGGCCTAAGGCACTTAGCAAACATTATTAGAGCAAAAATAAGCTTTTCAAAGTGAGTGTACCTGATCTCTGCATCGCAGAGGATTTGTTGGCATAGTATACTGCTTTTACGACCCGTCCTTATTCGCACGGATGAGGATCGAGCTGATGGCTCTAGGTGTGACCGCCAAGTAGAGCAGAAGCTCTTCTCCTTCTTCGGTCTGGAGTGTAGCGGAGGAGAGGCCAGGAACTCTTTCAGCCCTTCAAAGGCCATCCTGCACTCCTCCATCCAGGTGAAGTCGTGCATCTTACGCAGTGCCTTGAAGAAGGGGAGGCAGCGATCGGTCGATCTTGAGATGAACTGGCTCAGGGCTGCAATACGCCCCGTCAGGCACTGGACCTGCTTCTTGGATGTCGAGTGCTCATGTCGACGATCGCCTAGACCTTCTTCGGGTTCGCTTCAACACCCCCTAGGTGACCATGAAGTCGAGGAATTTCCCTGCCGCCACTTCGAAGGCATACTTTGCCGAGTTTAGTTTCATCTAGTGCTTTCGGAGGTTGTTGAAGGCTTCGGCTAGGTCAACAACATGGTCTGAGCTTGGCTTGCTCATGACAAGCATATCATCCACGTACACTTGCATGTTCTGACCAATCTGATCTTTGAAGACCCTGTTGACCAGACGCTGGTACGTGGCTCCGGCATTCTTCAGGCTGAAGGGTATCCTCTGTAGCAGTACGTCCCTTGGTCGGTGATGAAGCAGTGTGCTCCTCGTCCTCTGGGTGCATCCGAATTTGATTGTATCCGGAGAATGCATCCATAAAGGAGAGCAGCCGGTGACCCGAGGTGGCATCCACCAGTTGGTCAATCTTTGGCAGGGGGAACTATCCTTCGGGCATGCCTTGTTGAGGTCGGTGTAGTCCACATAGATCCTCCATTTACTATTACTCTTCTTCACCATCACCACATTTGCAAGCCAGCTTGGTATTGTACCTCTCAAATGAAGCCGGCAGCGAGGAGTTTGTCGACCTCCTCTTTGATTGCCACCTGCCTCTTGGGGGCGAAACTCCTCTTCTTCTATCAAACTAGCCTACACTTTGGGTCAATGCTCAGCTTGTGGGTGATGATGTCAGAGGGGATACCTGGCATATCGGCCGCCATCTAGGCGAACACATCTATGTTCGCCCGTAGGAACTCCAATAGGTGGGCCCTTTCTTCTTCTTGTAGCTAGGCCCCAATCTACACCGTCTTCTCCTGATCGACTTCGAGTGAATAGGGGCAGCAGGCATTCGACCGGCCCCCCTGGGGTCTTGCACCCTTTGGTCGAGCTCATTGAGCGCGCAAGCATATGATTAATGATTTGATTAGTGTATGTAGAGCAATGAACCTAATTACATTAGCATTGTACTCATCATAATAAGTCTTAAAAATTACATGAAAAGGACTTTTACTTGATTAGACACAATCCTAAATTAAGAAGGAAGAAGATCTAGATAATAGGGGCTAATGATTGTGGACTTACCGTGATGAGCTTTCCAACCTTCTTTTGATTCATACCTTGAAACTACCAACGCTCAGAACTGAAGAACCTTGGATAACAGAGATCAGAACCCTAGACTTGGGCTTCAGCTTGTTGGTTCCTTGTCAAGGAAGACCCTGCTTGCAACTCGAAAACCTCGAAGGACCCTGCACATAATGAATAAGATTAAGAAAAGAAGAAAGGCATGCATATGGAAGGGATGGAAAATTTGTGAGCAAAGAAAGAGATTTGAGATGGCCTGGCTGACTCCAAGGCCTTCTTCTTGACTTGGGCGTTGGATGCTTGGAAGAGAAATAGTTTGATGTGGAGAGGGGCTTAGAGACAATCACTCAAAACATAAAACTTCAATTCAACTTCAACTTTCATTAATCTCCAAAAATCAAATCCTTTTACAATGGGGCATCCAAGGCTTTTTAATAGCCTTACAAAACTTTTGAAATTTGAAAACTCTCCCAATTGTGGAGGATTACAAGGGAGGTTGGAGATATGGGGCCTTGTTACATGGATAAGGAGAAATTCATGGAGAATTCTCTCCCAAATTGTGGAGGATTACAAGGGAGGTTGGAGGATATGGGGCCTTGTTACATGGGATAAGGAGAAATTCATGGAGATTGGCCGGTTTCTTTGAAATTAAAATGCTTGGTCGATCTCCCCTTTAGGTGCCCATTTGAAGGTGACGTGGCTGATGATGTGGCATCCCTGGTGGCTTCTTTGTTGGCATGGTGATGTGGAATTCCAGCTTGGTGGACCAAGGTCTTGATTTGGAAGCTCCAAGTGGTTTGGTGAACCTCAACTTGAAGTAGCTTGGACTTGATTTAAATAAACCTAATGGAACTCTAATTGAGTTCTTATTTGAACCCAGATTGAGACAGGACATAATTACAGGACTCGATTGGACTAATTATGGATTCATGAAATTGAAACTAAGTAATTACAGGACTCTTGAAAGTAAATTGCCCTTTACAAGAAAAATTTAACCTAGTGATTTTCGATCCAAAGTGGAATCAGGTTAATCTTATTTGAGTGAGGTTTATTCTGCTTCTGCTTCTGGTGTCCACACCAATTCTCCTGGGGTGGGCAGAACTCGACCCAGTCGAGTATGGTTCAGTTTTGCCCTGGTAATGCTCGAACAAGTCTGGGTTAAGTCTTTGCAGGTCCTCTCGAGTAATCCAAGAGTTGTTGGACTCAGGTCGACCTTGCCATTGAACCAGGTATCGCTGATAGTCCTTATTCCTGGTAGTAATGGTCTTGTCATCCAGGATTCTCTCAATCCTCTCTCTCCGCTCAGGGTAGGGTTGGTGGTGGACACTTGGAAATAAGTTCACTCTCAATGAAAGTTTCTGGCCCAAAAGGCTCACTAGGTATTAGTACTGGTTCTTTGTATTCTACTAGGTCTAAAACATTAAAGGTTGTACTGATACCCATATCAGGTGGAAGTTCCAAACATATGCATTAGGCCCTATTTTCTTTAAGATCTTGAAAGGTCCCGCTCCGCGGGCATGCAGCTTCTTTATGGTTCCAGAGGGGAACCATTCAGGTTGAGCCTAATCATCGCATAATCTCCTTCACAGAATTCTTTAGCCCTCTTATGTGAATCACTAAATGTTCGTAAGTCTCATTGCTCAGTTTGATCTTATTACTGATTCTTTATGCAAATTTGTGACATGCTGTGTGAAAGATTCAGCAGACTCAAAATTTACACAAGCACTTACAAATGCAGACTGAACTAGGCATCCTTATTGAGAGGAATTTTATTGGACTTTCTAGGACCTAAACCTAACTAGATTAATGACTCTTTAGGTTTGACCCTGGTCTGGTATGCACATGAGAATTTACCATGGGTTCCTAGCAAATGCCATAAGGTTTTCCAAAAGTAGGTAGCAAAAGGAATAGGCTTTAAAAGCTCATGCATCCTAGTAATCTCATCAAATGAAACTTAATGGCTCTAAAATTATGATAAGACTCGGGAAAGGCAGGAATAGGAATCCGAGACTTGGGATAATTAGGAAAATCTTGAAATAGACCTTGGTTACTCATGATGACCTTAAGATTAGAATTTTGATCTACAGGCAGGATGCTTCTAGGTAGTTGAAGGTCATCAGGAAAGTCTTCTAGAATAATGATTGGGTTCTTCTCAGGTACCTGAAGGAGTTCTTGTGTCGAAGCTAAAGTATTGGGTTCTTCCTGAGGGCATTGTCTTACGGAACCAAGTCTCACTAAATTTTGGTTGTTCTGATGTTTCAGGACTAGGCTCAATAATCTTTTCTTTACCAAAGGTTTCCTCAGGTAAGGTACTAAAGTTTGTTCTCTTCACAGTCTTCCCCTCATTTTCATCTATTAAACTTATGTCGGTCTCATACATATATTTACTAGGTTTCAAATTTGCCTTCTTCCTTTCCCTAGCCCTTCAGTTTGAGGATACCCTAAGTCTTGAGTATTCATGAACTCAACTTGTACTTCAGGGTTCTTACTCCTATCATTCATATGAGCTAATAGGAAAGTAGGAGTTGGTTGGTCTAAGGAATTGTTTAGCCAGCATTTGGTTCAATTGGGCCATTAGATCATTTAGGCCTTTCAGCATGGTTTCAAGATTCGGGTCCATGGCTACACAGACTGGGCTTGGATTGGTGAATATGGTGTCCCTGCTCTAGTTGTCATGCATGCAAATAGACTCAAGCTCAAGCTAAGATTTCCTAGACCTAGAGCACAAATTAGAGGTCTAATTAAGTGAACCAACTAGCTAGTAGTACTTATGGGACTTAGCCAGGTAGGTGGTGGGGAGTGAAGGTCCCTGATTGCCAACCATAGACACCAATCTGAGATTTGCCAGGTAGGCAGACCAAATCACAAGCCCTGATGCACCAATCCTAGACACCAAGCCAGTAAGCACACACCAATTAGCTGACACAGTTAACTTGACCCTAACCTGAACCCAATTTATTGGTGTCCCTAACCCACTAGGGCAATTAACGTTCTACTCAATTTTAATTAATGGGCTGGATCGATATACTGGTTGGTGATTTTTGGGCTAGGACAGGTGATGAAATCCTGACCCTATGTCAAATTGATGCCCTTAATTTGATTTCTCATGAGATGAATGAAATGCAAAGGTGCTGCAGAAGTGTGTTGCAGTTTGAAAGTGGTATGGAAAATGTGATGAAAAAATATCCAGAAATTCTAAAAATTCACAGAGGATTCATAACTTATATGTTTCAATGAAGGTGAAAGGAATTTTAAAACTAAAATCTGTACTACTCTAAGCAGATCTACAATTGAAGATAAATAAAAAGGACTGAACAGAACCCTAATGACAGGTCGAACTGCAGAAATTTTCATTTTCTTAATAATTTTTTTCTGATAATGAAATTTAATATGGTGATAACTGACTTAAAAAGGAACAAGAAAAAAATATTTCAATAAAAAATTAGTGACTTTCCTTTGGAGCTGCAGATGGATTACAGTAAATAGATGCAAATTTCAGAAAACAGAACCTAATCAAACAAGTGCAATGGCTTACCCAAACTTTAATCTAAAAAACTCACGTCCGGCTAGGGGCTCATTATTCCCATGGGTCGTGACAGTGTACTAGAGTACACCCGCTCAGGAGGCGTGATTTTTAGATCTTGCTTGGATTTAAAGAAAACTATTCTACCCTAATGCAAACCATGCTCTGATACCAATTTGATGTGGCAAGCATATGATTAATGATTGATTAGTGTATGTAGAGCAATGAAACCTAATTACATTAGCATTGTACTCATCATAATAAGTCTTAAGGATTACATGAAAAGGGACTTTTACTTGATAGACACAATCCTAAATTAAGAAGGAAGAAGATCTAGATAATAGGGGGCTAATGATTGTGGACTTACCGTGATGAGCTTTCCAACCTTCTTTTGATTCATACCTTGAAACTACCAACGCTCAGAACTGAAGAACCTTGGATAACAGAGAACAGAACCATGGACTTGGGCTTCAGCTTGTTGGTTCCTTGTCAAGGAAGACCCTGCTTGCAACTCGAAAACCTCGAAGGACCCTGCACATAAAGAATAAGAGTTAAGGAAGAAGAAGGCATGCATATGGAAGGGATGGAAAATTTGTGAGCAAAGAAAGAGATTTGAGATGGCCTGGCCGATTCCAAGGCCTTCTTCTTGACTTGGGCGTTGAATGCTTGGAAGAGAGAATAGTTTGGTGTGGAAGAGGGGCTTAGAGACAATCACTCAAAACATAAAACTTCAATTCAACTTCAACTTTCATTAATCTCCAAAATCAAATCCCTTTTACAATGGGGCGTCCAAGGCTTTTTAATAGCCTTACAAAACTTTGAAATTTGAAAACTCCCCAAATTATAGAGGATTACAGGGAGGTTGGAGGATATGGGGCCTTGTTACATGGGATAAGGAGAAATTCATGGAGATTCTCCCCAAATTATGGAGGATTACAAGGGAGGTTGGAGGATATGGGGCCTTGTTACATGGGATAAGGAGAAATTCATGGAGATTGGCCGGTTTCTTTGAACTTAAAATGCTTGGTCGATCTCCCCTTTAGGTGCCCATTTGAAGGTGACGTGGTTGATGATATGGCATCCCTGGTGGCTGCTTTGTTGGCATGGTGATGTGGAATTCCAGCTTGGTGGACCAAGGTCTTGATTTGGAAGCTCCAAGTGGTTTGGTGAACCTCAACTTGAAGTAGCTTGGACTTGATTTAAATAAACCTAATGGAACTCTAATTGAGTTCTTATTTGAACCCAGATGGAGACAGGACATAATTACAGGACTGATTGGAATAATTACAGGATTCATGAAATTGAAACTAAGTAATTACAGGACTCTTGAAAGTAAATTGTCCTTTACAAGAAAATTTTAACCTAGTGATTTTTCGATCCAAGTGGAATCAGGTTAACCTTATTTGAGTGAGGTTTTATTCTGCTTCTGCTTCTGGTGTCCACACCACTCATCCACCCTGGGATCGTCATCGGGGACTTTGGTACCTGGGAGAGTCTGGAAACAATGTTGAATAGGCTGAGGTGCCCTCTCATTTCACCGACTCTATAAGGAGTTGGGAATTGCACCAGCGACCATTTCGTAGAGACGACAGCATTGAGTAGATTGAGCCCGGGTTGGCCAAGGATCACATTGTAGGGCCGAAGGAAGTATAACTACCTTGAAGGTCATCATGATAGTGCTCTATCGAGGTGGGGTCCCGGCAGTGACCGGGAGTGAGATCTCTCCCTCACCCTCACAGAATCCCCGTGAAGCCGACAAGGGCATGGGCATAGGTTTAAGCTATGCGGGAGACAAATTCATTCCGAAGAAGGCATCGTAAAAAAGCACATCTATGGAGCTTCCACTATCACCATGATGCATTTTACAGGATGCTTCGCGATCATCATTTCGACGACCACGGCATCGTTATTTACATTTTCTCCCCAGTCTCTCCCTTCCCTCTAAAGGGAGAGTACATTTTTAGATTGCCCTACCCCCTGAGCCTTCTTAGATGTGGCGCTCGGCACCCCAACATATCATCCCCACCGGCTTCTCAATAGGGAAGTTATCCACTATAGGAACTGGTGGGAGAGCGACGAGTGCTTGAGGTTCTGCTGGAGGTCTTCCCCCCCCGATCTTCCCGAGATAGCCTCTCTTGATGAGTTCATCGATCTCCTTCTTGAGGTTACAGCATTCCTCAGTGTCGTGGCTGTGATCCCAGTGGTAGCGATAATACTTCATCTTGTCACGGTTAGTGGATGGCCTCATCGGAGTTGGATGCTTTAGATAGGGCACACCTTCGATCTCCATCATAATCTTTGTCATCACGGCGAGCAGGGGGGTGAGTCTCTCTTCTGGAGCTGGGGTGCACCTCGATCTTGGTCCTGGCGGAAGTTTAGAGCCGGAGGTCCTGGCTTCCACATTCCGGACATCTCGGTGGGAGCGGCTTCTTCAATGACTTCCCATCTAGCTCCCTCCTCGTACGGTCCATCTCGTCAACACGGTCCATCTCCTCAACCCTCACAGAATCCCCCATGAAGCCGACAAGGGGCATGGGCATAGGTTTAAGCTATGCGGGAGACAAATTCATTCCGAAGAGGCATCGTAAAAAAGCACATCTATGGAGCTTCCACTATCAACCATGATGCATTTACAGTATGCTTCACGATCATCATTTCGATGACCACGGCATCGTTATTTACATTTTCCCCCCAGTCTCTCTCCTTCCCTCATAAAGGGAGTACATTTTCAGAATGCCCTACCCCCTGAGCCTTCTTAGATGCGCGCTCGGCACCCCAACATATCATCCCCACCGGCTTCTCAATAGGGAAGTTATCCACTATAGAACTAGTGCGAGAGCGACGAGTGCTTGAGATTCTGCTGGAGGTCTTCCCCCCACGATCTTCCCGAGATAGCCTCTCTTGATGAGTTCTTCGATCTCCTTCTTGAGGTTACGGCATTCCTCAGTGTCATGGCTGTGATCCCAGTGGTAGCGACAATACTTCATCTTGTCACGGTTAGTGGTGGCCTCATCAGAGCTGGACGCTTTAGATAGGGCTCACCTTCGATCTCCATCATAATCTTTGTCATCAGGGCGAGCAGGGGGGTGAGTCTCTCTTCTGGAGCTGGGGTGCACCTCGATCTTGGCCCCTGGCGGAAGTTTAGAGCCGAGGTCCTGGCTTCCACATTCCGGATATCTCGGTGAGCCGACTTCTTCAATGACTTCCCATCTAGCTCCCTCCTTGTACGGTCCATCTCGTCAGCACGGACGTACTTTTGAGCTCGGAGGAGGAGCTCGGAGTAGCTCTTGGAGGGCTTCTTATCGAGCGAGTAGGTCAAGCGGGAGGCCTAAGCCCTCGCTTTAGTGCCAGCATGGTGACTGGCTCTTCAAGGTTATAATCTTCAACGCAACAACCTTGAAGCATGCCCCATAGTCTTGAAGGGGCTCATGGTCTTGTTATCAGATGGAGAAGAGGCTATCTGCTTCATGTGGCACCTTTCGATAGGTTTCGAAGTGAGCCACAAACTTCTGCTCCAGCTGAGTGAAAGAACCGATGCTTTCGGGCTTGAGATGGGTGAACCAGAGCCAAGCCACCTTCCAAAGGTTTTTTGGGAAGGCGATGCAAAGAAGGACATTAGGGAAGTTATCCACTATAGGAACTAGTGCGAGAGCGACGAGTGCTTGAGATTCTGCTGGAGGTCTTCCCCCCACGATCTTCCCGAGATAGCCTCTCTTGATGAGTTCTTCGATCTCCTTCTTGAGTTACGGCATTCCTCAGTGTCATGGCTGTGATCCCAGTGGGTAGCGACCCCAATACTTTCATCTTGTCACGGTTAGTGGATGGCCTCATCGGAGCTGGACCGCTTTAGATAGGGCTCACCTTCGATCTCCATCATAATCTTTGTCATCAGGGCGAGCAGGGGGGTGAGTCTCTCTTCGGGAGCTGGGGTGCCCTCGATCTTGGCCCCCTGGCGGAATTTGAGCCGGAGGTCCTGGTTCCACATTCCGGATATCTCGGTGGGAGCCGACTTCTTCAATGACTTCCCATCTAGCTCCCTCCTTGTACGGTCCATCTCGTCAGCACGGACGTACTTTTGAGCTCGGAGGAGGACTTGGGAGTAGCTCTTGGAGGGCTTCTTATCGAGCGAGTAGGTCAAGCGGGAGGCCTAACCCTCGCTTTAGTGCCACATGGTGACTGGCTCTTCAAGGTTATAAAATCTCCAACGCAACAACCTTGAAGCAGGCCCCATAGTCTTGAAGGGGGCTCATGGTCTTGTTATCGGATGGAGAAGAGGCTATCTGCTTCATGTGGCACCTTTCGATAGGTTTCGAAGTGAGCCACAAACTTTTGCTCCAGCTGAGTGAAAGAACCGATGCTTTCGGGCTTGAGATGGGTGAACCAGAGCCAAGCCACCTTCCAAAGGGTTTGTTGGGAAGGCGATGCAAAGAAGGACATTAATGGCCCCCTGGACCCTCATGATGACCTTGTAGCTTTCCAGGTTGGTCCAGGGGATTGGTGGTCCCATCGTAGGGATCCACCTGCGACATCCTAAACTGGCTGGGAATCGGTTCCTCTTGGATTTCTTGAGAGAAGGGGGGACGGGCATCAAAGCCCGTTGGCTCGTCAGTGGAGCCCTGCTGTGTTCACAAATTGGCGGGAAACTCAGCCAGCTTGCGCTCGTTCTCCTCCAAACGCTTCTCAGCTGTGCACCTGATGGACTCATCAATAGAACCTTCTATTGAAAGAGACGTAGAAGGTGACATGGGTGCACGGTTGCTCATGAAAGGCGGACTTGCCTCTTCGACCTCGACGGGGTATGGTCTTTACCTGCTTAAGGGTCAGGGAGCGGCTCTCCCTGTCGGCAAATCCGGCTCGTTGTCTTTTTGTTGGAGTCTGATGACTACCCCGGGGGTCGGTGATGGCCCGCTGTGCGAAGGCCTTCCTTGGAAGGAATGTAGGCTATCACGGGGTGCTACAGTGTGGGTCATGGAGGTTTTTGGCTATTGATGGGTAAGCCAAGGACTGTTGCTGGCGCTGGAGCTGGTGCATTGCCGTAAGCAAGGATTTACATATGCTGGACGAGTGCGGCCAGCTGAGATTCCACCGAGGGGTTGAGGTAATACGAGCGATTCCACTTCTGGGATGTGTGCATTTCCTCAAGAAGGAGAGTCTCCCGCACGGCTGGTGGAAGCTTCTCTCGCTCACATCATCACATCCTCCTGATGGACCCACTTGTAGAGGACTGGCTTTTTTGAACAAAGGGCCTGCATCAGTCCCCCCTACCTGGCATGCCAATCTGTTGTCACCAGATCATCGTGGCTCGTAGCTATCGTCGATGTCAGATCACCTCTCGCCTTCTCGGGGTTGACTTGTGCTTCAGAGCCTACAAAAGAAGGTCAGATACCCAGGCCAGGGATTTTGGTGAGGGCACTCCGACGTCAAGTCAGTGACGATCCAGGGAAACAAATCCTCCTGTCGAGCCCTCTCTGATGGACTCCATGCTAGGAGGAGTGAGTGGTGTAAGAGTGGGGGTGTGAGTGTGGCTAGGAGAGATGGTAGCCGAGGTGATTGGCCCTCTTGTGTGGCTTCCTCTTCCTCACTCGCTTGGGTGAGTGTTTTGCGATTGAGCTTCCATACCTCTTTACCGGGGGTGTCGAAGGTTATTTTATGTCCAGGTGATTGTTGAATGCCTACCTCGGGATCTCCCCCATGTTGGCAGATACGTGCGGTGGTATTCCGTGCTGTGGTCGGGACATATTTCCTGATGGGTGATAAGGAAGCTGCCATGCACTCTGACCTCTTGGTCACCCCATTCCGAGAGTTTGACAATGTCTCGATTAGGGGCCCCCGCCCCCGGGATTCGAATCTCCTAGTTGACTTTCACTTTCGGGGTGGTGCAGGTGGTTGGTGGAGAGTGTAGCACCTGGGTCAGGGAGCTTCTTCATCTCTCTATTGTAGTGGTGGCTGTAGACAGTTATTATGATCTGATGGGTACTTCCTCATAGTCCTTGGGCAGCTCGTTGGTGCCTCGGGGTAGCTCTATTCCCTTTGGTGCCAAGCGGCAATGCCCGAGGTGGTTGCTGAACTAGAGAGCTTGGACTCGGCTCCAGCTCGGGGGGCTTGACCTCTAAGGGGCTCGACCTGGTGGAGGAGGCTGGGCTCGACTCTGGTCCGGGGGCTCGACTCGGTGGGGGAAGGCTTGACTCCTGCTCAGAGGGCTAACCTCAGAGGGCTCGACTTGGCGGAGGAGGGCTGAGCTCGACTCCGGTCCAGTGGGCTCAGCGTCGGAGGGGGTTCGATCTAGCGGAGGAGGTCAGCACGCGACTCCAGCCCGAGGGCTCGACCCTGGGGAGGATAAGAAAAATAGTTAAGTATAAGTTGAGTACTAATGATTTCCTTAAAGTATATTTTTTATAGAAAAAGGGGCTCATGAATTTGAAGAAGTTTGTTTTGATTGAAGAAGCCAAGCTTAGATGAAAAGATCTGTTCAAAGAGGACTTTGTGATGCAGAACAAAAAAGGGATGCGATGCGGAAGTAATTAAGATAACTAATTTTTTTTTTTTTTTTTGTTGTTTTTTATATGTTTGTAGAAGTTGGCTTCAAATCAAGAAAAGTTAACCTAACATTGAAAGATAATATTGATAATTGAAAGCACAATTTTAAGGAACTAAATTATCAGAGTAGTTCAGAAGCAACGGATCGCTGGGGGTTTGAGAAACCCCCAGACCTAGGGTTTCGCTCCGAACTTTCAACAGAACAGAAATAAAGAGAAAGATGGTTTATCTAACCACAATGATCTTCACAGATTTGGTGGAAGAACTCTCCCGAGCAGATTGTTGATCCTCGGATTCAGATATCTTCGCAATGGATCCTCCAATACTGGTCCTTGGCGGGTTGGCTTCTCCTGAACTCAAGATCTGGAAGAGAAGAAAAACAATTGATGGAATCAGAGAGTCAAGGGAAAAATTTACCAGGTTGATGAACCTGAAGATTGAAATTGCTGAAACTGGATTCTCCTGGAAGCTGATGTGATTTTCCTTGGAACTTGCTCTGGATCTGAAGTAGCCGACTGGATCTGGATGAAGGTGGACGGCCTGGACTTGTAGAGAAGAGAGGCCGTGGGAGATGGAAGGAGCTAGGGTTCGATGGATTGGAAAATAATGAAGGGCGGCTAGGGTTTTGGATTTTTAAGTGGCTAACCTAGGGTTTTGGATAAAGATGGAGATCTCTCACCTCCTCAAGGCTCCAATGGAACCCGGATTACCCCCTCACGGAGCTCAACACTTAGAATAGTGCGGAAGAAGAGAACCTAGGTTACTCAACACAAGAGAATAGCAAAAAATATTTTC
This sequence comes from Areca catechu, assembly GCA_021397845.1. Taxonomy (NCBI): domain Eukaryota; kingdom Viridiplantae; phylum Streptophyta; class Magnoliopsida; order Arecales; family Arecaceae; genus Areca; species Areca catechu. The sequence goes on from CM038043.1 coordinate 34,123,343, forward strand.
TTCATTGATTTTTTAAAGTTACAAAGAGGGGTCTATATAATAGACCTAAAATTTTCTCCAAGCTTGTACAAATTTCCATGTGGGACTAAACTCCTCCAACCTCTAGATTAGGTAGAAAATCTCCTCTCTGGGCCGACCAAGAGTTCAAAAAAATTGGGACGGCCATAAAGGAATTTTTTTTTGGAATTTTTATGGCGCCTCTTTGGAGTTGGATTTGGATTTGGAGTCCTCTTCTTCTTATGGCATTTCTTCTTTTCTTCCACCCAAGTTAAGCTCTTTGATTTTGATTTGAACTTCAATTGATGTCCTTCTTTGATTTTTTCTCCAAGAGAAGTCTTTTCCTTCTTTGCTAGACAAAATTGGCATGAATGGGCGCCTCCTTTAAATTAGCTTCCAATTTGATTTTTTTCTTCTTTGGATGTGGGGACCATGACACGGGGATGCCTCTGTGGCACCTCCTGGACTCTGGCGTGTGCTCGGAGGTGGCTGGGCGTGTGGCTTGGAGTGTGGCTCCACTTGCTTGACCTTGATTTGATTGGAAGACAAATGTGGCACCATTTTGGACCAAATTGAAACCACATCGGGACTTGCATCGAGTCAACATGACTCAACAAAATTTAAATGGTGACTCAAGAAATAATACTGGTTGACCAGGTCAACCTTTATTACAAACCCTAATTTCTCGGCAATGTCAATCAGAGATCCAAATGAGCTCTGAAGTCTTCTCTGAGTCTGGTGCCCGCACCAATTCTCCCGGGGTGGGAGGAACTCGACCCCTGTCGAGTAAGGCTCAAGTTGGCTCTGGTATTCTCTCAAGAGGCTGGGTCCAATTCTTGTAATTCTTCTCAGGAGATCCAAGAGTCATCAGAATCTGGCCTTCCTTGCCAGCGGACCAGGTACCTTTGGTATCCTCGATTATGAGTAGAGATAACCTGATCATCCAGGATCTTTTCAATCTGCTCTTTCCTCACAGGCCAGTTGTTGGTGGACACACAGGGTCGGGATCACTCTCAATGATAGGGTTAGCTCAAAAGGCTCACTAGGAATCACAGCTGGCTCCCTGTACTCTACTAAGTCTGTAATGTTGAAAGTAGAGCTAATGCCTAGTTCTGGAGGCAACTCGAGCACATAGGCATTGGATCCTACTCTCTTTACCACTCTAAATGGTCCAGCTCCCTAGCATGTAACTTTCTAACGGTTCCAGGAGGAAACCGTTCAGGCCTTAACCTAATCATCACATAGTCCCCCTCAACAAAAGATTTGACTCGCCTTTGGTATCAGCCAACTTCTTATAAGTTTCATTACTTAAATTTATTTTGGCATGAATTTTCTTATGCAAGTCTTTTACATGCTGTGCAAAATTCTCAGCAGACTCGGAGACTCGAGGTGGACAGGTAAAGGGACTAGGTCAAGAGGTGTGTGAGGTTTGTACCCATGTACAATTTCAAATGGACTCTTACCTGTAGACCTATTGACCGAGTCATTGTACGCAATTCGCCCTGGTAGGTATAAATCCCAATTTTCTGGTGTTTTTCACCAACAAGACATCTCAGCAGATTTCCTAGGCTACGGTTCACTACTTCAGTTTTGGCCATCAGTTTGGGGATGATAGGCAGTTGAAAACTTAAGTTTTGTCCCTAACTTATGCCAAAGGGTCTTCCAAAAGTAACTGGTGAACTGGACATCCCTATCTGAAACGATTGTCTTAGGTAGGCCATGGAGTCTAACTATCTCATTGAAGAAAAGTGTGGCTACCTTAGACGCATCAAAGGTTTGGGAACAAGGCAGAAGTGGGCCATTTTAGAGAATCGGTCGACTACAACACAGATAGAACATGTCTCCTCTGGGTCTTAGGTAAACATAACACAAAATCCATACTCACATCTTGCCAAGGACGATCTGGGACAGGGAGTGGGGTATAAGGCCAGTGTTTGTTTTCGCTGTTTGACAACAGCGCAGGTTCGACATCTAGCTACAATATTAGCTACATCCCTTTTCAAGCTAGGCCGAAAAAAAGTGGTCTTCAATAGCTAGAATGGTCTTGTCTTTTCCAAAATGGCCCGGCTACAACCTCCAGCATGGATTTCCCAAATCAAAAATTCCCTAAGAGAAGTTCTAGGGATGCAAAGCCTATTTTTGAAGAACAAAAACCATCTATAAGGGTATAATCCTGGTGATTACTAGATGGTCCTTGAACTAGATCCTGATACACAGTTGTGAAATCCGGACAAGACTCATATTCCTCTTTGATTTGCTCAAACCCTATGACCTCAGTTCTCACAGAAGTTATAACAGAGATCGGCGACTAAGGGCATCAGCTACCTTATTCTCAACTCCAGCCTTATGTTTCAGGACAAAAGTATAGGACTGGATATATTCTACCCACTTAGCATGCCTAGGGTTAAGCTTCTTTTAGGTTCAGAAATCTAAGAGCCTCATGGTCCGAAATAGTACAAATTCCTGCGGTAGCAAATAATGTCTCCAGTAACGCAAAGCTTGCACCACCGCATAAAATTCCTTATCATAGGTAGAATACCTAAGCTTAGCATCATTAAGTTTTTCACTAAAGAATGCTATGGGATGATTCTCTTGGCTTAGGACTCCACCTATTTCCTACACCTGAAGCATCAACAGCAACCTCAAATACTTTAGAAAAATCGGGTAAATCTCAGAATGGGTGCCTGGGTCATTTTATCCTTAAGATCTAGGAAGTTTATGGGCTGACTTAGTCCAATGAAATTCTCCCTTCCTAATACAATCAGTGATAGGAGCAGCTAAAGTACTAAACCCCTTGATGATCGCCATAGAAGGTAGCCAAGCCGTGGAAACTTCTAACTTCATGCACATTGGTGGCTCTGGCCAGTCTACTATGGACCTAATTTCTCAGGATCGGCCGCCACGCCCGTCAGGGGTTACTACAAAACAAGAAAGATAACTCTACTAGTCATGAATTCACACTTCTTAAGATTACCGTAGAGTCTCTCATTCCTCAAAACTTGGCAGACTGCTCTAAGGTGGCCTAGGTGATCTGCTGGGGTCTTACTATAGATCAGGATGTCATCAAAATAGACCACCACAAATTTTCCTATGAAAGCTCTAAGTACCTGGGTCATATTTCTCATGAAGGTACTAGGGGCATTGACAACCCAAAAGGCATAACAACCCATTCATAAGACCATCCTTAGTTTTGAAAGCAGTTTCCATTCATCCCCGGGTCTAATCCTAACCTGATGATAGCCGCTTTTGAGATCAATCTTAGAAAAAACCATTGCACCAGCCATCATATCAAGCATGTCATCTAGTCTAGGGATGGAAAACCTATATTTGATTGTAATTTTATTGATGGCACGACTGTCAACACACATCCTCCACGTGCCATCTTTCTTGGGGTTAGTAAGGCTGGGACTGCACAAGGCCTAAGACTTCTCTAATAACCCCTTCCTCAATAATTCTCCAACATGCTTTTGCAGTTCTTCATGCTCAGATGGATTCATCCTGTAATGGGGCAAGTTGGGCAAAGTCGCTCCTGGGATTAGATCTAGGCATGCTGGATTCCCTAAGAGGTGGAATGTGGTCTGGCAAATCCTCGGGAAAGACATCCTCAAATTCTTTTAACACAGGTTTAACTTCTTGAGGAGGCTCTGAGGGTTCCGAAGTTCTAAGTTCCTTAGCAGTCAACATCCAGATGGGTGAACCACTATGAATTTCTTGTTCTAGATCCTTAGCACTGTTAGGTTCACTCCGTTTTCATCTCCTTAACCTTACCGGCTCCTTTAGTTACCTTGTCCTTAGGGGGAACTGAATAGATCGTAATCTTCTTCCCATTGAAACTAAAGACACAGGTATTGGATTTTCTAAGAGGGTGGCATCATGATCATACAACCAAGGTCTTCCGAGATTATACTGCTCACCCCCATGGTAAGACATCGCACCAAATCTTTCGTGATAAGATTGCATTTGGATTTGGACTTGACATCTAGACTGGATGGGTATGGAGGGAAATCTACCCAAGAAACCTTATAGGGGTTGGGGGGGGAACTGGGATTAAGCCTAAAATCTTGACAGTGCTAGTAGAGATGGCATTTACACAGCTCCCACTATCTTGATGATCTTACATACCTTATCCCCTAATTTAAGAAAGTCTGTAGGATGTTAGTCCTACGCCAATCCTCTTGAACTAGATTCTGGGATAGGAGCCATTCTACACTCCTAATTGGTCAGATTCATTGGGTTCCTCCTCTCCTTCATACTCCTCAACCAAATTCCATCCGGCCTCATAAACTTCCTTCAAATTCCTCACGGGCTCGGAATTATCATTCTCTCCCTCTCTATGTAAAGGATCTCATGGGCACTGGCTAGCAACATGACCTACCTTATGACACTTGAAACAGGCTATGGCAGTACACTGACTGGAAATGTGACCTGGTTTCTGACACTTATAATAGGTGATATTTGAACTAGGGTTCTCTGGGTGTCAGGTGCCTTACCTTTGTCCATGGGCCTAGGGGTAGAAGTACCCTGAAAAGGTTTACTAGGGATAACTTGGCTAGGTCATTCCTTGGGATTGGGGCACTAACCTAGAAGGTATAGGTCCTCTCTGAATTTCTCAATGTTCAGTGCAATCTGGTAGGCTTGGTCTAGATCATAACCTCTCTCAGAAATAGTTCTCTCTTGATATCTTCCCTCAGTCCAGCCCTAAATCTAGACAAAGTGACTTCGTGGGCTTCACTCACATCACATCTCATTAGGTATTCATCAAAAGTAGCTATGTAGTCTGAGACAGACCGGTTGTCCCTTGTTTCAGGTTTTGCCATGGTCTAACAGGTTTTGCTGGTATGAAATGGATAGGTATTTATCTCTCAGTTTTTCTTTCATACCCTGCCAATGTGTTTATGGGCTCAACATTCCGTCTCCTAGTGGTTAGCTCAATGTTCCCCCAGTATAACCTAGCTTGAGCACATAATTTTCATCTTGGCAAACTTGTATTTCCCTCTCCTCAGACATAGCATACCACCCTCAAGTATTGATCCATCTCACCCTCCCAATCAGAATACACCTTAGGGTTCAGACTACCATCAAAAGTGGGTGCATCTAATTTGATGTTCCTGATGAACCTATCATCTCTATCTTCGGGCTCTGGGTCAGGCCTCCTATGATTTAGGTTCAGGATCTCTATATAAAGGCCTTCTAGGCTCCTGATGTGGGTGAGGGTTGTGAGGCACATTAAAATCGGGGTCAGGAGTCCAATTTCCGATGTCTAGGTTCTCAAGTACTTGGACTCGGTCCCTAAGTTGGGTAAGAATCCTCATGAATTTGTGCGCTGCTAAACTGGGCCACAGTGTTTGTCATATCCTGATTCATTTTAGCCATACTTTCAGTAAGAGTTCTGATCATGGCCTCTAAATCAGGTTGGGTTTGACCAGTTGATATGGCACTCCGTTTCTGGTAGACATGATGATTCAAGCAAGCACACAAAATGAGACTAGACTAAATCGACTACTGGATCACTAGACCTAGAGTCCAAACTAGATGCCCAATCAGAGTGGCAAGCTAGCCTGTAGTAACTCAGGACTCAGCCAGGCAGGTGTAAGGGGAGTGTTAGGTCCCTGATTGCCAATCCTAGACACCATCAGTGATTGGCCAGGTAGGCGGACCAGCACACAAGCCCTTCGGAAGGATCCCTGAACCACCGTTCTAGACACTGAGTGCTAAGCACACACAGAATAACTCGGCAAACTGACTCAAACACTAGCCTAGACCCGACCAATTGGTGTCCCTAGCCCACTAGGGCAAATTAGGTCTAATGATTTTAAATTAGGTCTAGGTTAAATGATTGGATGGTGGTTTGGGCTAAGGAGAGGTAATCAACTCCTCCCTTATCTTAGATGCTCAATTGCCTTAAGTAAATTATGAGATGATCACTCCAAAAAGAATTGAATTGCAGAACATAAAAAACAGAGTTGCTGTATTTTAATGCTCAGAATTTTTAACGAAAACCAATAAATCACAGAAGAATTATGGAAATAGGTTCAATTATACTGGTTTGAAAGAAGCAAAATTAATGCAATTCGGAGTTTTATGCAGGGAGAAATAATTCAGACAACAGGGCAATTAGGGCTGCAACTAGATTGTCTTCCCGTTTATAATCCCTGCTACGAAGTTAAACCAATGGATCCCCTACACGCCCTAGGAACACCCCGTGGAAGGGGAGGAGGAGGCTTGCACCTCGCTTAGTTCCTAGGACCGGAGTCCTGGGGGAGTCTACTTCGAGCAGACAAAATAAAAAGAGAAAACAATCAAAACAAGCAAGCAAGCAAATCAGAAATCCTAGACTGGGCTCTGATACCAAAAATGATGCAGAACAAATAAAGGGATGCGATGCGGAAGTAATTAAGATTAACTAATTTTTTTTTTTTTTTGTGTGTTTTTATATGTTTGTAGAAGTTGCTTCAAATCAAAGAAAAGTTAACCTAACATTGAAAGATACTAATATGATAATTGAAAGAACAATTTTAAGAAAAAATTATCAGAGTAGTTCAGAAGCAACGGATCGCTGGGGGTTGAGAAACTCCCAGACCTAGGGTTTCGCTCCGAACTTTCAACAGAACAGAAATAAAGAGAAGAGATGGTTTATCTAACCAGACAATGATCTTCACAGATTTGGTGGAAGAACTCTCCCGAGCAGATTGTGGATCCTCGGATTCAGATATCTTCGCAATGGATCCTCCAATATGGTCCTTGGCGGGTTGGCTCTCCTGAACTCAAGATCTGGAAGAGAGAAAAACAATTGATGGAATCAGAGAGTCAAGGGAAAAATTACCAGGTTGATGAACTTGAAGATTGAAATTGCTGAAAACTGGATTCTCCTGGAAGCTGATTGATTTCCTTGGAACTTGCTCTGGATCTGAAGTAGCCGGACTGGATCGGATGAAGGGGACGCCTGGACTTGTAGAGAGAGAGAGGCCGGGGGAGATGGAAGGAGCTAGGTTTGATGGATTGAAAATAATGAAGGGCGGCTAGGGTTTTGGATTTTAAGTGGCTAACCTAGGGTTTGGATAAAGATGGAGATCTCTCACCTCCTCAAGGCTCCAATGGAACCGGGATACCCCCTCACGGAGCTCAACACTTAGAATAGTGCGGAAGAAGAGAAACCTAGGTTACTCAACACAAGAGAATAGCAAAAATAATTTTTCTTCATTGATTTTTTAAAGTTACAAAGAGGGGTCTATTATATAGACCTAAAATTTCTCAAGCTTGTACAAATTCCCATGTGGGACTAAACTCCTCCAACTCTAGATTAGGTAGAAAATCTCCTCTCTTGGCAGACAAGAGTTCAAAAAATTTGGGACAGCCATAAAGGAATTGTTTTTTTGGAATTTTTATGGCGCCTCCTTTGGAGTTGGATTTGGATTTGGAGTCCTCTCCTTCTTATGGCATTTCTTCTTTTCTTCCACTCCAAGTTAAGCTCTTTGATTTGATTTGAACTTCAATTGGATGTCCTTCTTTGATTTTTCTCCAAGAGAAGTCTTTTCCTTCTTTGCTTAGACAAAATTGGCAGGTATGGGCGCCTCCTTTAAATTAGCTTCCAATTTGATTTTTTTCTTCTTTGGATGTGGGGACCATGACACTGGGATGCCTCTGTGGCGCCTCCTGGACTCTGGCTTGTGCTCGGAGTGTGGCTGGGCGTGTGGCTTGGAGTGTGGCCTCCACTTGCTTGAACCTTGATTTGATTGGAAGACAAATGTGGCACCATTTTGGACCAAATTGAAACCACATCGGGACTTGCATCGAGTCAACATGACTCAACAAAATTTAAATGGTGACTCAAGAAATAAATAAACTGGTTGACCAGGTCAACCTTTATTACAAACCCTAATTTCTCGGGCAATGTCAATCAGAGATCCAAATGGAGCTCTGAAGTCTTCTTCTGAGTCTGGTGCCCGCACCACTTGGACAGTCAAAGTTTGCTTGAATGGTTAATAGAGTGAAGTATAAATTTGTTTCAGCACAAGTTCAGACTTTTTATGAAGATTTCAGTGAAGTGTCGATTCAAAGTACCGACACATGACACCAAGTGTCGACACATGGACCTGAAGTATTGACTCATGGTGTCGACACATGGATCAGCTCATCGTCTGAGATTTTCAAGTCACAGAACTTGGTGAATTTGAAGAACTACAGAAGTGTCGATACATGAAAGCAAAGTATCGACTCACCTGAGGAAGTGTCGACACATCTGAGATTTTCAGAGAACCAGATTTATGATTTTTGAACTGGTGTTGACTCAAGAAGTTCAAGTGTCGACTTAAAGTGTCGACTCATAGCCTGATGTGTCGACACATGGAGTTCTGGGAACAGTAATGGCTAGTTTTCAAACACATAACTCGACCCTTGTGCCCTCCAACGACTAGATTTTCAAGTCTAATGGCTAGAAACTAGATTTAAGACCTTGGAAAGGTATATATATGCTCCAAATCAAATCAAAACATATATATTGATGAGAATGAAATAGAAGCATCCAAGAGAGAAGAAAAGAGAGCATTCACTCCTATTCATTGAAGATTCAACCACTCTCAAGCAAAGCAAGCCTCCAAGTATTCAAGAGCCTTTAAGAGCATTAAAGGTCAATCTTTCTTGAGTAATTAAAGAGGCCTCAACATTCAAAAGCACCAATACATCGAGCTTCAAAGAGATACCCGCTTTTTATTAGAAAGCTTTTATTCTCATTACTTCAAACTCTTATTTGTTGTTAGGGTTCTTGGTTAGCCTATTGTAAAACTAAGAGAGGTTATTGGTGAGCCTTTGAAAACCAATTAGGTTCTTGGTTAGCCCGTAAAACCAGGTGAGGTTTTGACATGTGGGCCTTGTGAAAATAAATTGGATTTTTGATTAGTGAGCCTAGAAAACTAATCAACTACAATCGATGGAGATTATAGTGAATTCCTAAGGGATCTTAAGGAGTGGATATAGGTGCATTAGATAGCACCGAACCACTATACTTCTTTGTCTTTGTGGTTGATTGTTCTCTCTACTTGATCTTTTATTTATTCCTCTTTATTTTCGCTGCAATTTACTTAAGAGCATTACAGTTGAATTCATAGTACCTTAATTAATTGTTGGGTTGGATTGCATAGTATTGCATTGCATCAAGTAATAATTTTTTAGAGATCCAATTCACCCCCCTCTTGGATTACTTACTGGGCAACAAGTGGTATTAGAGCCCTGTTCTTACTATATAGGCTTTACCACCTTGAGTAAAGATCTATGGCAGCCCCATTGGTATTAGCATAGTTGAGTCAAGCCTCAAATAGACCTCCATTTTTTAATGGATCAAATTATACATATTGAAAAACTAGGATGAGAATTTATATGCATTTTATTGATTATAATTTATGGAGAGTTGTAGATAAAGGTCCTCATATTCCTTCAGTTGTGGTTAATGGTGTTTCCATCCTAAAGCTCAAAGAGGATTGGGATGAAAATGATATTAAGCAATCCGAGATTAATGCTCAGGCAATGAATCTCTTTTATTATGTATTAGATCCTAGTGAATTCAATAGGATATCTACATGCATTTCAGCTAAAGAAATATGAGACACACTTGAAGTTACCCATGAAAGTACCGATCAAGTGAAAAATACAAAGGTGAACATGTTAGTGCATACTTATGAAATATTTCGAATGGAACCTAATGAGTCAATCACTGATATGTACACTAGATTTACAAATATTGTAAATGGAATGAGAAGTCTTGAAAAAATAATCTCTAACGCTGATCTTGTAAATAAAATCCTCAATTCACTTCCAACATCGTGGGATCCGAAGGTGACCGCAATTTAAGAAGCCAAGGACGTTGACAAGCTACCTTTAGAGCAGCTGGTTGGATCATTCATGACTTATGAGCTGAATTTGAAGCAAAAGTCAATGGAAATGATAAGAAGAAAAAAGGGATTGCATTCAAATCAACATACAAGAAGAATCCTCAATTGATGAGTCCGAAGAAGATGATGATGATGAAGGTGAAGAAGCCCTCATTGCTAGGAATTAGAAGATTCATGAAGAGGAGGAAGTTCCCTTACAAGAAGAATTCCAATCAAAAGAAAAGGAAAAGAAAAGAGATAGAAAAGGAAAAGAAAAGGAGAAGGAAATACCAACATGCTTCGAGTGTAAGAAGTCGGGTCACTACAAGTTCGATTGCCCTCTCCTAAAGAAGTCAAGGAAGAAGTAAAGAAAGAAAATGATGGCCACCTGGAGTGACAATGAAGACTCCAGTTCTGAAGAAGAGCAAACAGAAGTTGCAAATCTTTGTCTTATGGCACATCAAGAGCAAGATGAGATAAATTCTGATACCAAAATAGATTTTATCATTGATGAGCTTAGAAACACTTTTGATGAACTTATGCATGATTATAAACTGATTGTATGTGAAAATAAAAAGTTGAAAAAGTATACAAATAGTTTTTTCTTGAAAACAATTCTTTGTTAAATGAAGTTAGTGATTGAAAAACTAAATTAGATGTTTTGAAACAGAAAAACAATGCTTTGACAATGAAAAATGAAGTTTTGAAAAGATCCAAAACCATTATTTTTAATGGTGATCTTTTGAAGACAAATAAAGATTTGGAGTTAGAAAATTTAAAGTACAAAAATGAACTTGATAAAATGAAGCCTTTTATTAAAAAAATTATCTATAGTTCAGAAAAACTAAACCTACTTTGAATAGTCAAAGAGCCATTTTCAATAAAGCAGGATTAGGCTATAAATCACAAAAACAACAAAAGTATTTTAAAAACTTTTTTGTTCTTGCATCTTCTAGCATAACATGTTTTTTATGTAAAAAGCAAGGTCATAAATATTTTCAATGTAATTTAAGAAAATCAATTCTTTTGGAAAAGTGTAGGTTCCAAAAGGAACCATTTTAAGTGCTAACCCTAAAGGACCCAAGTTGGCTTGGGTACCTAAAAACAAAGCTTGATTTTTATTACAGGTGTGTCTTGCAACCAACGAGAACAAAAGACTTTGGTATCTTGATAGTGGTTGCTCAAGGCACATAACGGGAGATGTGAAGCAATTTACTTCTCTTGAAGCAATGAATGGAGGGACTGTGACCTTCGGGGATAATGGTAAAGGAAAAATCATTGGTATTGGTAAGGTTCACATAACTCCTTCTAGTTATATTAGTAATATTCTTTTAGTTGATGGTTTGAAGCACAATCTTTTATGCAATAGTCAATTTTGCGATAAAGGTTTTCAAGTCATTTTAAATCGTCTTATTACATGATTGCTAATCCGGATATAATGGAGTACAATTCTTTGAAAAAAGGCATGGTAATGTTTATTTGGTAGATTTGGATGATCTATCTTTGCCTATGGAGAATGCCTTGTTGCAATGAATTCTACTAAAGATGAGACTAGTTGGCTTTGGCATAGAAGATTAAGGCATACTAGTATGTATCTTCTTTCAAAACTTTGCAAAAAGAATTTAGTTAGAGATTACCTGAACTTTGTTTTGAAAAAGATAAAGTTTGCCAAGCATGTCAATTTAAAAAACAAGTTAAAACCTCTTTCAAACCAAAAGGTTTTAAAACTACTAGTAGGCTACTAGAGCTACTTCATATGGATCTCTTTGGATCAACTAGAACATCAAGTCTAGGAGGCAAGAGATATGGATTAGTCATAGTGGATATTTTTTGAGATTTACAAGGGTTTTCCTTCTAGCACATAAAGATGAATCATTTTCTGCATTTATAAAGTTTTATCGAAAAGTTTCAGATGAAAAAGATGTTTCAGTTGTTTGCATTCATAGTGATCATGGAACTGAATTTGAAAATCAGGATTTTGGAAGCTTTTGTACTGAAAATGGTATTGCACACAATTTTTCTGCACCTAGGACACCTTAGCAGAATGGGATAGTAGAAAAAAAATCATACTTTAGAATAAATGGCATGCACTATGCTTTGTGAAAATGATTTACCAAGATATTTTTAGACTGAAGCTATTAATACTGCATGTTACATTTTGAATCGAGTTTTAATCCACCCTATTTTGAAGAAAACTCCTTACAAACTTTGGAATCAACGAAAACCAACCTTAAAGTACTTCCAAGTTTTGGTTGTAAATGTTTATCTTAAATAATGGAAAAGATAATCTTGAAAAAATTTGATGCCAAGACTGATGAAGGTATCTTTTTAGGATACTCCACATCAAGCAGGGCATACAGAGTTTTCAATAAAAGAACTTTGATTATAGAAGAGTCAGTACATGTTATTTTTGAAGAATCTACTAACAAATCCTTCAAAAAAGAGGATACATTTGATGAATGTGCAGGTGCTGACAAGCTTCAAAAGTTGACACTGAATGATCAATCTCCTCAACCAAGTAAAGAAGATCAAGATAAAAGTGAGAAATGTGAAGACACTCCAAAGCACCAAGATCTACCTAAGGAGTAGAGGTATGCTCATGGACATCCTAAAGAATTAATCCTAGGTGATCCATCCAAAGGGGTAAGAACTCGAGCCTCAATTAGAAATGAATGTAATATATAGCTTTTGTATCATAAGTAGAGCCTAAATGTTTTGATGAAGCTGAAAAAGATCCTAACTGGATTAATGCCATGCAAGATGAACTAATTTAGTTTGATAGAAATAATATTTGAGCATTAATAGAAAGAGCCTCTAATGTTTCTATTATTGGCACTAAATGAATATTTAGGAATAAATTAGATGAAAATGGAATTGTTGTTAAAAAAAGCTAGGCTAGTTGCTAAAGGCTACAATTATGAGGAAGGGATTGATTTTGATGAAACTTTTGCTCTTGTTGCTAGACTTGAAGCAATTAGACTATTATTAGCATTTGCTTGTTTTATGAATTTTAAACTATTTCAAATGGATGTTAAGAGTGCTTTTCTAAATGGTTTTATAACAGAAAAAGTTTTTGTTGAACAACCACCTGGATTTGAAAATCACGCACATCCTGATCATGTTTTAAATTGCACAAAGCACTTTATGGATTAAAGCAAGCACCTCGAGCCTGGTATGAAAGACTCAGTAAATTTCTGATTGAAAATGAATTTTCTAGAGGTCATGTTGATAAAACATTATTTTTGAAGAAGAAAGATAATGATTTATTAGTAGTACAAATATATGTTGATGATATCATTTTCGGTGCTACTAATGAAATTCTTTGTCAAGAGTTTGCTAAGCTAATACAGGGTGAGTTTGAGATGAGCATGATGGGAGAACTCAATTTCTTTCTTGAACTCTAGATCAAGCAAACTAAAGATAGAATCTTTATCAACCAAGCTAAGTATACAAGAGAGATTATAAAGAAGTTTGGGATGGAGACTACTAAATCGATAGGTATGCCTATAAGCCCCTCTTGTAGACCTGATATAATATTTAGTGTATACATGTGTGCTAGATATCAGTCTGAACCTAAAGAATCATATCTAATGGCTGTTAAGCACATTATTAGATATCTATCTGGTACTGTTGATATTGATTTTTGGTATTCTAGAGATTCATCTACTGAATTAATTAGATATTCTGATGTGGATTTTGCTGGTTGTAAATTGGATAGAAGGAGTACTAGTGGTACTTGCCAATTTCTTGGAGTTAACTTAATCTCTTGGTTTAGCAAGAAACAAACTTTAGTTGCACTATCCATAGTTGAGGCTGAGTATATTGCAGTAGGAAGTTGTTGTGCTCAAATATTGTGGATTAAGCAACAACTTGAAGATTTGGAATAAAAGTTGACTAGTACACCTATAAAATGTTATAATACCAGTGCTATTTGCTTGACTAAAAATCCTGTTCAACATTCTAGGAGTAAACATATTGAAATTAGACATCATTTTATTAGAGATCATGTTAAAAATAATGATGTTGTACTTGAATTTATTAGTACTGAATTTCAATTAGCTGATATTTTGACTAAGCCTCTCCTAGAAGATCAATTTTGTATGATTAGAAGAGAGCTCGGGATCATTAATCTGTTTGATTAAATTTTCCTAACTTTGACTCAAAACAATCTTATCTGACATTAATCATACTCAATCTTTGCTAATTTTATTGAATTTAATTAAATTATCTGTGATTTTGATCAAACCTTCAATCTCTTATTTTGGGTTTTAAGTCAATGTGTCAACACATAAATGTATCGACACCTAAATGTGTCGACTTAGACATATTCATGAGTCGACACACGAATTGCAGTATACCGAGAATAAGGGCATTCCGAAGTATTTTTTCTCCATTTCGTCATCTCTCTCGAGCCGACACATAACCTAAGGTACTCCATACTCCTCCTTCTCTCTATTTCATGCTTTAAACTCCTTTGATTCGTTGTTCGGAGCACTTTCTTGTTCAGATTTTGCAGCATTTTGCCTCCCATTTGCATTTTGAGCCCTAGAAACCCTAGGTTTTCACCCCCAAAGTTATCCAATTTGCTATTCTGAGCAATGGGACCCCGAAGCAAGTAGTCCATCGCCCTCGTCAGTCCAATCAGGAGGAAAAAAGAAGAACGTAGGCCAGACATGAAGCTAGAGCTCCAGATCCGCCTGCTTGACCTCTTTTTGTAGCTTCTAGCTGGATGAGTTCGAAGACCGTCATCGGAGAACAATGAGTAGACTTTAGTTTCATCGACCAGCAGCATTTCAGGATTGGATAGTGGATTCGAGAGGCTGGTTTGACATCATTTTGCTTATTGAGCAAGAGATATTACCTAGGGCTTATTCGGGAGTTTTATGGATCACTAGCCTATGGGATTGATGGTTGGATGGCTCAAGTTAGAGGCAGGGTCATCCCAGTTACCTTAAAGACTTTGAGCAGAGTTTGGGACATTCCGATGACTGGATCAGTGGTGGACAGCCTGATGGATAGAGTGAGTGGTCTCCAGTGTATCTTCAAGTCAGACATATTGCCTGAGGGAGCCACCGTACTTGCATCTTGATTGTCAGCAGAGATGAGACTGTTGCACCATATTGTCACTCGAATCCTTCTACCAAAGACTGGACAGTTTGATTACATCACTGAGCGAGAGTTGCTCGTGATGGTCTCATTAGTTCAGCGCACCACACCGTCTGCCTTCCCATGCTCATGGTTCACCAGATGATGGAGGCTTCGATGAGCCAGCGACTCTGCCTGCCTTATGGGATGGGGTTGACTTTACTATTCAGGAAGTATGGCGTCAGCTTTGAGGACGAGCCCTTCCGCATGCTACTTCATACTGATGTGTATGACATCAGGTCATTACACAGGATGGGTTATCATCTGTTTCGAGGCTAGTAGAGATGGAGAGTATCTAGTCAGGCCGACACAGAGCTGATGATGATGATGCTATAGAGGAGGAGCTCATCCTTTTCGATGAGGCAGGATCTATAGAGAGTTAGCCTGAGACAGCAGCACAGCTAGAGGTTGCATCTTAGTCTGAGCCTACTACTTCAGCACAGCCTCAGCCAGTTCAGACGGAGACTCTAGCAGTTTCAGATAGCTTATTGGACAGAGTCAGACACATTGAGATAGATATTCTGATCATTAGATAGCATCTTGACTGCTTCATAGCTGAGACATGAGAGAGCCACAGTAGACTGAGTGCTGGCATCTCAGCTATACTGACCTCTTTGTCCAGACCTACAGGGAGTGCTCCAGCTTCTGATATAGCTCCGCCTGCTCCAGCACCGGTTGTTGATGGTGAGTGATGATGATGGAGATGATAAGGAGACTGACTCTAATAGATTCAATTTTTAGATCTGATTTCAGAGCTAGTGGCAGAGGTGACGGCAGACTTGCCTAGGAGTTCCGCTCTTAACCCTTCTAGTTCACCTACCCATACTCCAGTCCTATCTTCTCCTCCTTCCAGATCAGATGATCATGTTTCGATTCCTATTCTTTCACCAGTTATTGATTCTCCTATTGATGATTCACCTATTGTTCATTCACTGGTTATTGATACACCCGTTGTCGATACACCCATGATTGACAGTCCTATCATTGATTCACCGATTGCAGACTCACCCATTCATTCTTCAGCTGATACACCTACCTTTGATACACTTATCGTATCATCAGCTGATATGCCTATTTTTGATACTCCTTCTGTTGTTTCACCTACCATCCATACATCCTCTATTATCTGAGAGCTTGGGTTTTACGCACCTAGCTTTCAATATCTTGACTCTGGTCCCTCCTTTGATCATATGCCACTTCTGGCAGTCGTAGAGACTGTCGACCCAATCAGCTATATTCCTTCAGAGGATATTGCTTCCACCTCTACTACTCCAGCCAGAGGTCAGAAGTAAGCATGATGCAGAGGATGTGGTCGTCGTACCCCTCCATGACCGATCAAGACCCGCCTCTGAGATCTCAAATCAATGTGGCCTCAAGCTTGATCTTTTACTGATATAGGACCGATTGAGATCGGATCATCTTTTGATGATGATGATGAGGATGAGGATTAGGATATCTTTGTATCTTTAGATAGTTTATTTTTATACATTTTTGTATGTTTTACTATTGTACAAATTCTAACTTTAAATGAAATACTATGTTGAAATGCCTTAAAATTTCTTAGTACTTCATTGTCTTCATTTTTGAATGAATGAATGAATTATACTTCAATGCTATATCTTGAATGTATTGCCTATTTGTCTTCCTACCTTTTTAATGATAACAAAAAGGGGAGTAATAAGACTAAAGTATAATATGATGTATAAATATGATGTGCAAGAGGTAGTAAGAGTATTTGCAAATTTGAAAATTATTTTGAAAACTTGAATTGAAAACTATTTACAAATTTTTTAAGTAAGGGGGAGCAATACTCTATTTATTTTGAAAATCCTTTCTGAATTGAATTTCATCTTAAATCCCTTCTTTAAATGTTTGAAAAAATATTTACAAATTCTTTTATGGATCATCAATTCAGGGGGAGCCTTGTTTATTGTTGAATTCTCTTATAGAGTATAACGATATGTGTGTTTATATCTTAAATATCCCAAAGCTCTGATACTCTCAATCATTATAACAACACTCTTAATCATTATAGTACTCTTGTTCTGACACATCATGTCAAGATTGTAATTACCTTGATACACCTATTGTATTTAGTCCTATGCACCTTGTTGAATTCTTTTAAAAGCTTTTATGCAATTATACTTAAGGGTTTTGTCATCATCAAAAGGGGGAGATTGTTGACTCCGATATTGATTTTGATGATAAGCAAAATGATTAAGTATAAGTTAAGTACTAATAATTTCCTTGAAGTATGTTTTTATAGAAAAAGGTGCTCACAAATTTGAAGAAGTTTGTTTGATTGAAGAAGCTAAGCTTAGATGAAAAGATCTGCTCAAAGAGGACTTGGACAGTCAAAGTTTGCTTAAATGGTTAATAGAGTAAAGTATAAATTTGTTTCAGCATAAGTCCAGACATTTTTGTGAAGATTTGAGTAAGGTGTCGACACATGACACCAAGTGTCGATACATAGAAGTGAAGTGTTGACTCAAGTCATTATGCAAAGAATGTTTCAGATGGCATGGCTGAAGTATTAACACATGGATCTAAAGTGTCGACTCAAGGTGTCAACACATAGATCAGCTCATCGCCTGAGATTTTCAAGTCACAGAACTTGGTGAATTTGAAGAACTACAGAAGTGTCAACATATGGAAGCAAAGTGTCGACTAAAAGTGTTGACTTACCTGAGGAAGTGTCGACATATCTGAGATTTTCAAAGAACTAGATTGAAGATTTTTGAACTAGGTGTCGACTCAAGAAGTTCAAGTATTGACTTGAAGTGTCGACTCACAGCCTGAAGTATCGACACATGAAATTTTGGGAACAATAACGGCTAGTTTTTCAAATGCATAACTCGACCCTTGTGCCCTCCAACAGCTAGATTTTTAAGTCTAATGGCTAGAAACCGGATTTGAGACCTTGGGAAGGTATATATATGCTCCAAATCAAATCAAAACATATATTATTGATGAGAATAAAATAGAAGCATCAAAGAGAGAAGAAATGAGTGCATTCACTCCTATTCATTGAAGATCCAACTACTCTCAAGCAAAAGCAAGCCTCCAAGCATTCAAGAGCCTTCAAGGGCATTAAAGATCAATCATTCTTGAGCAATCAAAGAGGCCTCAACAAATTCAAAAGCACCAATACATCGAGCTTCAAAGAGATAACTCGCTTTTTATTAGAAAGCTTTTATTCTCATTACTTCAAACTCTTATTTGTTGTTAGGGTTCTTGGTTAGCCTATTATAAAACCAGAGACGTTATTGGTGAGCCTTTGAAAACCAATTAGGTTCTTGATTAGCCCAGAAAACCAAGGTTGGTGGTGAGCTTTAAAACCGTTTAGGTTCTTGGTTAGCCCGTAAAACCAAGTGAGTTTTGACTTGTGAGCCTTATGAAAACAAGTTGGGTTTTTGATTAGTGAGCCCGAAAAACTAATCACTATAATCGATGGAGATTATAATGAATTTCCAAGGAGATCTTGGGAAGTGGATGTAGGTGCATTGGATAGCACCGAACCACTATACTTCTTTATCTTTGTGGTTGATTGTTTTTCTACTTGCTCTTTCATTTATTGCTCTTTATTTTCGCTGCAATTTTACTTAAGAGCATTACATTTGAATTCATGGTATCTTAATTAATTGTTGGATTGGATTGCATAGTATTACATTACATCAAGTAATAATTTTTTAGAGACCCAATTCATCCCCCCTCTTGGGTTACTTAAGGAATGAGTCAGAACAAAAGTTGATTTTTCTTGAAAAATAAATGAAGGGGATTTGTCTAATGTCCTTAGGAGGTTTAGAATAATCAAAATAGGTAAGCTTCCACTTAATTTGAGATTGTCAAGAGTGATGATTGAGAGATGATGAAAAGTTTAGTTAAAATGATCTATAACTCATAGTTCTCTTCTAATCTTACAAAATCTTTCTTCACCAAGGAGTTTGGTAAAAATATCAGCTAATTATCTATCTATACAAACAAAATAATACAATACATCATCATTTTGTACATGACCACTTATGAAGTGGTGTCTTTCTCACATGTTTACTTCTTGAATATTGAGTAAGATTTTAATTAGATTAATTATACTTGTATTATCACATCTTATAAAAATTTTGTTTAGTTTTACACAAAATTTTGTAGTTATTATATAATCCACAAGATTAGAGTATAATAACTTCTAGTTGCTATATATTTGACCTTGGTCGTAAATAGTGTAACTAAATTTGTTTCTTGCTAAACCAAAAGATTAAATTCACTTTAAGAAATTCACAAGTTTTACTTGGGCTCTTTCTATCTAACTTACATCCAGCAAAATCAACATTAGAATATACAATAAGTTCAATTGATGATTGTCAAGAATACTATAATCCAATATCAATAGTACTAGATAAATATCTAAGTATTTTTTTATAGCTAATAAATATGATTTATATGATTTGACTAATTTCAAGCATACATATAAATACTAAAAATAATATCTTGTCTACTTGTAGTAGAATAAAGTAAAGAACCAATGATATTTTTATATAATTTTTGATCAATACTCTTACCATTCTCATCTTTGTCAAGCTTACAAGAGAAACTCATAGGTGTGCCAAGTGATTTTATTATCTCCATCCTAAACTTCTTTAGTATCTCTCTAGTATACTTTGCTTGTTTGATAAAGATTTTCTCTTTAGTTTGCTTAATTTGGAGTCTAAGGAAGAAGTTTAGGTCTTTTATCATGCTCATCTTGAACTCCTCCTACATTAACTTAGCAAACTCTTGACAAAGAACTTCATTAATGGCACCAAAAATAATATCATCAATATAAATTGTACTATTAATAAGTGGTGTCGATATTTTCTCTTATAAAACCATTTTCAAGTAAAAAAATGCTTGATCTATCATACCATGCACGTGGAGCTTGTTTTAAATCGTATAGAGCTTTATGAAATTTATAAACATGATTTGGATAAGAATAATTTTCAAAACTAGGTAGTTATTCTACATAAACCTCTTCAGCTATATACCTATTAAAAATATAGTTTTAATATCCATTTGATATAATTTAAAATTTATAAAATATGTACATGCAAGTAATAATCTAATTTCTTCTAATCTAGGAATAGATGTAGAAGTTTCATCAAAATCAATACCCATTTCTTGATTGTATTCTTTAGCAACTAATCTAGCTTTATTTCTAGTGACAGTTCTATTTTTATCTAACTTATTTTTAAAAACCCATTTTATGCCAATCATAGAAAAAATAGGTGGTATTTTTACTAAAGTCCAAATGTTATATATTTCAAATTGATTTAATTTTTCTTGCATTATATTAATCCAAATAGGATCTTTTTAGCTTATCATATCTTTTAGGTTCTATTTGAGATACAAAATGATGGGGGACTAATATGCATGCAATTCTTTTTGTATGTTTTACATGTTGAGTTAGGTGATTAATTCCCGAATTTCAGATCAAAATTATTTGTAGGGAATTTTGTATGAGTTTTTGAAGATCAGCATGTAGATTAGGACCTAGAAAAGTAGCAAAGAAGGACCGCCGGGGCTGAGAAGCCTCGGTTAGGGCAAGTTCTCCTACAATAAAACTACTGGAGGTAGAGGGGTGTACCTGACAACATTTGTGAAGATCGCAGCAAAGGGGTCTCTCGTTCCTCGATGGATGCGGCCTGGAAAACCGAGCCAATGACCCGCGGATACCCGGCTTTCTGCTCGGTGGTCCGATTGAGGCTTGGCTAGAGTCATTGGATTCGTAGGAACTCAGGGACCTGCAAATGACCTGTCAGGGGTTAGAAATTTCACAAAGGAACAAGAAAAACAAAGAAAAAAAGCAAGGGAAGGCTTCTTTTGGAGTGGGTGTCCAGGGATCTAGAGGGTTTGTTGGTAGCAGGAAGATGATTGCAAACACCGAGAAGAAGAAGTCTCACAAACCCCTTTATGCACATAGCAGGGTATCACACACTCAATAGAACTCAAGGTTTTAATTCATATCAAAAGTCCCTTCATACAAGAGGCTAGGGTCCTTTAAATAGACCCTTAACCTTGGGCTCCAAGTAAGGGCACATTAGTCTTTACATGAGAATCCTTTTCCCTCTCAAACCGCAGCTAGAAAATAATGAAACATTAGGTAGAAAATATCCCTAAAAATTCTCTTGACTTGGCCAACACTCCAAGGATGCCTAGGGGGGGCGTGTTGGGCTTCTAGGAGCAGCAAGGGGCCAGCCCAAAGGGGCCCGGGTGCATAGATTTGGGCCTCTGGAAGCTGGGATGGCCTGGTAGCCAGTAGCAGGAATATTCCATGGTATCTTGCTTCTTAGGGGCTTGGGCTTGGCGCTTGGCTTGATTTCTTTGGGCTAGGATGCAGATGGACCTCTAAATCATGGATTCCTTGGTATATGAATATATTTTGACATCTGGAAGGAAATCTGGGCATCTGGAGGGCATCTGCAAGGAATCAGGGTTTTCTGAATTTTTCCTCCTAGGGTCTTCAAATCTTCAAGCTGGGTTGGACTTGGGCTATACATCCATGTCTTCAATCTGGTTGGACTTGGTCTTCACTTGTATGATGTGGTCTTGAGTCTTCAATATGGTTGAATAGGACTCAAAAAATAAAATTAGCTCGACATGAGCTGACTAACACTGGATTGAACTAGCTCAACATGAGCTGACTAGTACATAACTGAAACTCAAAAGACTCAAATAACAACTAAAATGGACTCAGATGGGCTAAGCCCTTATTACAGATGGACTCATAAATTATTGATCAATTCACAGAGGGTTGAAAAGCCTCTGTCTTATTCTGGTGCCTCCGGTATCCCCACCAATTCTTCCGGGATGGGAGGAATTCGTCCCTGTCGAGTGAAGATCAGACTGGCTCACATATCTTTCAAGAAGGTCTAGGTTGAGGCATTGCAAGTCCTCTTGAGAAATCTACGAATCATCCGACTCTAGCTGGCCTTGTCATCGGACCAGGAAGTATTGATAGTCATGGCCCCGGGTCGTGATGGCTTGATCGTCCAAGATACGCTCGATCCGTTCTCCTCTCTCAGGCGAATTTGTTAGTGGACACGCTGGGTTAGGGTCACTCACAATGAAAAGGAATATGTTCAAAGGCCTCACTAGGTATCGCTGCCGGTTCCCTATACTCAACTAGGTCTGTAATATTGAAGGTAGAACTAATGCCCAAATCCGAAGGCAAGTCTAACACCTAGGCATTTGATCCAACCTTCTCTATCACTTTAAAAGGTCCGGCTCTGCGAGCATGAAGCTTCTTTTAGGCCTAAGCCTAACCAAGATAGAATCCACTATATCAAATTCTTTGATCCATCTTCGGGAATTGGCCAGTTTGTTTAAAATTAGTGTAGTAGTGAACATGCTGGGCACATGCAGACTCCTAACAAAATGATGCAAAAGACTCAAACTAACACCTAATAGACTCGACTTTGCATTCCTATCAAAGAAAATTTATTAGACTTTTATGGGCCTAAACTTAAGAGACTATAGACTCTCTAGGTCTGACCCTAGTGTGGTGTGCACAAGAGTATTTATAATGGACTCCAAGCAAATGCCAAAGGGTATGCCAGAAGTATAATGCAAACCTAACATGCGTAATGAATGCATGAAGTACGCTAATCTCAACTAAATGCAATCTAATGATCCTAGAATATTGGAGATGTCTGGAAAGGGCAAAAAAATAAGTGGGTTCAGAATTAGTTTGGTAGGGTAGAGAAAAAGGTTCATGGTTAGTTGGATAAAGTAGGATAAAAGACAGGGTGTCAGGAACTAATCCTATACTAATGAGGTTAACCTTACGAGGTTGAGCTATATCTACAGGGTTTGCATAATGGAAGGATGGGTCACCAATTTCGGGGAAGAGGTCCTTAATGGGAACTATAGGAGGGGCTCATCCCAAGGGTACTGATTCAAAGAGTTTAGGTCCTTAATAAATTCTTCTGGTTCTTGTATTTTTTGATTAGACTCTATAATTTGGCTCTCCTCTATGGTTTCCTCAGGTAAGGCTCTAGCAGCAGTACCTAGGTTCTCTTCCTCTATTTGTTCTTCCATTATAGCTTTAGGTTGGATGTGGTCAAGGTCAACTACCTCTAGGTTGGCTTCTACCTGGGTATCTATGTCAGCTAATTCTAGGTCATCTAAAGGTGTCTCCTCTTCTCCCTCATACTCATCCACTAAGTTTGCATCAGCTTCATACACTTCCACATTAATATAAGCCTTGTCAATCTCAGGAATGGTTGGAGAAGGTCGGCTAGGGAAAAATTGGCTAGGTCCTGGTTTCTGATTATGGACACTAATCCTAGTAGGTTCAAGTTGCCTAAGGGATAGTGGCTCACTATTGGGCTCATATTTAGGGGTGCTAATCCTATGGAGTTCAAGTTGACTAAGGAAAACCTGACTAGTACTAGATTGATACTTAGGGGTTATGGGTTCTCTGGGCTCATAGGACAAAGGTGCAGATCTATGGGTCATGGGATTATAAGATCTGGGGTCATAGGATTTTGGGTCAGCTCTATGGTCAGGTTCTAAGGATGATCATGGTATGGGGTCCTCCTAAGGTTGGGCTCTCTATATGGGTCAGGATATTGGGTCCTCCTGGGGTTGGACTCCCTATATAGGTCAGAATACTGGGTTCTCCTAGGGTTGGACTCCCTATATGGGTTAGAATATTGGTTCTCCTAGGGTTGGACTCCCTATATGGGTCAGAATATTGGGTGTTGGGTCTACTAGGCTCATAGGGTGTGGGTGCATAGGATCTATGATCATGGGATCTAAAGTCATAGGATCTAGGTTCATAGGTTATGGATTCATAGGTTCTAGGTTCATAGGATTTGGAGTCATAAGATCTATAGGTTGTGGGTATACTAAGCTTGTAGGGAGAGGGTAAATAGGATCTATCTTCCTGGTCTATAAAATCCTGATTGGGTCTTCTAGGACTAACCTTAGGGATTGGGTCATGACGATGGGCTCTCCTAGGTTCAGCCTTAAGGTATGGATCAGGGTTTGGGGTCCTCCTAGGTTGAGGATTGTAGTACGAGTCAGGATAAGGGGCTCTCCTAGGTTCGACCTCATGGTATAGATCAGGGTTTGGGGTCCTCCTAGGTTGAGGGGAATCAGGATCTGGCTCAGACTGTGACCCATGAGTTTTTCTTGGGGTCCCTACCTGGACTTTTAACTGATCAAACCTATTGGCAAGATGGTCAATTCTATCATTGGTTTGAATACCAGACTGAGTTAACTGGGTCATCTGGGTAGCCATCTGGGCCATTTGATCAGCTAGGGCTTTCATTGGGCTTGCAAATTTTCCATGGTTCAGACATTTGTGAAGGAGGTGGGTGATATGAAACTCCTGATCTAGTGCTCATGCAAGACTCGATCAAACCAACTATAGCTGACTAGACCTAGAGTCCAAAACTGGATGCTCAATCAGGGTGGCAAACTAGCCTATAGTAACCCTGTACTCAGCCAGGCAGGTGTAAGGGGAGTGTTAGGTCCCTGATTGCCAATCCTAGACACCAATCAGAGATTGCCAGGCAGGCGGACCAGCATACAAGCCCTTCGGGATTGAATCCCTAAACCATCGTTCTAGACACTGAGCACAAAGCACACACGGGTTAGCTTGACACAATGATCTGACACATAGTCCGGACCCGACCAGTTGGTGTCCCTAGCCCACTAGGGCAAATTAAGTCTAGTTAATTTTAGGTTAAGGCTTGGGACTGAATGCAAGGGGTGTGGTTTTGGCTAAGGGGAGGTGATCAAATCCTCCCCCCATCTGATATAGCAAGAGTGCCCTTAAAAGTAGATTATGCAATGATGGCAGGCAAATGATGATGCAAATTAGGGTTTAGATGTTTTTTTTTTTTTGGTATTTTTGGAGAATATGTATTTTTTTTTTTTGGTATTTTATTAAATAGAATAAAACTTGCAAATTATGGCCTAATATGCAGGAAATATACTAAAATTAAAGATATGCAAAATGCTAACAAAACCCTAAAACTTCCAACTTGTCTTGCTGAAAAAAATAGAGCCAAAAATTTGCAGGCTGTATTTCGGCTTGCAGAAAATTTATAGGCCATAATAAAATCTAAAAAAATTCTAAAGATTACTGTGAATTATGATAAATCCAGAAAACAACTTTTAAAATTTTTGAAATTTTTATCAGGGAGAAATAATTAAAATAACAGAGCATATATGGACTGAAAAATTACAGAAAACAAGCCCTAATCTAAGCTCTGATACCAAATGATGGGGGACTAATATGCATGCAATTCTTTTGTATGTTTTACATGTTGAGTTAGGTGATTAATTCCCGAATTTCATATCAAAATTATTATAGAGAATTTTGTATGAATTGTTGAAGATCAGCATACAGATTAGGACCTAGAAAAGTAGCAAAGAAGGACCGCTGGGGCTGAGAAGCCTCGGTTAGGGCAAGTTCTCCTACAATAAAACTACTGAAGGTAGAGGGGTGTACCTGACAATGTCTGTGAAGATCTCAGAAAGGGGTCTCTCGTTTCTCGACGGATGCGGCCTGAAAATCGAGCCAATGACCGTGGATACCCGGCTTTCTGCTCGGTGGTCCGATTGAGGCTTGGCTGGAGTCGTTGGATTCATAGGAACTTAGGGACCTACAAATGACCTGTCAGGGGTTAGAAATTTTACAAAGGACAAGAAACAAAAACAAAGGAAAAACAGCAAGGGAAGGCTTCTTTGGAGTGGGCGTCAGGGATCTGGAGGGTTTGTTGGCAGCAGGAAGATGATTGCAAACACCGGGAAGAAGAACTCTCACAAACCCCTTTATGCACACAGCAGGGTATCACACAACTCAATAGAAGAACTCAAGGTTTTAATTTATATCAAAAGTCCCTTCATACAAGAGGCTAGGGTCCTTTAAATAGACCCTTAACCTTGGGCTCCAAGTAAGGGCACATTAGTCTTTACATGAGAATCCTTTTCCCTCTCAAACCCTAGCTAGAAAATAATGAAACATTAGGTAGAAAAAATCCCTAAAAATTCTCTTACTTGCCAACACTCCAAGGATGCCTAGGGGGGCGTGTTGGGCTTCTAGGAGCAGCAAGGGGCTGGTCCAAAGGGGCCCGGGTGCATGGATTTGGGCCTCTGGAAGCTGGGGTGGCTGGTAGCCAGGTAGCAGGAATATTCCATCGTATCTTGCTTCTTAGGGGCTTGGGCTTGGCGCCTGGGCTTGATTTCTTTGGGCTAGGATGTAGATGGACCTCTAAAATCATGGATGCCTTGGTATATGAATATTTTTGGCATCTGGAAGGGAATCTGGGCATTGGAGGGCATCTGCAAGGAATCAGGGTTTTCTGAATTTTTCCTCCTGGGGTCTTCAAATCTTCAAGCTGGGTTGGACTTGGGCTATACTTCCATGTCTTCAATCTGGTTGGACTTGGTCTTCACTTGTATGATGTGGTCTTGAGTCTTCAATATGGTTGAATAGGACTCAAAAAATAAAATTAGCTCGACATGAGCTGACTAACACTGGACTGAACTAGCTCAACATGAGCTAACTAGTACAGAACTGAAACTCAAAAGACTCAAATAATAACTAAAATGGACTCAGATGGGCTAATCCCATATTACAGATGGACTCATAAATTATTGATCAATTCACAGAGGGTTGAAAAACCTCTGTCTTATCCTGGTGCCTCCAGTGTCCCCACCACAAAAGCTAAGTAGTCACAAATATTTCTAAGAGAAGATCAAATTCTTATCTCTTTTGATGGATTATCTGTGATTAATTCTTTAAGATATCCATGGGCATACCTCCACTCTTTAGGTAGATCATTTTGTCTTCATGAGATTTTCTTTTCTTCTTCCTCTTTCTTTTGATCTTCTTTAGGGTCCTTTGAGGGTGCAATCTTTCATTCATCAAGTTTTTTAGTCTTTGAAGACCCATCAATCATCCAAAGATCTCTTTTCTAGAAATTTAAGAGATTTATCATTAGATTCATCAAAAACTATATTCATGGATTTTTCAACAATAAGGGTCTCTTGTGAAGACTCTGTGTCCATTTTTAGATGTGGAGTATCCTAGAAAGATACCTCCATCCGACTTGGCATCAATTTTTTCTAGGTTATTTTTCATTAATTAGTATTAAGCATCAACATCTAAAAATATGAAATATTTTATACTTGGTTTTCTCTTTCCATAGTTTATAAGATATTTTTTTAAAAGTCAAATGGATTAAAATATGATCTAAACTATAACATGATATGTTAATGGCTTTCATCTAAAAATATCTTAAAAGATTACTTTCACATATCATGATGTGTGCCATTGTTTTCAAAGTCCTATTTGTTCTTTCCACAATCTCATTTATTAAGATAACCTAGGTAAAAATATTATGCTCAATATCTTTTTTATTATAAAAATTTTTAAAATTTTGATTTCAAATTCAGTTTTATGATCAATATGATGCAAATAATTGAACACCTTTTTTTATTGAAACCTTTTGATAAAATTTAGTGAAGGTTGAAAAAAGTTTTATCCTTGTGTGCTAAAAATATAACTCATATAAAATTAAAAAAATCATCTATAACAAGACCATATTTCTTCTCTCCTAAACTAGCCATTCTTGTGGATCCAAATAAAACCATATGAATTAATTTCAATGGTTTAGATGTAAAAAATTATGCTTTTTGATTTGAAAGAACTTTTAGTTTATTTTCCAAATTGGAATGCATCATAAATTTTATTTTTTTCAAAATTGAGCTTTGGCAAGTCATTTACATGATCCTTTTTAATTAGTTTTAAAGAGCAAAGCATGCTTGCATGTTTTGATCTATGATGCCATAACCACTAGCCTTATTACTTGGCTTCTATTGCAACTAGATATTGATTATCTTACATAAGAGATCATCAAGATCTATATGTAATTGTTTATATGTCTATCTAATAAATATATTCTATCATCATTGAGCCTAAAAATAATGCATAATGATGATTCAAAAATCATTTTAAATCCTTTATCACAAAATTGACTAATGCTAAGTAATTTATACTTTAATCCTTCTACAAGCAAAACTTTTTTGTATAGGTAGGGGGACACAAACTTTATCGATTCAATAATTTTTTCTTTTTCATTGTCACCAAATATCACATTATTCTCCCATTTAGAGCTTCACGAGATGTGAATTGCTTCATATCTTCGATCATATATCTTGATCAACTGCTATTTAAATACCAAAGTCTCTTCTTCTCCTTGGTTGCAAGATACACCTATAAAAAGGAATCAGTGAAAACTTTAGATATCCAAGCCATCTGGTATCCTTTTGGATTAGTAGTGGTGATTAGTAGTGGTGATTCTTTTTAGAACCTAAATCTTTAACATTATTTAATTTTCTATGATCACATAAATAGGCTTTATATCCAAATCTACCATAATAGACATGTATACTTGAAGATGTAGGAATAAAGAAATTTTTGAAGTATTTTTACTATTTTTATTGTTTGAAATCAATCTAACTTATTAAAAGAATTCTTTGACCATTTAAAGTATTTCAAGTTTTTGGAGCTATAAGTAAACCTTTGAATAAAAAATTTAATATTCTTAAGTTTTTCTTTCAAACTCTTGTTTTCTTAGGTTAAAGTTTTTTTTTCTTTTGATGCTTATCATTTGTCAAAGCAAGTTTTTGTTTCTTTAAATTTCTATTCTTTTGAGTTAAAATTTCAATTTCTTTGGATATTGTTTCTTGAAATCATTCATAAGTTCAGCAAAGCATCTTGTAGTTCTTCAAATATAAAGTCAACATTGGTTTCTGACCTTATCACTTTCTCATGGGTCATGAGCATAGCTTTACAACCTCTTGTATTTTCTCTTCAGAGTTAGAATCCTCGCTGTCACTTCATATTGCCATCATTGCTTTTTTCTTATATTTTTTTTGAGACTTTCTTAAGATGGGTATTCTATCTTGTAGTGTCCCAGCTTTTTACATTTGAAGCAAATAAGATGCTCCTTCTCTTTCTCCTCCTTTTCCTTACTTTCTCTCCTTTGCAATGCTTCTTCTTGTAGCCATGTTTTTTTTTTCTTCATGAACCTTCTGAACTTCCTTGACACAAGCACCATCTCATCATCTTCATCTCCCTCATCCAAGTCATCACTAGTTCTTCCTTTGTAGTTATGGACTTGAGAGTGATAGTCTTCTTTTTTGACTCATTTTGGTATTCTTTTACTTTAAGGATAGCTCATAGGTCATAATTAAGCCTAGGAGTTGCTCAAGAAGAAGTATGTCAGATCTTTGGCCTCTTATATAGTAGTGATCTTTGCATCCCATGATGTTAGAAGGGATCTAAGAATTTTGTTAACAAGTTCAGCATTAGAATAAGATTTACCCAAACTCTTCAAGCTATTATGATATTGGTAAATCTAGTGTACATTTCAATGATAGTTTCATGAGGCTCCTCTTAAACATTCATAAGTATGGACAAGCATATGAATTTTAGATTGTTTAACTTAATTAGTATCCTTATGGATAACTTCAAGTATATCCCCTATTTTTTTGATTGAAGTGCCAGTAGAAACTCTATTAAATTTATTGAGATCTAAAGAATGATATACCAAATTCATAGCTTAGTATTCAATTAGCTTGATTTATGTCTACTCATCCTAATCATCTCAGCTTGGGAGTAGCAATACCATTAACCATGACTGTAGGTTTTGTGAGATCCTTTTGATGATAGTCCTCCAAATGTTATAATCAATGGATTGTATGTAATGTACATGTGTGTTTTCTAATAGATAATTTTGATTAGTATATGTAGTTTGTTCCATTGAACAAGGGTGAATGACTTGATGACTACCCCTCAACAACATAAGCACTAAATTGGGTTGCCATTCTATCTTTGACTCTTAATCGTTAGATAAAATTTGCTAAGAATTAAGCTCTAATATCACTTATTGCCCAGCGAAGCAACCAAGAGAGGGGGGGTGAATTGAGTTTTTCAAAACTTTAAACAAGTATATACTAAAATTGAAAAACCAGTGAAGTGATGTGCAGCTATATATATATATATGCAAATTAAAGCTAAATGCAATACTTATGGAGAAGAGAAGAGGAGAGCAAAGCATAAATACATAAGATTTTATAGTATTCGATAAATCCCAAGTACCTACATCTACTTTCCAAAAATCTTTTAAAAATTTACTATAATCTTTCAAAGATTACAATCGATTATTTTCTAGACATACAAACCTAACTTGATTATTTTTCTTTAGGCTCACCAATCATAATCTCACAACAAGCCAACACTAGGCTTGCAATCCAATTTCAAGGCTTAGATGAGCCTATCTCCTAGTTTCAATGCCCTTGAAACTAGTTACAAATAGAGAAAAAGTACAAGGAATAATGAAACCAGAAAACTTTTTATAAGAGCAAGAAGAAATCAATGAAGCTTTTGAAGGAATCTTTTTGAGTTGTCTTCTTGATAGAAAGCCTCTAATGATTACTTTAAAAGATAATATTTGGAACTAATGGCACACTCTTTAAGAACTAAGCTTTTTTAAAAAAGTTTGCTCTTTGAAATATTTTCTTAGAAGCTCTTAACTTTCTCTAAGATTTTCTTGTTTTTTCAATATGTTTGGTGTATAATTAATACTCTTAAAGCCCTTAAAAACCCATTTATGATCATTTGAGAATAAAAAATAGCATTTGACACATTTTACAAGCTTCTATACATCTAAAAAATATAGTAATTACTGAAAGAATTGTATCCTAAAAGCCAATCTTTGTACGGGCATTTCTATAATCTTCCAACTCATGTATGATCTTATTTATTAATAAAAGATAATTGTTGATTCATCATATTGCTGCATCTTATCAAGATTATGATGAACCCCATAGGTTAGGATAATAGAATTAGGATTATGATGGAGATTATAATGGTGAGACTTAAGTTCCTATAAACCCTAATCTAAAGTATTCCTAATCATCGAATCATCAATTTAGGGATCGATATTTCTAGAAAGACTATCACATCCTATGTATACTCGATGGAGAGGGTGGTTGGTCTCACAGCTACTTGTATAGGGATGCTAATACAAGGATATGGGTGCTCATTAGGGTATGAGTTCACTAAACTGATCTAGCTTGAGAACATCTTATGAAGGCCTTACTACTTATCAAAAGATGGTTCTTGTAATGAGAGTTGTGCAAGTGATCCTTAGACCTGAGATCACCATGATTCCTTATGCACATAAAGTCATGTTTTGGTTCATACTCATTCATGTCAAAGAGTCATGTATGGGGTATTCTCAGATGTGGTGGATTGTGCATGAAGGATATGAGTGGATCAACAAGGAATCAATCACTCCTAGTAAGAGGAGGACTTATCCCATGTAATCTCTTTGATTGTTGACTCAGAAAGTCTTTGATCAAAGTAGGATGAGATTAGATAGGGTTTATAATCTTTCATCATTCGAGTCTTCATTATCGAATTAAGATTCGAAAGAATTAAGTGCTAGGGTTTGACAATTCTCTATACCTATCACTTATTCAGGATAAAGGGAGATCAAAGGATTGAATCGCATGATAACCTTTCACTAAAAAGATATTTTGATAATTTCTATCAAATTTCTCATCTTTGGGTAGGCATGACACATTGCTAGATGTCAATCATGTCTTGTAGGTTTTCATGAATCAAATTGGAAGGATTCATGAGTCAATTTAGAAATTGGTTTGAATTATCTAACTTGGGTCAGCTCGATTTGACCTAATTAGGTCAATCATTTTGATTAGATCGAAATAGCTTGGACTTGGACATATTGCTGGCTAGATGTGGAGCCCAAAGGGTCACACATGCTAGGGAATTGGCCAAGAGAGTCAATTGAATTTTAATTAGGGTCATAGGATCCTAATTGGCTAGCTAATTTCATATACTAGCATATGTTGGCTAGCCCAACTCCTAACTATTGCTTAAAGTCATGGGTCGAAACATGTAATTTAAAATATTTTCTAAATTACATGACACAGCGAAAGAAGATAAAATATTTTTATCTAAATATGTTAATCTAATTAACACTGGCCTTACATAGATCTTTATATATATAGAATAATACATGCATGAAATCAAGCATGCAAAGTATGAAACTCATAGAACCATTCTTGAATCAAACGAAATGGTGCTGAAGAACATTTCATCATGCACATAAGATAGGAATACAAGCCTTATCTACGAGGTGACAATCACCAGGAAGGGAAGTACTCCAAGGAACAAGACAAGCCCTGTGAGCAGCACAAACATCCTGCCTCTAAAGGTAGTTCACACCGGGGTAAGGGTATTCTTCTTCTTTCTTCAATGTGCTAGCCTCTCCGGAAACAATGTGGCAACGGTGGACTCATTCTTTAACAACTGAAAAACCAGTTATTGAACATAGATGGAACAAGGCACCCAAGAGTGTTTCCTAAAATACTCCATCCCAACCTTCAATAGAAGGTATGCACATAGCAATCCCAAAACCCAAATCCTCATACTATCTTGTTGGAACCTTTCTGACAAAATGAGATCAAATCTCACAATCTCTCGAAGGTCAAGCTAGACTTCTAACCAGAAAAATGGTGAAGTCTCAACTAAGATGAAGAGTGAACGATTCACCTTCTCAGCCCCTAAAATAGTCCTTAAATAAAACTATAAAGAGGAGATAATGAGAGATTAATTAGAGAGTTTAGAGTCTCTTGAGATTCAAGGGTGTTACAAACCCTTTGATTTCAGCAACTGATGCTGATTAAAACCTTGAAATGCTAAACATTAAGTGCCAAAATAGTTATAGCTATTAATGAAGCATTTTTGGTTTTTTAGCAAAATCTGTAAACCGAGTCGACTCATCAAGATGAGTTGACTCATATACAGTTTTGATAATTTCTTGTCAAACGAGTGTGGAACGATTCCCAAGCATTCCCAAGCCAACAAATTAAGAAGAAACCCCATGGTGTGTGTCCCTATAGGTTCAAACACTAAACCGATAGCACAGGAATATTTTCACTACCAGCCAAAGTCACTATCTAGCAATGACACTCGACATCTGGATAGGTCGAAGGTTTTAGAGCAACAAGAACCTATCGAATACGGAATACCATTGAACTTATTTCTTTAACCTTCTAATGCTCCAGATGGCTTAGGGTTAAACTGCCCAACCCTAATCAGTCCATCTCAATATATCTCAAACAAAAAAAAATCCCTATAACTACTTACAAGGAATGCCCTGGCCAAGGTCTTTCTCAATTGAGATATATTAAGCATTCAATCCAAACCATTTGGAGAGGTCAATCCTATCTTGATTCTACTATCGCTATACAAATACTTGACTATACTTAGCAACCTTCCATCACCAGATTAGAAATTTGGGTAGTCTGGCACCTAAGCAAAGTGAGTTTCTTGAAAGCTACCATAATGATCTCAATTCAAAGGAATAATTCATATCCACATTCTAATGCAAAACTTTTCTTTGGTAGAAAGAGAATTTCGTATGAGTCATGCTCAGTGAAGTGTCGAACACAACACCTGATGTCATACTAGTATCTCCATGCTACTTGGTTAAGTGAAGAACCAACAAACATGACATTAACACCTACTCTCGATACACCATCATCCTGAAATGGCATATTCTTTGGTCATGAACTAGTTTATGAACTACACGACGCATCCTCTTTACATCCATACAAGGTGCTCAAAGGACATCATCACACAAGAGTTCAATTAAGAAAATGACATATGATGAACAACCAAAGTAAACTTTTATTCAGTTCAATAATTCATATACATATACATGAGTCACACAACCATCTATAACCTAGATAATTAGCTTTGGGACACACATTTCCCAACAATAACCTAATTGAATTGGCTAAATTAGCTTGCTATTTGGGCTAACCAATTTAAGTGGAACTTAGATTGGGTTGATTCCTAATTAAGAAAGCAATTATCTATATTTATCAAAAATTATTGGAGCTTTATCCTAGAATTATGAAAGAGTCCAAGTAGGATTGGATTCTTCGTGCCAAGCTTGGCGTGCACCAAGATTAAGGTGCGTAGAAGGACCAAGAGTCCTGCCACTTAATCACCTATTTCAGATAAACACAAGGACCCTCTCCCTTATCCCCATGCCCATTTGGATTGGGCTTGACCAGTCAAAAAAAGGATTTGACATGGAATTGGATGGAGTGCATGATGAAGGGACACATCCCTTCATATTTTGCACAGATTTAAAATCCAGAAGTCCTTTTTGAAGGCTTCTATTTTCTTTGATACATCCCTTGGAATTCCATGCCCCTTAGCTAATTTATGATTGGTTATATGCCACATAGCAAGTGGGAATAATGCTGGAAAAATGAAAAGATATATATATATCTCTTGGCGCATGATATGATATGTCAAGATAAGTCTTTTCACCCAAGGGACCCCTTCTATTTGAAGGATCTTATCAAGGGCTGAAGAAAAGATTTATCAGGCACCCCCTCACTCTTTATAAATAGGCATCAGTAACCTGATGCCAGAGTATCCAAAAACATCTGAAAGAAGTCCCTTCCAATTTATCTTCCTTATCTTAGGACAAAGGTCTCTTTTAAGACAAGGCTTGTCATTTTAAGACAAGACTTGTCATTTTAAGACAAGAGCCTAGGAAGAGAAATAGGAGGGATAATTAGATTCTGATAAATATTCAAAGAGATCTCTGAGTGCCCTATAAGAGGGTAGGGGTTCCAGCAAAGGGAAAGGAAGAAAGGCTATTGGGAAGAGTCCTAGTCAAATAAGCAAGCTTGATGGAGTGCTTCCTTGGTCTAGTTCCTATGTGGATCACCTCTGAAGGGCATATATTTATGTGACATAGAAATTAAGAGGTATAGTGCTCTAGGTATTCTTCTATAATCCTAAAGTTATGATTTATTAATTATCAGGGTCAAGTGGTCCTAGGGTCTAGGATTTCGACCGATTCGCATTTCAATATTAAAAATTTTGAAATCCAGTCTTTCGCTGCATCAACCTAATACCCGATAGTAGTATCAGAGCCATTTGATTCATGCAATTAGTAGTTATTTTTAGTGTTAATTGCTTGCTTTGCTATGACTCTTTCATAATTAGTTCATATTACATATGTGATATGTTATACTCCTAGTAACTACTTTTTCTTACAAGAACCTTTCAAGCAAGATTAAAAATAGGAGGGAGGGTAATGAATAATATGTTTTTTCTCCTTTCGTGTGGTATAGATAACAAGAAAACATATAGGGTGGTAGGATGTAAGAAGTCATCTCACGTGAAATACTAAAAGAACTCCATGCTCAAAAAAAATGCACCCTCTCCTTTTTTTTTTCTCATGCCACACTTCATCTAATCTCCATAGAGTCCCTTCCATCTAAAATTAGGACAAAGGTTTTAAATCAAGTTCAAACACCTAATTTAGATGGATTAAGATAATTAGGGAGAGAAAGACTTGGATTGCCCAACTACCTTGTGCACCCTAAATTCCTTCCATGATATTTCTTGGGGTTTCACATGAAGAAGGGGCATGGCCCCCTCTTTCTTACATGACAATCAAGCAAAAAAATCAATGGGAAGGAGAGAGAAAATTAGTTAAGATTTGTTAGAAATTAGTTCAACCAACTAACTAATTCTAATCAACTAGGAAACTAACTAACCTAATTCCTAACTAATTTAGGTTTAGGTTTAAACCTATAACTAATTAGAAATTAGATCCTAATCTAATTAGAACTATTAAACCCAAATAAAATATATTAAACCTAATTGAATTAAATCAAATTTAATTCATCTAGGATTAGGCAACTAATTAGGTCAAACTAAATTGGCTTGCAACATTTGTATTTAGGTTAATCTAAATCCTAATTAGATTAAGGCATCACCCAAACTCAACCAAATCGAATCTAATTTAATTTATATCAATTCTAATCATAATTAAATGATCAAATTATCTAATTAAATTATAACTCTTGTAATAAAGTCCTCCTTTCTAAATTAATAGGTGCCAAAATTAGCACATCCAAATTGTAACCCTTATAAATTTAGATTTTCTAAATATATAACTCTTACATATTTTGATCCAATCATGTGATCAAGTCAAGCTCTTATGTGTGACCTCTCAAGTTCTATTCTGTTTAGTAGTAAGACATACTATGATCTCCATCATAGTATCATCGAACTCTTTTGATGGACCAAAATAATTCTAGCTCACCCCATCAAGGATCATTGATCCCAAACAATCCTAGTGCATTCTCATAATCCACTAGTGATGCCTAGCAACATGTAGTGGTAACCTAATAGAACAGAAGAAAGAATTTCTAGGTGTAGTTACCATGTGATTGAGTTCTTCTATCAAAAGTCTCAATAAGATGTAGGTCATGAAAACTTATCAAATTCTAAGCATATATCATATACCAAATTAATTAGTATAAGACCAATATAAAACTCATGAAAACTCTTTTCCATCCTTCACCTACCATGGTTATGAATTTTTAGACTTAGCTTCTTACACTGCATAGGACAGTACCTTAACTACTAAGATCGATAGATCCCCTATAAATGCACTTCCAACTCCTATAGTGAACCTACTATAGCGAACAAATACTACAAGGATCCAAATGTCTAGGGCCAATATTTTGTATTGTTAAACTATAGGAACCCTACTGTGAGTGGTCGAGGCACTATAGGTTAAAGAACCACTCACACAACTATAATATCGAGAAAGTCATTGATGAATGAATAGATGATCACTAGTCATAGGGCGGTGAAAAATAAAAATCTATCTCAATACTATAACTAGGATGAGTAAAGATCGTATCCTTAGGGATTGAGGGTAATTGTTTAACAAAAAAATAAAGAAAGAGATAAATGTATAGATTTTTAAAGGTAGGAATAGTTAATTAAAACAAACTAATTTAAATTAAATATAAAATTAATGGATTTATATGATAAAAAGGTGTCTTCAGGTTTCCAGGTAATCATAAATATAATAATATATTTATGATATATATAAAAAATTAAAGTTCATAATTAATCAAGAATCTTATAAACTAATCTATATTATAGATTATCTTACTAAGTATGAACTATATCTTGTTAAGATCATGGCCCATCTCACAAGTATAAGCTATCTAATAATTTAGTTGAACAGATCCTAAGAAATAAGTAAATAAAAATCTTAGAATTAATTATCTATGCTGAGGACCATATCGTGTTAGGATCATGATCTATCCTATCTATAGATAATTTATTCAAGAGAAAAAAATTAAATAAAAATAAAAAAATTATTCAATTGAATATAATAGAAAATAATTATAAAAATTAATGAAAGGATACATGTACTCCCCTACAAGCTATATCTTAGTCAAAAGTGACCCTTGGATATATTTCTTAGAGATTTAGAGCTTTGTCATAGTACCTTATCCCTTGAAAAAATATTTTTCTTTATTCCAATCTAAATTACAAAAGAAAATAAAATTATGTTGGTGTTGGCTACTCTAGTTAGTTCCTTTAGGCTTCCCTTAGTGGCCTTTAAATAGATCTCAAACAAGCCAAATCCTAGTCAAGTTTGACCTTAGAATTCTTGTTAAATTAGGTGTTGATTCCATAAAGCATTTGATCATTGTTAAAACACCTGAAATCCCATCAGATCACCATTGAAACATTATAGATCACACCCATCATGCTGGATCTGTTGCATACTTTCCAAATCATGTTGGAATAAAGCTATAGCCATTGGATCATCAATCAATTGGTTTAAGACCATCAATTAACACAAATTATAGCCTTATTCATGTTGCTAAGTCCTTCTTGCAGGTTGATTGATTTCCCATCATTAGACTAGCAGCCCTGATGCATCCAAAACCACACCCACATTGG
This sequence comes from Areca catechu, assembly GCA_021397845.1. Taxonomy (NCBI): domain Eukaryota; kingdom Viridiplantae; phylum Streptophyta; class Magnoliopsida; order Arecales; family Arecaceae; genus Areca; species Areca catechu. The sequence goes on from CM038043.1 coordinate 34,161,239, forward strand.
ACCATGCCATATTCCACACAGTATTTCTTGGACCATGACAAAAATCTTATATGGTGTGTGGATGTTCTTTTTGGTGGCCAGTAGGTGCTTTGTAATGGGCTGCAACAAAAATCCTCCCCAACACCACATCTTAGAAGATTTGAATCGAGCACCCTCCCATCATCGCACCCATGATGGGAATGAGAAAGATGAAGGTGGAATGGATGCGATGGAGAGGGGAGTGGCGACGAGCAACATATATGATGGGCAAGAGAAAGATGGCGATGATGGCTAGTGATGAAAGTGGTGATGTGCAGCTTAGGACAGGGAAAACGATGGTAGCGGGTCACGGCATAGTTGTGCTAAGGAGTTGGTGATGGGAAGGAGGGAAGTGGCACTACATGATGGTGATGGGTGTGCTGGCATCTTCGAGAAGATGGATGGTTGGTGTGAGGCCCACCCGTAATTGGGCCGTTGTGGGCTGAAGTCGGCAAGGGCTGCCGACTTCACCCGAAACCCAGAAAAAAAAAGAGAAGGATGAAGAGGCTGAACAGGGGAGCCTGCTTGATCGGGAAGTTCACCGGAGGAATCAGAGATTGATTTCATGGAGGAGTGGGAGTCGGTCGGAGGATTGTTTATGGTGGGATGAAACTTTCGATGGATCATTTTCTCCCTATACGACAAGGACTCTCTCCGTTTTTCTATAAATCTTCCCACCTCTCATCGTTGCCCAAGCAAGCGCTGAATCGAGCCCCATCGAGCCATGTTTCGCCATCTTCCTCTACTTCGGTGAGTGTTCGGGAGTCCTTTTAAGGATAGATCGTCGTTGTCCTTAGAAGATCAGATCTAGGTTTGAATTGTATTTGTTGGTGGATCCTTTTCGATAAGTTATCTTGATCTCTGATATATATGCCAAATATGTATGTATTTATGAATTGTTAAATGCATGTAATATATTTAATTTGCATTGGATTGCATTGGATGCATGCATTGTGTGGTGTGGGTGCATTGTATTGGTGTGGATGCATTGTATTAGTGTGGGTGCTCTCTAGTCCGACTATGATCATATGAGGACCTAGTCTTTTGTGGGCCTCCAGCGGGGCGACCGCTGGCACATGATCGATGAGCAGTATGTGAGTCAGGAGCTATTTGCCTTATTTTAGCCATGCATAATAGGCACATGCAGAGGATGCATGTTTCTCGTGTGATACTCAGAGCTAGTTTTTCTTGTGGGCCTCTAGTGGGGCGATCACTAGCACATGACCAATTTTGATATGTGAGACAGGATCTAGTCTCTTGTGGGACGAGCCACGGGCCGATCGTGGCCATAGTCAAAGGGACTAGGGGAGTAAAGAAAATGGTTGGCCATCCATAGTTGTGTCGATATCAGTTGAGATTAAGTATACATATTTGCATCATGTTGTTGGATATATATTATTATATTGATGGACATCTTGTTGTATGATGTGTTCGTGCTTGCTATTTATTAATGGCATATTTGTGTATGTATACTTAAGGTGTTGATAACTTACTGAGCCTGTATAGCTCACCCCTGTTTTCCTATATTTTTGTTGCAGATCCAAAAGTTCAATTGGGCTTTGGGACCAGTTAGTGAGGAGCTAGGATTTAGGTGTTGATCTCTGAGTTTATATTAAATTTAATTAAATTTTAAGAAAAATTCTTGGAATCAATAAATAATTAGTGAAATTATTCCGTACCACTATTTGGATGTTGAATTAAAATTTAGGCCTGGCATGATCTCTAGGGTGATGCCTAGGGTTGTGCGGTTGGTCGCGTAGCCGATCCAGTTATAAGATTCAGGACGTGACAGAGTGGTATCAGAGCAAAGGTTTAAGATCAAGATGACTTAGTTAGTGAGAGTGGGGTAGAAGTAGAATTTTGACTTATTTAAGTTCCTTTGATAGGTGTATATTATAGTTTCAAGGATTTTGTTAAGTATAGAAAGATTTTGTTAAGTGTAGAAGGCTTGCACAAATAAAATGATTAAAATTTCCTAGCTAAATTTTTGGAAGAATAGTATCGAGACTAGATAATGGATGTATGGAGGTAAATTTTGAGTTATATTATAAATTTGATTTACTTTGAAAATCTGATTATGATATAATTATAGACTGTGATATAAGTGATTTGAAATTAATAAGATGATTATTAAGGCATGATTGATTGATATCGAAGTTTGGATTATGATCTCTTGAGACTGATATAAGTGATTAGAATGTGATTTGAATGATATTGAAGTTTAGATTGTAATCACTATGGACTATGATATAAAAGATATTTGAACTCAGTATTAAGATTAGTTAGGATATGATGGATTCAAAGTATGGATTTATAATCTTTAGGTATTGTGCATAGAATTGATATATGATTGGCATAATAGAGGAATATGATAATTATAGAGATTGATCTTGGATGAGACTGAATGGTTGATATTATTTGATCATGATAAGTAAGCATATTATGGATATTGAAGGGCTTGATAAGATATATATTTATCTTTGATAAATGAATTTGATCAAGTTTCAAAAGTGTTGACCTGGGAGCATAGTGTGTTATGTTATGCTGAATATGTATATTCAATTGTTAATTGAATGATGTTGAAATCTTAAACTTGATATGGATGAAGATCATGATAGCTTGTAAGTTTTGTTAATTTCTAAATTATAAATTTGGGGACTATTACAAGATATTTATGATGTAGGTTATGAAAAAGTTTAATGAGATTAAGGAGAATTTTTTGATGAATCTGTATATGGATTATGAAATGGAAATATGTTTTGGATAATGCATAGATTTGTAATTTGCTATTAGCAGATTAAAGGATATTATGTGGTCATGGCATACATATCTTGTTAAATTTTTGATGGTTTATGTTAGTAGTTTTGGATTGGATTATTTGATCTTCCATATGTCTATGGATATATTGAACTCCAAGTCATTTATCTTGTTAGAGTTAATGTTAACTTTTCAAGAGAAAAGTTGATCTAATTATTCAATTGAATTCTTAAGGGAAAACATAAATAGTTGAATTGGGACCAGAATTATTGATGTATTGAATGGATGATACAATTTTATGTAAAGGCTTTAAATGTAGGAAGTAGATCGGAATTTAAATTTGATGTGATATGCTTGAGGCGGACAAGAAAACTTAATAGTTTTGATCTCGATATTTGAAGTTGGATTCTATTGTAAAGTGATGGTATCCTTGATAGAAATTTACCTAATCAAATTAGAGGATTTGAAGATTTATATCAGAATGCGCAGCGAAATAGTGGTGGATTAAAGATATTAGGATTAAAGTGTATTATGATGAATGAATGTGAGGCTCTTATTGGGATTATTGAATTTTGGACAAATCAATCATATAAGTTTTGGATTACGCATCTTTGAGTTTAGAAGACTTAAATTTCGAGGACGAAATTTTTGTTAGGAAGGGAGAATATGAGGCCCGCCCGTAATTGGGCCGTTGTGGGCTGAGTTTAGAAGACTTAAATTTTGAGGACGAAATTTTTGTTAGGCGGGGAGAATATGAGGCCCGCCCGTAATTGGGCCATTGTGGGCTGAAGTCGGCAAGGGCTGCCGACTTCACCCGAAACCCAAAAAAAAAAGAAAAGGATGAAGAGGCTGAATAGGGGAGCCTGCTCGACCGGGAAGTTCACTAGAGGAATCGAAGATTGATGTCGTGGAGGAGTGGGAGACGGTCGGAGGATTGCTCAGGGTGGGACAAAACTTTCGATGGATCATTTTCTCCTCATACGGCGAGGACTCTCTCCATTTTCTATATAAATCTTTCCCACCTCTCACCATCGTCCAAGCAAGCACCAAATCGAGCCCCATCAAACCATGTTCTACCGTCTTCCTCCACTTCGGCGAGCGTTCGGGAAAACTTTTAAGGCTAGATCATCGTTGTCCTTGGAAGATCAGATCTAGGTTTGAATTGTACTTGTTGGTGGATCCTTTTCGATAAGTTATCTTGATCTCTGATATTATATGCCAAATATGTTATGTATTTATGAATTATTAATGCATGTAATATATTTTAATTTGCATTGGATTGCATTTGGTGCATGCATTGTGTTGGTGTGGGTGCATTGTGTTGGTGTGGGTGCATTGTGTTGGTGTGAATGCATTGTGTCGGTGTGGGTGCTCTCTAGTCCGACTATGATCATACGAGGGCCTAGTCTCCTTGTGGGCCTCCAGCGGGGTGATCGATGGCACATGACCGATGAGCGGTATGTGAGTTAGGAGCTAGTTGCCTTATTTTATCCATGCGTGGCAGGCACATGTAGAGGATGCATGTTTCTCGTGTGATACTCAGAGCTAGTTTTTCTTGTGGGCCTCCCGTGGGGCGATCACTAGCACATACTTTTCAGTATGTGAGACAGGATATGGTCTCTTGTGGGGTGAGCCATGGGCGATCGTGGCCATAGTCAAAGGGACTAGGGGAGTAAAGGAAATGGTTGGCCATCCATAGTTGTGTCAGTATCGGTTGAGATTAAGTATACATATTTGCATCATGTTGTTGGATATATATTATTATATTGATAGACATCTTGTTGTATGATGTGTTCGTGCTTGCTATTTATTAATGGTATATTTGTGTATGTATACTGGAGGTGTTGATAACTTACTGAGCCTGTATAGCTCACCCCTATTTTCCTATATTTTTGTTGCAGATTCGGAAGATTAATTGGCTTGGGACCAGTCAGTGAGGAGCTAGCATTTAGGTGTTGATCTCTGAGTTTATATTAAATTTTAGTTGAATTTTATGAAAAATTCTTGGAATCAATAAATAATTAGTGAAATTTGTTCTGTACCACTATTTGGATGTTGAATTAAAATTTAGGTCTGGCATGATCTCTAGGGTGATACCTAGGGTTGTGCAGTCGGTCGCGTAGCCGATCCAGGTATTGGATTCGGGACATGGTAGTTGGTGACGATGGGAGCATGGACTGTGGCTTGATGGAGATGGGAAGGAAGCAACGGTCGACGACGGAGAAGTGGCATGATGGGAAGGAAACCATGGGGGCATCTTGGGTGGCGATGGGGATAACATGGGGACGACGGTGATATTGGAATGAAGATGGTCTATGAAAAAGGGGCTATATACTGAGCGGCAGTCCATGGTGGATCGATTACTCTAAAATCTATGCTAGGCTTGATTTTTATTTTTTACTTGATTTTGGATCCGTTTGAACTCTAATTTGAGTGCCATTTGATTTCTTGGATTCTACAGATTGAGCTTTTTCCATCTTTAAATATCTTTTTTTTAAAATGCTAGCAAAAGTATTAATTCTTAAAAAATAAAGATTAATTAATATATATTTTAATTCTTAAAATTGGAATATTTAATAGAATTATTAGTAGACATCCATGTGACTTCTCATGATGGTCATGCTTAGTACCGTCGTTCTCTAATGACCACCAATACTCTCGCTCTAGTGTCTCCACAATGTAGACTCGAGACTTGTCTATCCTAAAATGGAAGCAATCTGTGCATCGATCAAACCTGATCAATCACCATCCTCATGATATCCTACGATCTGGAATATTTAGGAATTAATCTATGATGACACATATCTCAAATTCTCAACTCTTGAGAATATATGTCATTGTCCATTTATTTCTTGGATGATACATGGACACATATACTACATGGATATAAAATAGCCCAAATTAGATATTCAATATAATTTTATATCCTAGAAATAAAAATATATGTTAGTCAGATTGGCTTCTAGGGTATACATCTAATAATCTTTTACTTGCACTAAAATTAATCAGCCATACACTTTAGCCCCATCAATATATGCTTCAGTTTTAGCTAGCCAAAGCTTACTAAGCTAGTAGGTCTATCAAATCTCATATGGACTCTACTCTTTGCACCTTAATAAGGTAGTCATGAATTGAATCATCGCTCTATGTATTCGAACTTCTGGTGAGACGTTGGTTCTAGCTAGAGCTAAAGTACCATGGTTCCTATAATAGAGTGTTATGTCATCTCATTACCTTTTCTCATGTTTGTAATAATCTATAAACTAGAATATATCCTTACACCCTAAAGATGATGATTAGTTAACCTCTCTAGTTAAACCTTTAATAATTGGTTCCAAACCATCATTATTTAAGAATACATCATATGTATCCTTATTTCTTCAATTCTGTTAGAGCCAGATCACCCCCATGAAAACCTAGGATCCTCCTTGATGCCATCATGGCGGAAAGGGAACTCACGATCTGGGAAGAGATGGGGCACACTGTCCACTCCTATCGTGGAGGCGCACCCCCATGGGGCTGAACACATGAGAGAGAACCAAGGAGAGGGAGAGGAGGAATGATGGCTGGGAAGAAAGAGCGCTGTTATTTCCTCTTATTCAAATAATCCCTAATACATGTATATATAGTCATACAAGAATAGGTCAAAAACCTACTCAGAAAACTCCCCCCCAGGCCAACTCACGGAAGTCTGAATCCCATTAAACGAGTCGACTCATCCAGATCACGAGTCAGCTCGTTGACATTCGAGTCGACTCGAACACCTGATAGTCGACTCATCCAGAACATCCTCCTTGCTGTTGACCTGCAGGAGTCGGCTCCTGCAGTGACGGAGCCGACTTGATCCATCCGAGTTGACTCCTATAGAATCCGAGCAAACTCCAACCCTCAAGATCCCCAAACCCAGATCTCGAGCCCGTGGAGTGCCGAACTCCACCCTACGACCAAACCCGTCCTAGACACTCATGAATACATCATGAGTCCCCTGGAACACCTCCAGGAACTGCTTGGCATGCCTCCAAGCACCCAGGGATCGCCTCTAGCATCCTTGCCATGGCATCCCAAGTCTCTCCAAGGCTTGGGAGCACCACACAAACCCTACAATCTCTACCTTGGTGCTCCTAAGCTTTGGCAAATCGGGCAATATCCTCCTGCACAACCTTGCTGTAACTGCATGTCCTGACAGCCTCTTATGCGAATCTACTTGCCTCTGCCAATACCCTTCAACTGTTGCATGCCCTTGGAGGCCTTTGGGATGATCACCTCCACAATGAACTTCCTTGCTTATATCCTGGCACCATGATTGTAGCTTTCCTTCTACCTGGTAATTGCATCAGTATGTTCCCTGGACTTCCTTAAAGAGAACCCAGCGAACCTGAACTGGCACTCACTATAAATGGAGCTCTACCTGACACAATCTCCTCAGAGCCATGCCAAACTCCGTACACTTTTCTCCACCTGGCTAAGTGCACCCTTGGCGCTCATACTAGGATGTGTTTTCGCTGCACCTCCCACTCTAAACTCGTGTCGAATCCTGCTCCCCATGAAGCCATCTCTCACTGGTGCTCCACCTGAAACTGAAGTCCCCCTAATGCCACAGAAAGAAACCTAAAGGCCAGTAACTCAACGCTACCCTGCTGAGCTTGCACCTGAACCTCGTACCCAGTCGCTACCTCCTCGGACCCTCCGCATCACCACTGACCCCTCCGAGACCATTTCAGATACTCTAAACCCTGCAGGAACCTCTGAAACCAGGAGCTTATCCCAACTCCTCTATCCCAGCAACTGAACCCAGCAACCATCTCCACTTGGCTGCTCCATCATGTCCCAGCCTGTCTCCTAACTGCATGATATCCTTGGAGCTCCCTGAGACCTGTCCCCGATCTCCCTGAGCTACCATCTCCATCAGCTCCAGTCTCTGTCCCTAGGCCAATATCGCCATACCAGGTCACTCTAGACTGCACAATACCCCAGGCGCTCCTTGAGACTATCTTTATATCCTATAGCTACCTCTGGCACCACCTCTACTGATGTACTTTGGTCTTCCTGAGATATCCATCTCCCGAGACCTCCCTGGCACTCCCTAAGACCTGTCCCCGGACTCCTTGAGCTTCCATCTCCATCAACTCTAGTCTCTGTCCCTAGGCCAATATCGCCATACCAGGACACTCCAGATGCCTGATACCCCCAGTGCTCCCTGAGACTGTCTCCGTCTCCCTAAGATACCACTAGCATCACCTCTACCGATATGCTCCGATGGTTGCATGCAACCCATGCCGCGCCACCGGTGGCTTCCTGCTACTGTGCCACGCCCTATCTGCTCCGATCGGGACCATGCATCACCTCTGATGACTTCACGCCATCGAGCCTCGCCTTTGGTGAACTGCCCTTCACCATGCCTGGCCTGATTTGCTCTGATCGGGACCAACGAGATCACCATGCTTCGCTATGCCCGGCATTGACGTGCTTGCACTACCATCATCTCCTCCATCGAGCCCGAGCCCCTGTGCTGCCCTGTGATTGACGAGCCTGAACCCGAGCCCATCCACGGAGCCCGCGCCATCCATCGAGCCCTTCCACTGAGCCTTTTGCTGCTGAGCCTTGCAATCGATGAACCTGTGCAACGATCTCCTCGTGCTCGGCATCTTGCACCCACGGCAGCCTCCTCTTTCACAGACCTTCTCCATCTCAATAACGAGGACCGCATCCTCATCATGCTACCATCGGATCCGACAAGGGTGATGCCCTCAAGTCCTTTCCACTGGTACTCCATCCAGACCAGTGCCACCGACGTCACATCTCTCTGTTTCCAGGGAGGGCAGCAAGCCCTCACCTCCAAATCTCGACACCAGACATTTGCACCACATGATTGTCAACCTCCTCCAGACCTCATCACCAGAGATCTGCATGCCGTAACATCATGATGTCCTCTTCCGCTCTTCCTTCATGCCATCACATCAAGATCGGCTTTGATACCAAATGTTGGAGCAATATCGCTCCCACAAAAACCCAGGATCCCCCTTGATGCCATCATGGCAGAAAGGGAACTCACGATTAGGGAAGAGATGGGGCACATCGTCCGCTCCCATCATAGAGGCGCGCCCCCATGGGGCTGAACACACGAGAGAGAACCAAGGAGAGGAAGAGGAGGAATGACGGCTGGGGAGAAAGAGCGTTGTTATTTCCTCTCATTCAAATAATCTCTAATATATATATATATAGCCATACAAGAATAGGTCAAAACCCTCCTCAGAAAACTCCCCCCAGGACAACTCATGGAAATCTGAATCCCGTCAGATGAGTTGACTTGTCCGGATCACGAGTCAGCTCGTTGACATTTGAGTCGACTCACACCTGAGAGTCGACTCGTCCAGAATATCCTCCTTGCTGTTGACCTATAGGAGTTGGCTCCTATAGTGACCAAGCCGACTCAATCCATCCGAGTCGACTCCTACAGAACCCAAGCCAACTCCAACCCTTAAGATCCCCAAACCTGGATCTTGAGCCCATGGAGTGCCAAACTCCACCCTAGGACCAAACCCATCATAGACACCCATGAATACATCATGAGTCCCCTAGAACACCTCTAGGAACTACTCGGCATGCCTCCAAGCACCCAGGGATCGCCTCCGCATCCCTGTCATGGCTTCCCAAGTTTCTCCAAGGCTTGGAAGTAACATACAAAACCCTATAAATTCTCCATCTCTTAAAACCTAAAACATGTATTTAGTACTTTTCAAGTATTAATGAATGTATCATAGTTATCTAGCACTCATAACCTAGGTTCTACTAACATTTGCTCATGACAATCATAGCAAAATCAGATTATGTACATAGCAAAGTTTATATAAAGCTCTTATAGTCAAAGCTCAAAAGGATCTAGCCCATATTAAAATCTCCTCAAATATGTTAAGGCACATTTAAAGATCAATTCATTGCTTAAAGAGTCAAGTTCTTAATTGGATTTTCAGGCTGAACATCTTCAAGATTTTCTTAATGTGTATTTTACGATAGACTTAGCATCCTCCTTGGTCTATCTCATAAACCTACATCCCAAATGTAGGATACTTTTTAAAGATTTTTATTGAAGAATACTTAGATAATTATAACCTAACTTAAGTCAACATAGGAATCTCATTCCTGATATGAGAAATTATTCTCATACAATGCAGAAATTACATACTCCTACTAATCTTTTGTAAATATATAGTTACTCTTTTCATTCTTGGTAGAAGCAAACTATTTGATCATGTCATAAAACAATAATCCAATTCTAAGCTTTTTGCTTTAGTCATTTATATACCCCTTTGCAAATTGGACCTTGCGATCTCATCACTATCCATTAACCTGATCTATTATGGTTAACTATAATAGCATCTAGTATGAATTTTAGCATGGTCACATGTGAAAAGATTTTCATATTCAATGCTGACTGTAACCTTTCACCAAGCCTTGCCTTATAGATCTCCATCTATTTTTCTTTATAGATCTATTATATCCATTAGGTACTATACCTTTTATGGATCTATTAAGGTCCATACTAGGTTGAAGCACATCAAGTCTAACTTTATGAGATTCAACCATTTCTTAGAAACGACGTCTTACATCACCTTGTTGTAGGTTACTGGGATCATCTGTATATTTCCTTTTCTTCCAAAAAAAACTTTTTATAAACTTTGTAAGCATACCTATGTACTTTTTGAGGATGGGAGATCCTACTAAACTTATGAGGTGGAAGAGGACTAATGTACTAGCTTACTAAAAGGGTTTTATAGATTCTGTGGCCCTTTGTTCTTCTAAGACTATCTCTTGAGCTTAATCATCCTCCCACTACTATATTTAGTTTAAACTATTTAATCATGAATATAGATATTGGGTTACAACCTTTTGTGATTTATTGGAAAGATGTATCCTAGTAGCTCTTTAGGATATAGAACATCAATGACCTAATCTTTAACTATCCACCTATATCTCATATAAGTGTGATAAAAAGGATTTAGAGTAAACACAATTAAATAGCTTGATTGAGTTATGTAATCAAGTCCTTAAAGATAATTAGTGATTCTCGTAATGGATTGAACCATATCTAATATGATTCAATTTATCTGCTTAGACACCTATTGAGCTTGAGATGTAAGAGGAGTCCATTGTAAGACTACATCGAACAACTTGAGATGATTTTGGAAATCTCCTCTAAGATATTTACTTTCTTGATCTAATCAAAGAACCTTAACAAGCTTTTCTTGGTTTGCATGTTGAATCTACTACACACATTAATATGTACCTGGGCTAGCATATCATCTCACAGGATATCTTAGATCCCATAACACTCACTAATAGCTTGCAGATGTATATATGCAAGTAAAGACTGACAATTATAAAATTATCTGAACCTAATTCATTTTAAAATAAATAGATCAATGATTTCATGATAAATAGAAATCAAATTTTTGAAATCAGTAGTTAAAACTTCTATGAGTAGCTAACATACCTTCCAAAGGGTGTGTCCTATTTATTCTTTAAGGATTAAGTACATGAGACAATGCCTATGGTCATTGATCTTTAAAGTGGAAATAACTTTCTATTATGAATGACCACTGCATGGAAGATCTAATCTATTATTTATTAAAAGTCTCTTTTCCAATTAGACTCTCTTTTAATAAGAGAAGGTCTACTTCGCATCAAGAAGTATGTCCCTTGAACCTTTTAAGATCCTATAATAATCACCAATTTATTGACCTAATTATCTTAATCTTATTCAAATGATAGTTTATAATAAACTATACATATGAATTAGACAAAGATAGCTAGATCAAATCTATTTATAATCCTTATGCATCAACATGCCGAGATTCTCAAGCTCTAAATCCTTAATCATTATCAAATAATGACCATGGATTAAGCACTTAGGTTAGCTAGAATAGCTTAGTAACATAGGACAATCCTAGTTGATTGCTATACTCAGCCTATCTAATTAATTTCTAAATTAAGTCAGACTATATAATAGGTTTAGGTTAATCAATTGATTAAAGAATTAAGAGGATTGGAAGTTGACTTTAATCCACAGAGAGTAAAGATTTAAGTTAGATAATTGTATGTAATCTTAAATTAATTCTAGAAACTTTAAGAAATAAATTAAGCTCCCACTATTTTATGGATCTCTCACACTTCTCAGTGGAGATGTGAAACCCTTACACGACTAGGATTCCTAGTGGATACTATGGCCCATTAATTTCATGTACCTCACCACACAATTATTGATAATATGTAAACTAATAAGTGGATAAGTCTTGTCCAATGCTTCTTAAACATGTTATAATAACTCAGTCTCTAAGTCATATGGACTCATTAATTGTTATTGCCCACACTCCCTAGTTAAGTCAGACCCACTATTAATGCAAAATGAAGCCATCGTTGGGTCCCTAACCGTGCCCAGTTATTGGGCCCAACCCCGTACTTATCCCACAACATCTATATTAATAGAGTGGTTGCTCCCCCTCGATGCAACTGAACCACTATACCCAGCCAAGAATAATCAATACCCAAGAGATGCTTACAGTTCTACAATAGTGGAAGACCCATGACTTAATATATATGAGGAGATTTAGATCTCTACTTTATTAGTCAACACAATCTCATGTCTGACTAAGCTTCTGACTAAACTAATTTAGGTTAGTTCAATTTAAAAATCCTTTCACAATTCTTCTTCATGAGTCAAATCAAGTGGCACCCCTACACGTCATAAGAAAATTTCATCAAATGAAAAGAGAGGGCCTTTAAACCCTACTTGCTCTTATGATCGGATGGCCATGGTGATATGCTCAATCTAAGTACTAAGCTAAAGGGTCATATCATATATGAAATAAGGTTTAAGACACACATCTATATCTATCTAACCAAATTTGAGTCGACAAATCTCATGTCTGACTAACCTGGTTTATGTCAGCACATTTAATGTCTGACTAACCTAGTTTAGGTTAGCACATCAAATCTGATACACCTGGATTAGGTCATCACATCTCATGTCTAGCTAGTTTAGATCCGCACATTTCATGTCTCAGTGATTTGGTTTAGATTATAGCTTAATTAGTCAACATATCTTATGTCTAGCTAATCAAGATGGCATGGGTGAACTCAAATCAATAAGCAACCTAATTTAAAATATAATCAACCAAATTGGCCATGTAAGTAAGATCAATAGGAGAGTTTCACTATTTAACCTCTTTCCTAGGTACTAATTAAGTTGATCAAGTAAGATTTAGCCCTAATTAAAAACCATGATCGAAGCTTACCATAGACACTAACTGATTTATCAATTTCAAATTGGTCAGCTTAATCAATTCAGGCTCGACCATCGAGCCAAATCAAATCTTTAGGTCAAACAATTGATGTCAATCATATCAATCAGCTCAGATCATTAACATGGTCTTGAGCACTCGACCTAATCCTAATCAACTCTTGATTTAGTTTGATCAAGAGTTCAATCGATTGGGTTTGACCTAATCAAAGACTAAATGTAATCCAATTGCATGACCTAATTGATTCGACCCATGCCCTATCCCTCATATTTTATGCCTTGGATTAAGATCTTAATTCTCAATTTCACATCTATTAACCTTGATTTCAAATCTCAAATAACTAATTTAAATTATGCAAATCATTTCAAAATGGATCAATCTTGTGCTAGGACAACCTTTGCACTATAAGGGGCTAACCTTATAATAGGACAACCTTATATCAGCACAAGATTAGATCTAACCAATTATAACTTTAGACCTTTAATTAGATGCATATGAATATGAGGGTTAGTCTAGATGTCAAAACTAATTTAAGATCTAAACTATTAGGTTTAATCATTTCATGAAAAATCCAAAGACATGAAATTTTAGACCTAGAAAATTCACCACACATGCATTCAAAAATTCATAACATTAAATTTGGAAATATTTTATAAGATCCATAAAATGAATATGAACCATGACTTAATCTAATTCAATCTAAGAATCAAATTTTTAGATCATTTTGACCAAATTTTAGATCTAATGTAGATCTAGATTGCAGAAATTTTATATCTAAAATTTTGGTTTTCAACCAAAACTTTGAATATGAATTTCTAAAAAAAGTTCTTAATTTTCAAATATAATTTTAGATCTAAAACTTCTTCCAAGATCTAGATTTTTAAATCAAAAAAAAAATTTTTAGATCTGATTTCAGATCTATACATGTTCATGAAGTGTAGCTCTGATACCACTTAAAGGAATCTCTGACGATTCCCAGGTTACATGCAAGTTTTTTAAAAGTTTTTAATTAATTAAAATTAATTCATATTGAAAATAATAGTTTACTCTAAGTATGCATAGCAAGAACCAATCATGAATATGTTATATAGATCTACAAGTAAAAACAAAACTATAAGTAAATCTACTCTACTTACATGTTTCTACTCCCTCTTCCAATGGATTGGATCTAGGAAAAACCTTGGGGTTCCACTAGAGTTACACTGCACCTGGCCTCTGGTGGTATTCACAAAGAGATGGCCTATTGAAGCCCAAAGGCCATTGGAGTTCTAGTACTTTGCAGGCCTCACTTCGATGGTTAGATTGAATTTCCTTTCCATCTTTTCTTTTTCTCCATACTAAAGATCCAAGAAACAAGACCATCTCTTCTCAAGAAATCAAAGAGAAAATACTTTTTTCTCACAAGAACCTTTCAAGTAAGATTAAGAATAGGAGGAGGAGGGAGGGTGATGAATAATATTTTTTTCTCCCTTTGTGCGGTAGAGAAAACAAGAAATCATATGGGGTGATAGGAAGTGAGAAGTCATCTCACACAAAATCCTAAAAGAAGTCCATGCTTAAAAAAAAAAATTGTGCCATCTCCTATTTTTTTCCTTTTCTCATGCCACACTTCATCTAATCTCCCTAGAGTCCCTTCCCATCTAAAATGAGAACAAAGGTTTTAAATCAAATTCAAACACTTAATTTAGATGGATTAGGATAAGTAGGGAGAGAAAGACTTGGATCACCCAACAACCTTGCACACACCAAATTTCTTCCACACCATTTCTGGGAATTCACATGAAGAAGGGGCATGGCCTCCTCTTTCTTACATGCCAATCAAGGAAAAAATTAGTTTGGAGGAGAGAGAAAATTAGTTAGGATTAGTTAGAAAATAGTTAACCAACTAAACTAACTAAATCTAACAAACTAGGAAACTAACTAACCTAATTCCTAACCAATTTAGGTTTAGGTTACATCTATAACTAATTAGGAATTATATCCTAATCAAATTAGGATCATTAAATCCAAAGATAAAAGATTAAATCTTACTACATTAAATCAAATTTAATTCACTTAGAATTAGGCAACTGTTAGGTCAAACCAAATTGTCTAGTAACATTTATAATTAGGTTAATCTAAACTCTAATTGGATTAGGGCATCATCCAAACTTGACCAAATTGAATCTAATTCAATTATATTGAGCCTAATCATAATTAAATAATCAAATTATATAATTTAATTATAACTCTTTTAATAAAGTTCTTCATGCTAAAATTAGAATGTGCCAAATTTAGTAGGTCAGAAAATAGTAAGTTTCAATTTGTAACCCTTACAAATTTAGATTTTTTAAATATGTAACTCTTATATATTTAGATCCAATCATGTGATTAGGATAAGTTCCTATTGTGTGTGACCCTCAAGTTTCATTTTATTTGGTAGTGAGATATACTATAATCTCTATTATAGTATCATCGAAATTTTTTGATGGACCAAATAATTTCAACTCACCCTATTAAGGATCGTTGATCTAAAATGATCATATTGGGTTCTCACAATCACCAGTGATGCCTAGTAGCATGTAATGATAACATAGTAGAATAGAAGAAAAGAACCTCTAGGTGTAGTTACCATGTAATTAAATTTTTCTAATGAAAGTTCCAACAAGAAGCAGGTCATGGAAACTCGCCAAATCCTAAAAATTTATCATATACCAAATTTAATTAGCTTAAGTCCAAAAACTTGATGTGAACTTAAGTTGTAACCGCAAGCACACGGTGTGCAAAGTAGCACATCCAGCGAGTATGGGTCAATCCCACGAGAAATTTGTATTCAAACTGTATTCTAACCCTCACCTAGATAAGCTGACAAGAACGAGCAAAAGTAAATAAATCGATGAAATAAATAATTTAAGGATCTAGGGTTTTTGAATTTACTAGATCAATGATTTAGAAAAATATTTCTAAGATTACTTTCATACTGTTGCCGATCTCACCACCGCGGCATGTAACTTCAGAGCTGGTGGCGGGATCAGACCGTCTCGCCTCGAGGTCTCCGGGCTCCCGAACCTACAAGACAAGGTCAGAAACCCTGGCCGGGGATCCCGGCGAGGGAGCTCCGACGGTCAAGTTAGAAAATAGCGAGATGGAACAGAGTCTCCAAGGTGGGCCCCGAAGGAGTCCCAGGATTAGAGATTATCTTAGCAAAAAAGGTCTCAGGAAGAGTGGAAATTGGGCCAAGTTCCTTCATCGAGCTTGCGCCAAGGGACCCCTCTCGGGATCTTGGATCCTGCTCTCGGTGCCTTTTCTTTTTCCAGCCTTTTTTCCCCTTACCTGGTCATCCGCTCTTCCTATCCTTTTATCCCATCACGCTGCCTCCGACCCCCGCCCTTGGGAGGCCCCTCTTCGCTTTCACCTCCTTCTCTCCCTCTCTTTCCCCTTTCCCCTTCGGGTCCAAGAACGCGGCGACCTCCTTGTCTTGCTTGCCGAGCCCAGCGAGGAAAGGGTAGAGGGAGGAGACATCGGCCAGACTTTGGGCCGAGCGCGAGCGCTCCCTTCCCAGGCCCCAACAGCATCCATTACCGGGTCCTGTCTTGCCAGGACTTCGCCTCTCGGCTGCGGAACCTGTCGGGCCGATGTAAATGAGGTTTCGTGCGTTGCTACCGACCGTACCGGTGCTCCTCTCGGTGCACGGCACGCGCTGCTCGAGGGGCGATCTCAGAAATCGTGCCCCTGCTTCTCGGCAGCCTCACCACGTAGGGTAGCCGACCTCGACCGAGGTGGACCCCTCCTCGGCGGACACCTTGCGAAGCGGCAGAAAGGCGCTCGACCTCGACCGAGGTGGACCGTGTCCGGGCACCACCTGGCGAAGGAGTGGGAAGGCCAGGCTCGACCTCGATCGAGGTGGAACCGTCTCAGGGCGCCACCCGGCGAGGGAGCAAGGGGCCGCCGGCTTGGGCCGAGGTGGGCCCTCTTGGCGGACACCTGGCGGAGCGGCAGAGGGGCGCTTGACTTCGACCAAGGTGGACCCCTCCTGGGGGACACCTGGCGAAGGAGTAGTAGAGGGGCGCTCGACTTTGGCCGAGGTGGACCCGTGTCCAGGCACCACCTGGCGAAGGAGCGGGAAGGCCGGGCTCGACCTCGGCCGAGGTGGAACCGTCTCAGGGTGCCACCCGGTGAGGGAGCAAGGGGCGGCCGGCTTCGGCCAAGGTGGACCCCTCCTGGGCGGACACCGGCGAAGTGACAAAGGGACGCTCTACTTCGGCCGAGGTGGACCCGTGTCGGGCACCACCTGGCGAAGGGGTGGGAAGGCCGGGCTCGACCTCGGCCGAGGTGAAACGTCTCAGGGCGCCACCGGTGAGGGAGCAAGGGGCCGCCGTCTTCGACCGAGGTGGGCCCCTCCTGGGCGGACACCTGGCGGAGCAGCAGAGGGCGCTCGACTTCGGCCAAGTGGACCCCTCCTAGGCGGACACCTGGCGAAAGAGCAGCAGAGGGGCGCTCGACTACGACCGAGGTGGACCCGTGTCCGGGCTCCACCTGGCGAAGGAGCAGAAGAAAGACCGGCTCGACCTCGGTCGAGGTTGAACCATCTCAGGGCGCCACACGGCGGGAGGGAGCAAGGGGCTGCCGGCTTCGGTCGAGGTGGCCCCTCCTGGGCGGACACCTGGAAGAGCGGTAGAGGGGCGCTCAACTTCTGCAGAGGTGGACCCCTCCTAGGCAGACACCTGGCGAAGGAGCAGTAGAGGGGCGCTCGATTCGGCCGAGGTGGACCCGTGTCGGGTGCCACCTGGCGAAGGAGCAGGAAGGCCCGGCTCGACCTCAACCGAGGTGGAACCATCTTAGGGCGCCACCCGTCGAGGGAGCAAGGGGCCGCCGGCTTCGGCCAAGGTGGGCCCCTCCTGGGCGGACACCTGGCGGAGCGGCAGAGAGGCGCTCGACTTCGATCGAGGTGGACCCCTCCTGGGTGGACACTTGGCGAAGGAGCAGTAGAGGGGCGCTCGACTTCGGTCGAGGTGGACCCGTATCCGGGCGCCACCTGGCGAAGGAGCAGAAAGACCCGGCTCGACCTCGACCGAGGTGGAACCGTCTCAGGGTGCGACCCGGCGAGGGAGCAAGGGGCCGCCAGCTTCGGTTGAGTTGGGCCCCTCTTGGGTGGACATCTGGCGGAGCGACAGAGGGGCGCTCGACTTCGACCGAGCTGGACCCCTCCTGGGCGGACACCTGGCGAAGGAGCAGCAGAGGGGCGCTCGACTTCGACCGAGGTGGACCCGTGTTCGGGCGCCACCTGGCGAAGGAGCAGGAAGGCCCGGCTCGGCCTCCACTGAGGTGGAACGTCTCAGGGTGCCACCCATCGAGGGAGCAAGGGGCCGCCGGCTTCGGCCGTGGGGGGCCACATCTGACCTTGCTGGACCGTTCCCGTTCTACCGAAAAAAATTCCACGTGGTTCGGAACACGCCCGGTGGAATCTGAGTCATGCCATGTCATCATAACGGCTATAACAGTTGCCCCCCATCCCCCGTTCTGCTGAGGTGTCATGGCTCGGAATGTGGGGATTTAATGTGGAGATGACGTGGGGAAGGCAAAGATCTCGCGCCATGATTGCCACGATCCTCGTCGCTGTTCCTCGTTGCGCTCGAGGTCCTATGAGAGGCTACCTCGCGTCGCCTCTCCGGTTGCACTTATGCGTCGCTTCGAAAAGGAGGTCATTTCCTCATAACCAAAGCATCGATGTCGGGCGTGCGTCCACACGGCATCCATCTGGTGGTTCGGAACAGAATGAGGGGTACGGTCACTGTCGATCGAATTTGAAAAGAAGGGGGACTTTCTGGAAGAGGCCCTTTCCCTTTCTCGTGCTCCGTCGGCGGTTGCAGTGGGCTATCCTTCACTTCCCTAGGTTGCCGCTTCTTTTGCACAGTGTGTTTCGGTGAGTGCCTTCGTCTGCCTCCTTCCCCCGTCCCTTTCCTTAGCAACTTCTCTTCACCATTTCCTTCCCCATGGCGCGCCGTCGTCATGTTTCATCTAATCGGACGAGGCCGGTCCATCCCAGCCGAGGACTCCATCCTCCTCTTCCTCGGAAGGGGAGGTGATCCCGGAAGAGATCCGCAGGTGGCTTCAGCCTGGGGTATAACCATAGGCATCCCTAGGGGTCCTAGGTCTCCTCCTGTAGTTTCCGCCCATCCCATCTCTTCTCTTCTCCTCCTACCATTTCTTCTGCTGGTCCCTCTGGTCATGTTTCATCGATGTCCGAAGGTGACCTTTCTTTGCTCCGGGAAGTCTATGGCATCCCAGAGTCGATCCATCTTTCTCTCCCGCGGCCGGGGATCGCGTCACCTTAAGCAGCCCGAGAGCGAATAGCCTTCTACGAGGACCTCCTTGGGGGTCTTCGGTTCCCCCTAATCCTTTCTTCCTCTCCATTCTCAGTCACTACCGCCTGGTCCCAGGACAGTTGGCTCCAAACGCCATCCGGGTCATCTTTGCCTTCATTGTCTTCTGCCACTTTCATGATTTCGTTGCCCGCTTCTCTCTCTTCAGGGTTGTTTCACCCTGAAGCATTACTCCACCGATGATGGCTGGTGGTATATTTCACCTCGGCCTAGGTGTATCCGGTTCGACCTCCCTTCCTCTATAAGGATTCAAAGAATCGATTCTTTTTTGCCTCGATCGAGGACGTCGACTAGGCCTAGAGCGAGCCGGATCGATCCCCGAACTGGAACTCCCAAGTCGAGCCGGCGGACCAAGAGGCCTATTCCTTGCTGCTGAGCGAGACGCGGTCCCTATGCTCGATGTTCTGCTCTCGAAGAAGAACTTGTTCGAGGCGGGGATTAGTCCCATCCGGGAGCTGGGTGAGGCTCAGCCTTCCTTTCTACTCCGCACCTCCCCCCTTTCCCCCTTTTTTTTTTAACTGGGCTGACCGACCTCCATTTTCTTTCAGATATGAAGTTTACCTTGGAAAACCTCCTGGAGGGCGCGCTCAGAGGGACGTTGCCGAGGGAGATGAGCCCGCGACGAAGAGGGCTCGCACGAGGCGAGCCGGGAGGCCGCGCCGCGCGATCCGCTCGGTCCAATGGCGGTAGCTCCCGCATCCAGGCCACCTCGGGCCCGGGCTGCCGACATTCCTGTCATCGGCCTCGACAGGGCTGACAGGAAAGAAGAAAAGGGGGCCAGCTCCCTCCGGGTAGTGCCCGCCTCCACCGCTGCCCCGACGGTGCCCACGGTGGCTCCAGTGCTCCGTCGGTGGCAGTTCCACACCGGCGAGGGGACGGTCGCCCCTGCCAATGCCGATCTATCCGCCTCGCCACCGAATCTCACAGCGGTGCTCCATGATCTACGATCAGGGCCTCATGGAGAGGGTCATGGAGTTCGCCTGCACCTCCTGGGACCGTCGACTGAGGGGCGGCGGGACTACGACGATGCCCTGCTCGGGATCCTTCCGCAGCTCTTCACGGTAAGTCCCGGACTCAGAACCTCCCTTTTAAAGTTCCAGTTGGATTCGACTGACCTCTCTTTCTCTGGTGCAGATCAGGACTAACGTACTGCTGCTGAGGAATTTCCTCGCAGGGTACGCCAAGAAGGATGCCGAGAAGGAGGAGAAGCTCAGCAAACTCACGGTCGACGTGAAGGACCTCATAGAGAAGGGGGTCGAGCTATGGGGGAACAACCAGGCCCTCCATCCGACCTGGCGCGCGCCGAGGGGCGCATCATAGAATTGGAGACCTCTCTGTCTGAGGAGAGGATCTCCAACCAGCACCGCGTGGAGGAGGACACAGCAGAGAAGGCTCGCCTCCGAGCTCAGTCCCAGTCATTGGAGCACCGGATGGAGGAGGCTCGAAGGGAGGTGAACGCAGCCAAGAAGAGGAGCTCCTACGTCAACAGGCTGCTAGAAGCTTCAAAGCAGGAGGTGCAAGAGGCCGTCCTGAAATTCCTAGCCTCCAAGGAGTACATCGCGGAGGTTCGGGAGGCCGCCGTGGACTCCTTCCTGAAGGGGTTCCAGGTGTGCCGGGAGAAGGTGGGCTCCTTTTACCCCGAGCTCGACCTCAGCAGGGTGGTCCTCTGCGAAAGGAGGCAGGAGCCCAGTAGAGAGGCTCCAATGGCAGCAGGCGACGCGGCTGCAACTCTGGAGCAGCCCACGAGCAGCCACCCATCGACGGCGCAGGTGGAGAGTGCGCACCCCTGCCCGAGGATAGTGCCACCCGCGCCGAAATAGCTCTCCACTTGTACTTCTTTTCTTTTGCTTTTCTTTTCTTCTCTTTTTTTTTTTTGAGGACTCCCGGCCTGTCGGGACTCCTCATTATAATCTTTCTTGAAGTAATGAAAAATCTTCTCTTTGCCAAGTCTTATCTTTGCCTTCTCTCTTTTTTTTTTTTTTGTTGTTGAGGGAGTGTTGGTTTCGAGTGCCAAGGATAAGCCCTGTGGTGTGCTCTGAGCTGAGCTCGCGGGGCAGACCGAGTCTCGTCCAGCATTTAGACCAAAGTTCGAAGCTTCCGGGTTGGAGTCGGTGGAGCAGGCCTTGCACGAGTTCTTCGAGCTTGCCGGCCTGTCCTCTGGGACTGCATTGGTGAGCTCGGCTCTGCCCACCTTCCGGAACGAAGTCCGGGACTTCCGGACTGAACCCCGGGGCTGCAGGCTTTATGTCGAGCCCTGCACGGCTTGCCGGGCTGTTCTCTATGATCGCATGGGCGACTTTGGCTCTGCCCCGCCTCTGGACCGAAGTTCGGGACTTCCAGACTGAACCCCGGGGTCGCAGGCTTTATCCGAGCCCTACGCGGCTTGTCGGGCTGTTCTCCGTGATTGCATGGGCGAGTTTGGCCTGCCCCGCCTTCCGGACCGAAGTTCGGGACTTCTCACCTTCTAGGGTCTTCGGCCACGGGCATGTTTGCCGGAACTCAGAGCTAAGCGTCTCTTTCCTACGAGGTGGAAGAAGAGAATTGGAGTAAAAGGATTTCATTGAGGAGTTCGAGGAACCTTACATTATTGGTAATACATCCTCAGGTTCGAGGCATTCCAGGTCGAGGGAATCTGGACAATCCTAACTCCCCAGGTAATAGGCCCCATGAGGGAGAACTTTCGCCACCCTGTACGGGCCCTCCCAGTTCGGGGAGAGCTTCCGCACTCCCGTGGCTGGAAGCTTCAACATGTCGGAGCACCAGATTCCTGGGCGAAAGAACTTGGTCGCACCCGGGAGTTGTGTAGTACCTGGGCCACTCGTGCCTGTAGGCCACCATCCAGACTCGAGCCCTTTCCCTCGTCTCTTCAAGGAGGTCCAGGTTCAGCATCATCCTGGCGGGGTTCTCCACTTTGTCGTACTGCTGCTCCACGCGAAGGGTGGGTAGGCTGAGCTCAATCGGGATGACCGCCTCAGCTCCGAAGATGAGGTTTGGAACGAGGGTCTCGTCGGGTGGCCATCCTCGGTGGTGGTGTGGTATGCCCACAGGACTCTCGGGAGCTCTTCTGTCCACCCACCCTTGGCCTGATCCAGCCTCATTCGGAGGCCTTGTAAGATGGCCATTCGTCACCTCGGCTTCTCCATTTGTCTGCGGATGCACCACCAAGGTGGAGCGATGGTGGATGCCGAGGTCGCTGTAGAATTCTTCAAACTCCCGACAGTCGAATTGATGTCCATTATCAGTGATAATGGTATGGGGTAGGCCGAAATGGCAAATGATTGACCTCCAGAGAAACTTGGCGACGTTTGCCTCCGTGATCCATGCTAGGGGTTCGGCCTCGACCCACTTCGTGAAGTAGTCAATGGCCACGATTAGGAAACTTCCGCTGTCGGGGGACGCCGGGGGAAAGGGTCCTAAGAGATCCATCCCCCACTGGTGTGAACGGCCACGGAGCGAGCGCTGGGGGAAAAGCGGAGTGGAGGGCTTGCCGCTGCAAACGGCATGATGCTGGGCACCGATCACACCTCTTCACGAAGGCGGTGGCAATCCTTCATTGTCTCCCAGAAATAACCTTGGCGGAGGGCCTTACGCTAGATTTCTGCCCCCAACGTGGTTCCCGCATATTCCCTTATGGATTTCCTGGAGTACGAGTGCGGCCTCCGCGGGTCTCAGGCATTTGAGGAGGGGATAGGAGAGGACCTCCGATACAGCTACCCATCCATTAGGACGAAATGCGCGGCCTTCTTCTTGATAAGGCGGGCCGCCGTGCGGTCCTCCGGCAAGGGGTACCGTCGGTAATGTACTCGGAGTACTTGTCCATCCAGCTGGGCTCTGGCTGACTGTTGGACCTCCATAGGGGTCTCGTAGCTCGGGGCCTTGAGACGCTCAACATGAGCGCGGCCCAGCAACGAGTCCGGCAGGGTTGCCAGCCGGGAGAGAGCGTCTGCACGAGCATTTTTCCCGTGAGGTGTGGGAGATGCTGAAGTGCCGAAATCCGGCCGCAATCGTTCTCACGAGCTCTAAGTATTTCACCATTTGAGGGTCGTGCGCACTGTACTCTCCGGAGATCTGTCCGGCCACCAGCTGGGAATCAGTGAAGGCCTTGAGGTTGGCCCATGCCCAACTCGTGGGGCACTCTCAGCCGGCGAGGAGCATCTCGTATTCCGGTGTTAGTTGCGGCAAACTGGAAACAGAGTGCACATCGGCGATGACCCCATCACCGTTGGCGAGGATGAGAATGGCTCCGCTCCCACCAGAGTTCGACGCTCCATCCACATAAGGATCCACACATCTTCCTCGGGTACCGGTTTCAACTGCCGGTCCAGAGGGTCCTCCTCTGTCCCTTGCCTAGGCCTGCGCACTCGACCAAGAAGTTGACGAGCACTTGCGCTTTCATGGCCGACCTTGGCCGATAAGCGATGTCGAACTCGCTGAGCTTGAGCGCCCACTTCGCCAATCGCACGGATGTGTCAGGTTGGCTGAGTATCGCTTTCAACGGTGATCAGTCAGGACGCAATGGATGTGCTTGGAAATAGGGCCGAGACGAGAGTGCTGAGCAGACACTATTAATGCAAAAATGAGCTTTTCAGGCCAGGAATACCTGAGCTCCACCTCGTGGAGGAGTTTTCTTGTGTAGTACACCAGCCGCTAAATTCCCTGGTCGTCGGTCCGAAACAGAACCGAGATGACGGCCTAGGGGGTGGACCGCTAGGTAAAGGACGAGCTCCTTCCTTTTCAGGCCGGGAAAGCAGTGGGAGATGAATGCAAGCTCTTCTTCAGCTCATCAAACGCCTCCGGCACTCCTCGGTCCAGGTGAAGTCGCTTATCTTCCTCAGCACTTTGTAGAAGGGCTGGCAGCGGTCGGCCAACCTCGAGATAAAACCGACTCAGAGCGGCTACCGGCCGGTGAGTCGCTGCACTAGCTTCTTGGAGGTGGGGTTGCTCCATGTCCAAGATGGCCTAGACCTTTTCGAGTTGGCCTCTATCCCTCTTTGGGTCACCATAAACCCCAGGAATTTCCGGCGGAGACAACCGAAGGTGCACTTCGCAGGGTTCAGCTTCATCTGGTGAAGTTTGGAGGTTGTCGAAGGTCTCCACCAGGTCGTCAACATGATCCGAAAGGGGCTTGCTCATTACCAGCATGTCATCATGTATACTTGCTGTTTGCGGCCGATCTGATCCTGAAGACTTTGTTGACCAGTCGCTGGTACGTGCCCGGCGTTCTTGAGGCCAAATGGCATCATCTTGTAATAGTAAGTTCCGCAGTCGATGATGAAGGCGGTTGTTGCTGTTCGCTTACGGGTGACATTCGAATATGGTTGTCCCGAAGAAGGCATCTATTGAAAGAGAGGACGGCGATGCCCCAAAGTGGTGTCCACCAGCTGGTCAATCTGCGGAAGAGGGAAGCTATCCTTCGGGTGGCAGGCTCGTTTGAGGTCGGTGTAGTCCACACAGATCCTCCACTTGCCACTACTCTTCTTCACCATGACCACATTCACCAACCAGCTGGGATATTGTACTTCTCGCACGAAACGGGCGGCGAGGAGCTTCTCCACCTCTTCGTTGATGGCCCTCTGCCTTTCTGCGACGAAGATCCTCTTCTTCTGGTGAACCGGGCGGCACCTCGAGTCCATGTTTAGCCTGTGGGTGAAGACTTCAGGGGAGATGCCCGGCATGTCGGCTGCAGACCATGCAAACACATCCGCATTTGCATGGAGGAAATCTAGTAGGCGGGTCCGCTCTTCCTCCGGGAGCTGGGCCCCCACCTGCACGGTCTTCTGAGGGTCCGAACCGAGGGGATACACCAACAGATGTTCCACGGGTCCTCCCCTGGGTTCCTTCTCCCTTAAGTCGAGGTCGTCGATGTCGGGGCCGAGCCCGGTGCCTCGGGCACCCGGGACCGCCTGAAGGCAGTGCTGGACTGGCTGGGTCGTCCCCCTCATCACCCAAGCCCAGAGGCCGTGGGGAATTGTACTAGCAACCGCTTCGTGGAAATCATGGCGTCCAGCTGGTTGAGCCCCGGATGACCGAGGATCGCGTTATAAGGTGAGGGGAGTTTGACGACGGTGAACGTCATCATGACTGTGGTCTGTCGAGGTGGGGATCCAGCGGTGACAGGGAGAGTGATCTCCCCTTCGACCCCCACTGAGTCCCGGTAAAGCCCACAAGAGGGGTATGCACGGCCTTAGCTGATCATGAGACAGGTTCATTCGGGAGAAAGCATCATAAAAAAGCACGTCAGTAGAGCTCCCACTATCTACCATAATGCAATGTACAGGATGCTTTGCGATGGTCATCGTGACCACCACAGTATCATTATTTACATTTTTATTTTCATTCCCCTCCTCAAAAGGGGATACATTCTCCGGGTCCCCCACCTCTCGGGCTCTCTTTGTCGCTCGCCCGATTCCACAAGAGATCATGCCCACCGGCTTCTCCATCAGGCGATTATCGATCTCATGGACCGGGGGGAGGGCCGCGAGCAGCTGTCCCTCCGCCGGAGCTTCGTTCCTCATGAACTTCCTGAGGTAGCCTCTTTTAATCAGCTCCTCGATTTCCCACTTCAGATTGCGACACTCCTCCGTGTCATGGCCATGCTCGCGATGGAACTGGCAGTACTTTGACTTGTCGCGGGTGCCTTGGGTTCTGAGGGGGAGGTCGGTGGAGGTAGTGCTCGCCCTCAATTTCCATGAGGATCTTCGTTCTGGGAGCAAGGAGAGGGGTGAAGCTTCGCTCCGAGGTGGCTCCGCCCTTCGGCTTCGGATTTGGATGGGGGTCAGCATGTGGCCCGGGCCTTCGAGTCCCGGGAACATCTCTCGGGGCCGGCTTCTTCAAGGTCCTCCCGTCCAGTTCTCGCCGGGTGCGATCGGCCTCCTCTGCTCGGATATACTTGTGGACACGGAGGAGGAGCTTGGAATACATCCTGGGGGGTTTCTTGTCTAGAGAGTAAGTCAGGCGGGACATCTTGAGCCCGCGCTTTAATGCCAGCATGGCAACGGGCTCGTCTAGGCTGTAGATTTCCAGGGCAGCGGTCTTGAAGCGGGTAATATAGTCCCGAAGTAGCTCCTGGTCTTGCTGGTGGATGGAGAAGAGGCTGTCCACCTCTCTCGGCACCTTCTGACAAGCGTCGAAGTGCACCATAAACTTTCCTTCCAATTGATGGAAGGAGCAAATAGATCCTGGCTCGAGGCGGGTGAACCAGACTCGAGCAGCCTTCCGAAGGTAGCGGGGAAGGCGATGCATAAAAGAGCATCCATGGCCCCCTGGACCCTCATGAGAGCCTTGTAGCTCTCCAGATGGTCCAAAGGGTCGGTGGTCCCATCGTAGGGATCCACCTGCGGCATGCGGAACCGGCTCGGAATCGGCTCCTCTTGGATTTCCCGGGAGAAGGGTGGCCGGGAGTCGTAGCCCGCCGGGTCCGCCGAGGAGTTTTGTAGGTCGGCAAATCGGCGGGCGAACTCCGCTAGTTTGCGCTCATTCTCCTCCAGGTGCCTCTCGACCTGGCGCGATGGCCTCGTCAGTGGAATCTTCCACCGAGGTCGCTGGTGAAGGGGCGCCGATCGGTCTCGGCGAGGGGCTTTGCCCCGACGCTGCCTGCTGCGATGCACCGTCTCGGCATCATCGCTGAGGATCGACTCTCGCGATCCACCGAACCGGAGTAATTTCACTTCGCGGGGGTTTGGTGGCTCCCGTGGGGGTTGGAGGTTGCCCGCGGCTGGGATGGCCTACCATGGATGGAGCGCAGGCTTTCGGGTGGCCCTGCGGCCCGAGCCGCGGGGGTCCCTGGCTGGGGCTGTGTGGCCAAGGAGCGTTGTTGGTGCTGTAGCTGCCGAACTGCTGTAGTCAGGGTTTACAGCTGTTGGATGACAGCTGCAAAAGGTCCATCCACCGAGGTCGCTGCGGTGGAAGAGGAGGTGGAGCAGGAAGCTCCCTCTCCGGGCTGCGTGGCCCATGAGGGGAGGGGACCTCCCCTACACGGCTGGTGGATGCTTCGCGCCCGTGTGTGACCACCATGGCCGGAGCGCGCTTTGTCCCACAGAGAGCTAGCTCGCACTGGGGGTGTTGTCCTGCCCCCCTTCCTCGCATGCCAATCTATTACCGATCTCGCCGCCGCGGCCTGTAACTTCAGAGCTGGGGCGGGATCAGACCGTCTCGCCTCGAGGTCTCCGAGCTCCCGAACCTGCAAGATAAGGTCAGAAACCCTGGCCGGGGATCCCGGCGAGGGAGCTCCGACGGTCAAGTTAGAAAATGGCGAGATGGAGCAGAGTCTCCAAGGCGGGCCCCCGAAGGAGTCCTAGGCTTAGAGATTATCTTAGCAAAAAAGGTCTCAGGAAGAGTGGAAATTGGGTCAAGTTCCTTCACTGAGCTTGCGCCAAGGGACCCCTCTCGGGATCTTGGATCCTGCTCTCGGTGCCTTTTCTTTTCCCAGCCTTTTTTCCCTTACCTGGTCGTCCGCTCTTCCCATCCTTTTATCCCATCACGCTGCCTCCGACCTCCCGCCCTTGGGAGGCCCCCTCTTCGCTTTCACCTCCTTCTCTCCCTCTCTTTCCCCTTTCCCCTTCGAGTCCAACAATGCAGCGGCCTCCTTGTCTTGCTTGCCGAGCCCAGCGAGGAAAGGGTAGAGGGAGGACACTGGCCAGACCTTGGGCCGAGTGCGAGCGCTCTCCTTCCCAGGCCTCGACAGCATCCGTTCCCAGGTCCTGTCTTGCCAGGACTTCGCCTCTCGGCTGCGAAACCTGTCGGGCCGATGTAAACGAGGTTTCGTGCGTTGCTGCCGACCATACCGGTGCTCCCCTCGGGGTGCGGTGCACGCTGCTCGAGGGGCGGTCTCGGAACCCGTGCCCCTGCTTCTCGATGGCCTCACCACAAAGGGTAGCCGGCCTCGACCGAGGTGGACCCCTCCTGGGCGGACACCTGGCGAAGCGGCAGAAGGTCGCTCGACCTCGACCGAGGTGGACCCGTGTCCGGGCACCACCTGGCGAAGGAACAGGAAGGCCGGGCTTGACCTCGGGCGAGGTGGAACCGTCTCAGGGCGCCACCCGGCGAGGGAGCAAGGGGCCACCGGCTTCGGTCGAGGTGTGCCCCTCCTGGGCGGACACCTGGCAGAGCAGCAGAGGGGCGCTCGACTTCGGCCGAGGTGGACCCCTCCTGGGCGGACACCTGGCGAAGGAGCAGCAGAGGGGTGCTCGACTTCGACCGAGGTTGACCCGTGTCCGGGCGCCACCTGGCGAAGGAGCGGGAAGGCCAGGCTCGACCTCGGCCGAGGTGGAACCGTCTCAGGGCGCCACCCGGCGAGGGAGCAAGGGGCGGCCGGCTTCGACCAAGGTGGACCCCTCCTGGGCGGACACCTGGCAGAGCGACAAAGGGGCGCTCGACTTCGCCGAGGTGGAACCGTGTCCGGGCGCCACCTGGCAAAGGGGCAGGAAGGCCGGGCTCGATCTCGATCGAGGTGGAACCGTCTCAGGGCGCCACCCAGCGAGGGTGCAAGGGGCCGTCGGCTTCGGTCGAGGTGGGCCCCTCCTGGGTGGACACATGGTGGAGCGGTAGAGGGGCGCTCGACTTTGGCCGGTGGACCCTCCTAGGCGGACACCTGGCGAAGGAGCAGCAGAGGAGCGCTCGACTTCGGCCGAGGTGGACCCGTGTCCGAGCGCCACCTGGCGAAGGAGCAGAAAGACCCGGCTTGACCTCGGTCGAGGTGGAACCGTCTCAGGGCGCCACCCGGCGAGGAGCAAAGGGCCGCCGGCTTCGGCCGAGATGGGCCCCTTTTGGGTGGACACCTGGCGGAGCGACAGAGGGGCGCTCGACTTTGGCCGAGGTGGACCCGTGTCCGGGCGCCACCTGGCGAAGGGGCGGGAAGGCCGGGCTCGACCTCGGCCAAGGTGGAACCGTCTCAGGGTGCCACCCATCGAGGGAGCAAGGGGCCGCCGGCTTCGACCGAGGTGGGCCCCTCCTGGGCGGACACCTGGCGGAGCGGCAGAGGGCCACTCGACTTCGACCGAGGTGGACCCTCCTGGGCGAACACCTAGCGAAGGAGCAGCAGAGGGGCGCTCGACTTCGGCCGAGGTGGACCCGTGTCCGGGCGCCACCTGGCGAAGGAGCAGAAAGAGCGCTCGACCTCAGCCGAGGTGGAACCATCTCAGGGCGCCACCGGCGAGGGAGCAAGGGGCCGTTGGCTTCGGCCGAGGTGGGCCCTCCTGGGCGGTCACCTGGCGGAGCGGCAGAGGGGCGCTCGACTTCGGTCGAGGTGGACCCCTCCTGGGCAGACACCTGGCGAAGGAGCAATAGAGGGGCATTCGACTTCGGCCGAGGTGGACCCGTGTCCGGGCGCCACCTGGAGAAGGAGAAGGAAGGCCCAGCTCGATCTCGACCTAGGTGGAACCGTCTCAGGGTGCCACCCGTCGAGGGAGCAAGGGGCCGCCGGCTTCGGCCGAGGTGGGCCCTCCTGGACGGACACCTAGCGGAGCGGCAGAGGGACGCTCGACTTCGGTCGAGGTGGACCCCTCCTGGGTGGACACCTGGTGAAGAAGCAGCAGAGGGGCGCTTGACTTTGGCCGAGGTGGACCCGTGTCCGGGCGCCACCTGCCGAAGGAGCAGGAAGGCCCAGCTCGACCTCGACCGAGGTGGAAACGTCTCAGGGCGCCACCCGTCGAGGGAGCAAGGGGCACCGGCTTCGGCCATGGTGGGGCCACATCTGACCTTGCTGGACCGTTCCCGTTCTGCCAAAAAAAATTCACGTGGTTCGGATCATGCCCGACGGAATCTGAGTCACGCCACGTCATCGTAACGGCTGTAACACATATCATCCATTTTCTTTCTTATGTTAACCAAATATAGAGTATGAAAGGATTCTAACAATACTCTATCAAGGATTCTATAAAAAGAAGGAAAAGGGATTCAAAAATATTGAGTCTTCTATCTATTTATCCTCTTGCACCGAATCAAGTATGAACTATGAAGGGATGAAACCCAACAATAGCTCATCAAGTCTCTTGGCTAAGAGGTTAAAATGAAAGCAAGAAAAACTCTTAAAATATTAAAAACCCAAGAAAATAAATCTTAAGAAAATGGTTTCTAATCATGATCTAGCTTCATCGCCAATCCCAGAAGGATTTACTTAGCCAGACATGATTAAAATAAAGCTTTAAAAAATTATTAAAAAAATAATTAAAATCAATTAACTAATTACTAAAATTTAAATTGTAGAATGTAAATTTAAAAATAAAAACTACCCTAATTATAGGAATTAACATAGCATAAAATAAATTGCAAGAAAATTAATCTAATCTAATGCTTAAAAATAAGAACAAATCAAATAAAAGAAATAAATCTTTTTATTGCAAAGAAAATAATCTAATAACAGAGTGTTAACTCCTAAGCCATTAACAAGGCTTGGAGTTAAAAAAATAAAAGAAAACTAAAACTCTCTATGAAAAAATGGGAAGAAGGGATGGGAAGGAGAAAGGATGGGCTCTGGCTTATGCTCCTTCTGCTTCTATGGGCTCTCGCTTTTGCTTCTCGGCTTTCTTTATAGCTGAGCCAAATGCATGACCCCATGGGAAATCATCGTTGGTCTTCTCCCAGTCTCTATATCCTTCCCGCAATCAATACCACCATCGCGTTCCTTCCCATCTTTAAACTCCTTCGGCGTTATCCCGAATCCATCAAAGGCATTATCCATTGATCCTCCTCCTTCGGACATCCAAGCTCTTGAGCAAAGATAGCGATAGTGAGGAGGAGGCAGTGGTGGGCTAGGACAAAGGACCAGTGATGGTTATGTGGTCGTTTGGAAGCTCGGACGGCGGTTGAAGATGGAAAGAAGGCGACCATGATGAATCCCGTGGGAGTAGCAGGTGGTAGCATTGGATAGAGATGGTCGGTGGATGGAATTGGAGGAGGGTTTTCTGATGACTCAGGAAGATGACAACGAATAGCAACTTGGTGTTTGGCACGATGGACTCGTGGGATGAAGATGACCACACAGCATGGTGATGGTATGAGGAGCAGCGAATGGAAGATGAGGTAGTGGCATGCTTGGTCCGGTGATGGCTCTTGAATAGGGGCTTCTCCCAGATTGATGGTCATGGTAAGAGAATGGTGAATGGTTTGGTGAAGACGATGATGATGGATTTTTCTAGCTTTCACGTTCTCTCCGGCCGGTGAGAAAGGTCCGGGCGATAAGAGAAGGAGTTCCGACATCTTCTCTGGCAAGTTCGGAGCTTGGGTTGACCTATGGTCCACGGATCTGTTCCATGGACTAGCTATAATAAAGGATGGTGGACCGACTCACATTTCGTAGATCGGGCGACTGGACTACAGTGAGGCAACTGCTCTAAAATTCATGCAGCATCTTAATAATTCCTTTAAAAATCTCTTTCCAGCTCAAATGAAGTCCAAATTGTACGCTGTTCATGCCGTTGGATCCCATAAATCATGCTCTTCATATTGGTAGGGTTCTCATTAAAACACAACATAAAAATATTAATTTTAATAAAATAATATTAATTTGATTAATAAATAATGTACTTATTATTAACTTTTATGTACTTATCACTCTCCCAACTTAAATCCTACTCATCCTCAAGTAAAATAAATGATTAAAGATACTACCAAAAACTCTTAATATCTTATACAAGTTTACTTAGACTCGAAGGTGTTCTCATACCCCTTTTATAAGTAGAAGATTTCTTATAAATAATAGATGAAATGGGTCATTAGGATATTAATAGTTTCAAGTAAATGATTAAGTGCAAACTCTTCATTTCTCTAAATAATTCTTATCCAACTCCTACTATTATTTCTAAATCCTCTACTTCCATGGAGTGGTGAGATTTCATTTTAGTGCAAGGATGTTCCTCTTATTCTTTCACTTTTCTTTCACTTCTCTTTTTTTCTCTTTTTTCTTTTTCTAAATACAGACCATGCAATGTTTTAATCTCTTAAGCTTTCTATCTAACCCTTGTAACAAGTTTTCGACCAATGTCTCCCAGACTAGTTGGCCTTAGGGCATTAGGTGTAGAACACCCCTCGGGCTTACTGGCTTAAGTCAGAAAGGCTACAGATCAAAACTGGCTGTATAGCAAAATTTCTTTATATCTTCACTTTTTGACATGAGACTCAACCATTTACTTACATGAAGAGACCCGGTTACTCGGTGGAACAATGTTTAGAACTTACCTTTATTATCTTTTTTTACTAATAAAGGAACTTTGCATTTAACAACACCCACACACATCCAAGAAATATTCT
This sequence comes from Areca catechu, assembly GCA_021397845.1. Taxonomy (NCBI): domain Eukaryota; kingdom Viridiplantae; phylum Streptophyta; class Magnoliopsida; order Arecales; family Arecaceae; genus Areca; species Areca catechu. The sequence goes on from CM038043.1 coordinate 34,193,919, forward strand.
TCTTCGATGTGAATAGGAGGGTTAGAATTATCTAAAAATTGATTGCATTCTTACTTACCATTTTTACTTGAGTCTATTAATATTTATCCCTCAATATTTCAAAAATTATCTAGACTGTTCAATCAATTGCTTATAAAAAGTGTGTGATTTATCCTAAGTCTAAGATCAACAAGTGTAAGAATATTAAGGTGAAGGTAGCTCCTATATATACTTATTCAGCTTATATTCCCCTATGAAAAAAAATAATTTCTAAATGTATGCATGATATGGTATAAAAGGAAATGAAGGCACCTGAGAAATTTCTTGAGCTCTCCTCCCAACTTAGCCAATGGAGCCTATTTGAGTCAGGATTTGCTAAACCTAAACATGCTAAAAAAAAATTATTAAAAGAAAAGAACTAGGTTGCCTTCCAGTTGTGCTAAGTTTAAAGTCTTCAGTTAGACCAAGTGGATTTTTTAGATTATATCGATTGATACCTCCACTAAATTATCAAATATACCTAGCCAAAGTGGATGGTTGAATGAAGTCCAATCAGTAATGTCCCACTCGATATCTCCGATATATGTATTTATAAGATGTATCTCCTGATAGTAGGTACCTGGAGATGGCTTGGTTGATGGTTTATCCATAAGTGTTTCAGTAGGAGGCTCCCATCTCTGGCTATTTTTATCATCACCAAATATTTTATCAATATCTTCATACTCATGTGTTGGACAGATACTAGACTCAAGATCAACTTCTTCTTCGCTAATGTCTATGGATTCATAAATTTCATCTTGGATTACACTCATATTAGCATGCTTGATAGATTTCTGTTCCAAATTGAATATATTCAGCTCAATAGTCATGTTCCCAAATGATAACTTCATAAGTCCATTTCGATAATTAATTTCGGCATTAGTAGTAGCTAAGAATGGTCTTCCTAAAATAATTGGGATATGACCTTTAGGATTCGATACTGGTTCAGTCTCCAAAATGATAAAATCTACAGGGAAGATAAAATTACCAACCTTAATCAAAACATCTCCTACCATCCTTTAGGGATTCTAAAAGATTGGTTTGCTAATTGTAATGTGATCCCTGTTGGCTGAAGTTTTCCAATTCCAATTGCTCATAAACTGAATATGGCAGGATATTTACACTAGCCCCTAAATCAAATAATGCATTCTCAATGTGGGTTTCTCCTATAACACATAAAATTGTTGGAGATCCTGGATCCTGTATTTATAGGCATGTGACTTAACAAGTATGAACTCACACTTGCTACGAAGAAAGGTCTTTTCAATACATTGGTAGTCTTTTCTTGGTACAAAGGACTTTTAAGAATTTGGCATAAGTTGGAACCTGTTGGATCATGTCTATTAGAGGAATATTTACTTGAACTTGCTTAAACACCTCTAACATTTATCTAAATATTCTGATTGTTTATTAGACCTTAATCGATTTGGAAAAAGAGCTTTAGAGATTATGGACACATGGTTTGGTGGACTATTAATTTCAGAATCTTGAGTTTGTAAGGTAGGTTGTTCATTAGGAGTTCAGTTGACAGTAGTTAAGTCTCTCTCATGTCAGATTGTATCTATCTTATTATCCACTTGCTTTCTTGATCTCAAAGAATGAATAGCATTTACTTGATTGACTTGATTTTCTTTGGGTGGGTGACCATTTGGTTCCTTGGGTTGGGCTCAGGTTGGCTAGGTAGCCTACCTCGTTCTCTTTCATTAATGGTAGATGCTAGCTGACCCACCTGCATTTCTAAGCGGGCTTTGGCCTGAGAGTTTGAATTAAAAGTTGTCCCGTGGTTTGCAAAAAATTACTCAATGTGGCATTGGTGTCAGCATTGGATTTGGCTAAGGCTTCCAAGCTTTTCTCTAAAAAACTCAATTTCTTTTCATTAATATTGAAGCCTGGTGGTGGTAGGTTGTTCATCACAAGATTAGGCCTTGGGTTTTGTTGATTGAAACTAGGACCACCTACATTTGGGTTCTGTGACCATAAAAAATTTGGATGATTCCTCCATCCTGGGTTATATGTGGGAGCATAGGGATTGTTCATTGGTCTCTGGTATGTAGCATTCACCTGTGCACATCCATTCTCTAATGGGTTCATCAAGAGTGGACATTCTTCAAGGACATGATATGGTGCATTGCACCCATTACACATTGGTGCAGATACTTGGTTCAAATTAGATGGTCTTCGAAGTTCTAAGGCCTCTAACCTACGTGTTAAGATTGCAATTTTAGCTTCTGCAGCTAAGGAAGTTCGCATTTGATGCATTCCACCTCTTGAAGGTGTGGTTCTCTCCGGTTCCCTAGTTGTTTACCATGGTAAATTCTTTTCAGCTAGGTCCTCTAGAAATTGCCAGGCTTCATTGTGTTCTTTATACATAAATTGGCCTTTGCACATAGACTCTAACATGGTTCTTGAATTAGAATCTAAACCCTCATAAATAATTTGGCATAGTCTCCAAGTTTCTATTCCATGGGTGGACATTGGGTCAAGAGGTTCTTGAAACGGTCAAAATATTTTCAAAATGACTCACCAGCTAATTGATAAACTTGTTTATTTCATTTCTAATTTTAGCTATTTTATGATGAAAAAAATATTTCTTTAAGAACACTCTTATAAAACCCTCCCAGGTCTTGACAGATAGATTTGAAAGACTATAAAGCCACATTTTAGCATTATCCTTAAGGGCAAAGTTGATTAGTCTCATCTTGATTTCATCCTCTGAATTGTTGTAACCTCATAGTTGCACAAACCTCTTCAATTCCCTAATAAATATATATGCATCTTCTATTTTTGTGAACTTTGGAAGCATATTAATCATTTGAGGTTTGATTTCAAAATTAATAGTAGTGGATTAAGGTAGCCTAATGCAAGAAGGTTAGACGGAACCAACTGGATAACATAAATCCTTAAGGATTTGGGTTTGATTAGTTAAATCCATTATAGTAGAGGTCGTAGGATCCGAAACAGGAATCAAATCGGTTTTAACAAGTCGACCTGAAATCCTTCTTCATACAGGAGTAGGAGAATTCACTAAATCTACTATGTCTTCTATTTTTAAAAATTTATATATTCATATTTTTTTTATTTTTATTTAGAAGCTTTTTAAAAAATTCTAAATCAATTCAACCTTTTCATACCCTAGGACAACCATGCAACATAACTCTTGTTATGCCAGGGCAACCTTATGTCAGGGTAGACAAGATTGAAAATACCTAAAGTAATTTAATTACTTTTTTAATTAATTTTTTTAAATTTTTAAATAAGTTCCACAAAAATTAATCCTATCTAGGGATAACCTAGAACTAGACAGCTCCTAACTGTTCCAAGTCAACTTTCAAGCACTCCAAGTTCAACCAATTCACTAAATTGGCCAGGTATGTATATGATTGGCAGGAGTCCCCCCGTTGCTTTCCTTAGACACCAATTGGATTAGCCAGGTCAGCGAACGGAATCAATTAAGTAACCACCTTTATTCGGGACTTAATCCTGAACCACTTTCCTAGACACCAATTCAATGATTGAATCTAGCTTGGTATAACCCTTAGATCTCCTTGTCCTAATGAGCTCGGATGTTCCTAGGGTCAACATCTAATTAATTTTATTTAAAGGCTTGGATTGATGCAAATGAAGGAGTCTTGTTTATGGGCTAAGGAAGGGTGATGAAATCCCCACCTTATCTTGTTTAGGTTCGTGCCCTTAAAGTAATTTAAGAATGCTATGCATAAATAAAAGATCAAACAAGTTTAAACTAAATACTAATATTAAACTAAACTCAAAATAAGATAGCTAAAAAAAAAAGGAATAGTTTTGATTGTGTACCTGGCTTCTAGCACTCATCAACTAAAATAAATACTAGATAGATCAAATTAAAGCAAGAATTTAAAACACAATTTAAAACAAACCAATTCCCGGCGACGGTGCCAAAAACTTGATGTGAACTTAAGTTGTAACCGCAAGCACACGGTGTGCAGAGTAGCACGTCCAGCGAGTACGGTCGATCCCACGAGAAATGTGTTCAAACTGTGTTCAAACCATCATCTAGATAAGCTGACAAGAATGAGCAAAAGTAAATTAAATCGATGAAATAAATAATTAAGATCTAGGATTTTTGAATCCACTAGATCAATGATTTAGAAAATATTCCTAAGATTACTTTCATATCATCTGTTTTCTTTCTTATGTTAACCAAGTATAGAGTATGAAAGGATTCTAATAATACTCTATCAAGGATTCTACAAAAGAAAGAAAAGGGATTCAAAAATATTGAGTCTTCTATCTATTTTCCCTCTTGCATCGAATCAAGTATGAACTATGAAGGGGATGAAACCAAACAATAGCTCATCAAGTCTCTTGGCTAAGAGGTTAAAAAGAAAGAAAAAAACTCTTAAAACATAAAAACCCAATAAAATAAATCTTAAGAAAATAATTTCTAATCATGATCTAGCTTCATCGCCAACCCAGAAGGATTTGCTTAGACAAACATGATTAAAATAAAGATTTAAATATAATTATTAAAAAATAATTAAATCCATTAACTACTTGCTAAATTTAAATTGCAGAACGTAAATGTAAAAATAAAAATTACCCTAATTTCAGGAATTAAAATAGCATAAAATAAATTACAAGAAAATTAATCTAATCTAATATTTAAAAATAAGAACAAATCAAATAAAAGAAATAAATTTTTTTATTGCAAAGAAAATAATCTAATAACAGAGTGTTTAACTCCTAAGCCATTAATAAGGCTTGGAGTTAAAATAAAAATAAAACTAAAACTAAAACTCTATAAAAAATTGGGAAGAAGGGATGGGAAGGAGAAAGGATGGGCTCTGGCTTCTGCTCCTTCTACTTCTACAGGCTCTCGCTTCTACTTCTCGGCTTTCTTTATAGCTGAGCCAAAGCATGACCCCGTGGGAAATCATCGTTGGTTTCTCCCGGTCTCTATTCTCCTTCCCGTAACCAATACCACCAATGCGTTCCTTCCCATCTTTAAACTCCTTGGCATTATCTCGAATCCATCAAAGGCGTTATCCATTGATCCTCCTGCTCCTTCAAACATCCAGGCTCTGAGCAAAGATAGCAACAGTGAGGAGGAGGCAGTGGTAGGCTCGGACAGAGGACCGGTGATGGTTGTGTGGTCGTTCGGAAGCTCGGACGGCAGTTGAAGATGGAAAGAAGGAGACCATGATGAATCCCATGGGAGTAGCAGGTGGAAGCATTAGACGGAGACGGTCGGTGGATGGAATCGGAGAAGGAGGCTTTTTCGATGACTCAGGAAGATGACAGTGAACAGCAACTTGGTGTTTGGCACGACGGACTTGTGGGAAGAAGATGACCGACACAGCATGGCGATGGCATGAGGACCAGCAAACAGAAGATGAGCCAGTGGCAAGCTTGGTCCGGTGATGGCTCTTGAACAGGGGCTTCTCCCAGATTGGTGGCCGTGGAAAGTGAACGGTGAACGATGCAGTGAAGACGACGATGATGGGTTTTTCCAATTTTCAACGTCCTCTCCGATCGGCAAGAAAGTCCCGGCGACAAGAGAAGGAGCTCCGACATCTTCTCCGACGAGTTCGGAGCTTGGGTTGACCTGTGGTCCATGGATCTATTCCATGGACCAGTCGCAATGGAGGATGGTGGACCGACTCGCATTTCGTAGACTGGGCAGCTAGACTATAGTGAGCCAATTGCTCCAAAATTCGTGCAACATCTTAATTCCTTTAAAAATCCCTTTCCAGCTAAATTGAAGTCCAAATTACACACGGTTTTATATTGGATCTCATAAATCATGCTCTTCGTGTTGGCAGGGTTTTTCATTAAAACACTGCATAAAAATATTAATTTAATGAAATGATATGAATTTGATTAATAAATTAATGCACTTATTATTAATTTTATGCACTTATCAGGAATAAACTAGATGAAAAATGGAATAGTTACTAAAAATAAGGCTAGACTGGTAGCTAAGGGTAAATCAAGAAGAAGAAATTAATTTTGATGAGACATTTACTCCAAAAGCTAGACTTGAAGCCATTAGATTACTTTTAGCATTTGCATGTTACATGAATTTCAAATTATTTCAAATGGATGTTAAAGTATATTTTTAAATGGTTATATGCTGAAGAAGTTTTATTGAACGATCACCTGGTTTTAAAAATTATGCACATCCTGATCATGTTTTCAAATTATATAAAGCACTTTATGGTTTGAAACAAGCATCCATGCATGGTATGAAAGACTTGGCAAATTTTTGATTGAAAATAATTTTCTAGAGGCCATGTTAATACTACCCTATTTTGAAAAAGAAGAAAGATGACCTCTTAGTAGTACAAATTTATTGATGATATCTTTTTTGGTGCTACTAATGAAACACTTTGTCAAGAGTTTGCCAAGCTTATGCAAGGATAGTTCGTGAGTATGATGGGTGAACTAAACTTCTTCCTCAGATTTCAAATCAAGCAAACTAAAGAAGGGATTCATTAACCAAGCTAAGTATACAAGAGAAATCTTAAAAAAGTTTGGGATGGAAATAACCAAGCCATAGGTCTACTTATGAGCCCTTCTTGTAAACTTGATAAAGATGAATATGATAAAAATGTTGATCAAAAATTGTATAGGGATATCATTGGTTCATTACTGTACTTAACTGCTAGTAGACCAGATATTATATTTAGTATTTGCATGTATGCTAGATATCAATCTGCTCCTAAAGAATCTCATTTAATGGCTGTAATCGCATTCTTAGATATTTATCTAGTACTACTGATATTGGATTATGGTACTCTAGAAATTTATCAATTGAATAATTGGCTATTCTGATGCTGACTTTGCTAGATATAAATAGATAGAAAAGTACTAGTAAAATTTGTCATTTCTTGAAGTTAATTTAATCTCATGGCAGCAAGAAACAAACTTCGGTTGCACATCTATAGCTGAGACTAAATATATTATAGCTAGAAGTTGTTGTGCTTCAATCTTATAGATTAAGCAACAACTTGAAAGATTTTGGAATCAAATTAACTAAGAAACCCTAAGATGTGATAAAACATTGTGCTATTAATTTAACTAAAAATCTTGTTCAACACTCTAGAAGTAAACACACTGAAATTAGACACCATTTTATTAGAGATCATGTTGAAAACAATGATATTATACTTGAATTTGTATGCACTAAAATGCAATTGGCTGATATATTGACTAAGCCACTTAATGAATATTGGTTCTGTATTATTATAAGAAAATTAGAGATTATTAATCCTTTCGATTGAATCTCGATCTCTTTATGACCTTTCAAATTCCCTTAAAATTTTTTGATCAAATATTATTGAAAATCATAATTAATCATTCATTATCTTTTGAAATCAATTTTTATAATTTTTTATAATTTTTTTCCCATTATTTTTGGATTTTTGTCGAAGTGTCAACACCTCCAAGTGTCGACACTTGGCCTACAGTCGTGAGTCGACACTTGATCGGTGGGAACCCAAGAACAAATAGGGAAAACCAAGCAATTTCTTCCATTTTTCTTCCAAACCCTTGAGCCGACTCACCTAAAATCAGTATCCCAACCCTCCATTTCACTCTGATTTATGTTTTAACAGCCTAATTCACTGTTTGAAGTAGTTTCCTCCTATTTTTTCACTGTTCCTTGCCATTTTCTCATAGTTTTTATCGTGAAATCCCTGTGCTTTCTCCCCATATTACTGCTTTCCTAATTTTTCTAAAAGATGGGTCCCCAAAAGTAAGTTGTCAGAAGACCTCGTCCGTCAGTTTAGGAGGTAGAGCAGTGCACGAAGGCAAGGCACGAGGATCCAATGGCAGTGGAGCCCTAGGCTCAGCAAAGCACTCCAATCAGACCACCCGTCTCAGAGCTGATAGGATGGCCTCCAAGGCCATAATTGAAGGATGGTGGGTTGACTTCGACTTCGTGGACCAACACCATTTTTGCATTGGAGACTGGTTGAGGGATGTTGGTCTAGCCCATTTCTGCTCATTGTTTGAGAGATTTTATCCTGGCTCGATTAGAGAGTTCTATGGCACCTTGTCCAAAAGAGCAGATTGCTAGGTTGCAGTGGTTCGAGGCACCAAGATTTTGCTCACTGTTGAGATTCTAAGCAGAGCTTGGGAGATTCCCATGAGAGGTTTAGTGGCAGACTCATTAGTGGATCGGATGAGCGGACTTTGTTGTATCTTTGAGACTGATGATCTTTTAGAGGGACCCATAATGGTAGCCTCTAGACTCTCACCAGAGATGAGACTGTTACATCACATCATTGCCCGAATTCTTCTGTTGAAGATCGGATGCTTTGATTTCATCATGGAGCGAGAGTTGATGATTATGGTACATTGATTTAGCACACTCTAGTCAACCTCCCAATTCTTATGGTATACCAGATGACCGAGGCTACTACCAACAAGAGATTGTGTTTGCTGTATGGCATGGGATTGACCATCCTTTTAGAGCATATGGAGTCATCGTAGATGGAGAGCCTTACCGACAACTGATGGGGACATCAGGTCAACCCTAGTTTACTATGGGTCCATGAGTTTTGAGTCCCTAGTCATGATGCAAATTTTGTCTTTGAGTCCAATAATTTGCTTATGTTAGCCATTTGAGTTGTGTATTTGGGCCTTGAGTTTGTTTTTCAGGCCTTGTTATACTTAAGTCTGTATTTTTGGCCCCTAAGTCCTATTTAGGGCCTTTCTACAGTTGAGTCCTATAATTAGAGTATTGAGTCAAGTTTTGGATGCTTAGTGAGTCTTATGAGTCCTGTAAGTTTTGAGTTTTATGCATTCAGTCCAATTTTGTAAGTCTTATATTTAGTCCAGTCCAATTTTGTAAGAAGACTCAAGTCACTTACGAAGCGAGTCAGCATAATACTACAACCACTGCATGGAATCTGGTCATCCACATAATTATGCCACTTGGGAAGCATAGAAGGATTATTGGAGCTATCATTGAAGACCTGGATGACAAGTACATTAGCCCACCATGAGGAGATGGATAACCGGAAGAAACCCTAAAACACCCAGCCCAGCACTAAGTGGGCCGCCCAAAGACCAAAAGCCCAAAGTTCTTCATATGGCACCCCACCTTATGGTCACCCTCCATATGGCGGCCCCTTATGATTATCCCCTTTGGACCAAGTCAAAAGAGAAGGAGAAGACCAAGTCAAAGAGGAGGAGAGGAGTAATCCTAGTTGGGAGAAGAAATTTGAACCTATTTGGGAGAGGACTTGTGGAAGAGTTTGTAAAGGACAAGGAAGACCATGCAAAATCTCTTGTATGCCTATATAAAGGCCCCTCCCCCCCCCTCATGTATTATTGCTGATTATTGATGAATGAATTATTCTTGAGTTCCTCAAAATTGTGTGTGAAGTTTTCTGTGTGATTTAGGGTATCTGTGTGATCCCTTAGGGTATCCGTGTGATCCCTGCGCCCTGCCTCCAAGCCAACAGCCTCTTCATCTTCCTAGCCGCCCCTCTTCCTTCCCTTCCTTCCCTTCTTCTTTCAACGATTTAACCTTTTTTCTTCTTTATTTTCTAACCCTTAAATGGTGATTTACGGGTTCCTCAGAGTTCACAAATCCAGGATTCCAATCGACAAGCTTTCGGGTCACCGGATTGAAAGACGCGAATCCGCAGGGTCGATAGCTTTATTTTCTAGGCCGCATCCATCAAGTGTAGAGCGAACTCTTCATGGATCAATCTTCAAATATTTACCAGGTACACCTCCTAGACTCATCAGGTAGTGGTATTGCAGAAGAGCTAGTCCTAACCAGGGCTTCTTAGCCTTGGCGGTCCTGTTTCTTCACTTGTAGGATCTATTTCTACATGCATCTACTTCTAGAATTTTTATAGAATTCTCTACTTAAAATCTTCACTTGAAATTAAGGATATAAATTCCTAATTTAATGCTTAATATATGAAAAATAATTGGTGTTACAGTGGTGACTAACCCATTCGGCCCAGACACAATGGTGGGGCCACTTGAAGAGATCAGCCCCTGTGGCGGCCAGGTCGGCACCTTGGCCAGCCCAGTTTGACCGTGTCCGGAGCTCGGCTCGGCCGGGTTGGCACCTCGACCAGGCCGGCGCCTACCCGGCTTACTTCGGCCGTGCCTGGGGCCCTGCCAGGCATACCAGGCAGCCCACCTTGGTCCCTGAAGCTCCCCGGTTCCGTCCTGTGAGCGCCCGCATGGCCCCGTCCATCTTAGCCCGTGCCGCTCCAGTTTGGTATGTTTGGGAATGGCGTGACCCGGCAACGAGGCTAGGTCTACATGGGATCTAGTCCTGGCACCATAGCCAAACTTCCCGGTTCGGCGGCCGCACCTCACCCGCACCTCGGTCCGCGCGTAAGGGAGGCACGCCACCCGCAAGCCTGCAGCGACCCGGCTTCACCCGCGCCTCGGTCCGCGCGTAAGGAAGGCATGCCCCCCGCAAGCCTGCAGCGACCCCGGCTTCCCGCCGTGCGAAGCTCCAGTGTCCGCCGACCTCAGGGCCCGCCTCCGCAGCAGTGCCCCGGCTCGCCTGCAGGACCCTCCGCCCTCCTGCTCCAGCCCGGCGGCGGATCCGGCTCGGTCCGAGCCCGGTGAGGTGCCCCCGAGCCGGTGAGGTGCCCCGAGCTCGTCCGAGCCCGGCAAGGCACGCCCCGCACCGGCGGTTCTGCCCCCCGGCCCGCGTGGCCGTGCTCTGCCTCCGCCCCCTGCTCCAGCCATGCACCGTCCGAACGGTGCCCGCGCCCGCCGGGACCGAGTTCGGTGAGGTGGCCCCGAGCTCGTCCGAGCCCGGCAAGGTGCGCCCCGGCGCCTGGCGGTTCTGCCCCCCGGCCCGGCGTGGCCGTGCTTCGCCTCCGCCCTCCTGCTCCGGGTCCAGCTCGGCCTGATCTCGCCCAGGGCAGCGTACCCCGCTCCGTCCGATCTCTCCAGCTCAGCTGCCCGTCCCGGCAGGGAGTGCCCAGTTCGGCCGTGCCGGCTCGATTGCCCGCGCCTAGGCCGGCACGGACACGCCCGGCCAGCTCCGCCTCCGCCTGCGGCACTCCGAGCTCCTGTCCGGCTCCGCCCTCGCCCACCACACAGCGGCCGGCCCGGTTCCCTTTGGCGTGCCCGCATGCTTCCGCCCGCACTAGGGCGCGACCTGCCCTCCTCCGGCTTCGCCCATCTCACGTGCCCAGTTCGGCATGCCCCTGTGGCGGGCCTTCACGCGGGCCTTCTCTCGGTCCGCGTGCCCGCATGATATCTTGAAGCGGCGTCCCGGACTCGGCCACTGGGGGCGCCACTCGGATCGGTCTCACTCATGTGAGCCCGGCACGTTTCCCGAAGAACCCATCCGTATGGGCCCGGCACTCTTTTCATGGATCCCCTCCACGTGGGTCCTGGACGCGCCGCCTGACACGCCGCCTGCAAAGAGAGGTACGCGTTTAAGTTCCCTAAGCTACTGATTGCACTAACTAGTGAATGGTGCCACACTCGAGGCGCTGGGCTCCTCTGCCAAATCTTCTGAGCCATCAAGAAAGGGGAAGCTGACCAGCCTGCCTAAGCCTCCTAGGCCTGCAGAGGCTTCACAGGCCTATGCCAAGAAGAACGTGCCCCTCTGAACACCAAGAGCCGCTCGTCTATATAAGAGCAGCGGGAGGAGGTAAGAAAGGACGGACTCTCTTCATTCTGGTATGATCCATCACCCTCTGGGAGCGGAGAGTCCCCCAAGCTCTCCGTCTCAGAGGTCTCTTATCTCCTTCGATCGTCCCACTGACTTGATCGTCGGAGTGCCTTTGCCGGAGTCCCCGGCGCAGGTCTCCCTGTTTTGCAGGTATCGCCCGGTGGAGGGACGATAAGTAGGAAGATTACTCCCTCACCGAAGAGGCCCACAGGAGGGCCATGACAGTACCAAGCCCCTTTCATCCTAACTACGACTATGTTCCCCTTGATCGTCTCCGACCAATGAGCCCGGTGACGCTGCACGGAGTCCACGCACCTAGGCCACGCCAGAGCTACCGGCCACGGCGATCCAGGCGGCAACAGTTTGGCGCGCCAGGAAGGGGGGCAGATCCTTGCTCCTCAATAAGGTTTTCCACCTTTGTCTTTAGTCCCTGGGGGGCAGACCGGGGGCACGGGGATGGGGCCACAGGAATTTCTCCCTCTCTCTCGAGGCTCCAAGGAGCGGTCTCGACCAAAAAAAAATCTCGCGCTGTGAGGGTGCATCGCCACCCTTGACGGGGCGCCTGGCTTTAAGCCAAGGATGGAGCCACCTCCCGGCGGTACCACCATCCAAGAGCCCCACCAAAAGAAAAAAGAGGAGAGGAGAGAAGAAGGGAAAAAGAAGAGAGGGTCTGGCCGTCGTGAAGGAGAAAGAAATCCATGCAACGGAGTTTGCTCCCATGCAACGGAGCACACTCCCTCATGCATCAGGAGCCTCTTCCTCCTCCATGCAACGAGGTCCTCTCCATCCATGCAACGGAGTTTGCTCCCATGCAACGGAGCACACTCCCTCATGCAGCAGGAGCCTCTTCCTCCTCCATGCAACGAGGTCCTCTCCATCCATGCAACGGAGTTTGCTCCCATGCAACGGAGGACACTCCCTCATGCATCAGGAGCCTCTTCCTCCTCCATGCAACGAGGTCCTCTCCATCCATGCAACGGAGTTTGCTCCGATGCAACGGAGCACACTCCCTCATGCATCAGGAGCCTCTTCCTCCTCCATGCAACGAGGTCCTCTCCATCCATGCAACGGAGTTTGCTCCCATGCAACGGAGCACACTCCCTCATGCAGCAGGAGCCTCTTCCTCCTCCATGCAACGAGGTCCTCTCCTTCCATGCAACGGAGTTTGCTCCCATGCAATGGAGCACACTCCCTCATGCAGCAGGAGCCTCTTCCTCCTCCACGCAACGAGGTCCTCTCCTTCCACGCAACGGAGCTTACTCCCTCATGCAGCAGGAGCCTCTTCCTCCTCCATGCAACGAGGTCCTCTCCATCCATGCAACGGAGTTTGCTCCCATGCAACGGAGCACACTCCCTCATGCATCAGGAGCCTCTTCCTCCTCCATGCAACGAGGTCCTCTCCATCCATGCAACGGAGTTTGCTCCCATGCAACGGAGCACACTCCCTCATGCATCAGGAGCCTCTTCCTCCTCCATGCAACGAGGTCCTCTCCATCCATGCAACGGAGTTTGCTCCCATGCAACGGAGCACACTCTCTCATGCAGCAGGAGCCTCTTCCTCCTCCATGCAACGAGGTCCTCTCCATCCATGCAACGGAGTTTGCTCCCATGCAACGGAGCACACTCCCTCATGCAGCAGGAGCCTCTTCCTCCTCCATGCAACGAGGTCCTCTCCTTCCATGCAACGGAGTTTGCTCCCATGCAACGGAGCACACTCCCTCATGCAGCAGGAGCCTCTTCCTTCCACGCGACGGAGTTATTTCCCTCATGCAACAGGGCTTACTCCCTCATGCTACATGAGTCTCATTTTCTCCCACGCATCAGGATCTCATCTTTCCTGAGCAACGAAGCCCCCTGTGCAACGGGAGCCTCTCTCCTCCCAAGCAGTGGAGCTTCCTCCCGAACAACGGGGCTCCTATTCCCCATGCAATGGAACCATCTCCCTCGTGTAGCAGAAACCTCTTTCCTCCCTCACGACGGGGTTCCAACTCTCCCATGCAGCAACGGGAGTCTCATTCCTTCAGTGCTACAGGAATCTCTTTCTCCCCCATGCAACGGGACTTACACCCATGCAGCGGGACTTGCTCCCATCCAACGGAGCTTCCCCCCATCCAACGAAGCCTTGCTCCCTTGTACAACCGAGTTGTATTCTTACGAGCAAAGGAGTCTCGCTCTCTCCCAAGAGGGCGGTCGGCAAACCTAATTCTGGCCTGCACAAGGAAGAGGTATGTCCTTGTTTATTCATATGACCAGAGTTCAACAGTTTTACAGGAAGGGCTCCTGTACCACTATCAAGGGCAAGCACTACGACTTGCCCGAGCCGATCATAGTCTGGCGCAAGAATTCTTGATCCAAAGCCCGGATCCCATGCTCTCCGGCACCAAAGCCCGGATCCCATGCTCTCCGGCACCGAAGACCGGACACCCTGGCACTAAAGAGCTGAGCCCTGCATCTACCGCATGACTCTCAGTTCAGCTCTTGCCTTACTCACAGTCCGGAGATGTCAGCAGAGACTCCAAGAAGTTCTGCCATCTACCGAGAAACTCACAGTTTGGCATTTGCTGTACTCAAAGTCCGGAGATGTCCATGGGAGGCCCCAGAGGTCCAACCGTTTATGGCTCGCCTCCTAACATGGCGAACCAGCAGTTCTACCATCTCAAAAGGAGGTAAAAATTCCTTCTCAACAATTAAAGTTCCTCTTTGGTGCAACTTTGTTCTTCACCAACACAGGAACACGTCCGTCCGACTCCAAGTCCGGCGATGTTAAGAGCTGAAATCAAGCTCCCCATTGAGCCCTGCATCTACCGCATGACTCTCAGTTCAGCTCTTGCCTTACTCACAGTCCGGAGATGTCAGCAGAGACTCCAAGAAGTTCTGCCATCTACCGAGAAACTCATAGTTTGGCATTTACTGTACTCACAGTCCGGAGATGTCCATGGGAGGCTCCGGAGGTCCAACCGTTTATGGCTCGCCTCCTAACATGGCGGACCGATGGCTCTGCTATCTCAAGAAGGAGTTCGGAGATATCCGCGGAGACTCCAAGAAGTCCCGCCATCTACCGAGAAACTCACAGTTTGGCATTTGCTGTACTCACAGTCCGGAGATGTCCATGGGAGGCTCCGGAGGTCCAACCGTTTATGGCTCGCCTCCTAACATGGCGGACCGATGGCTCTGCTATCTCAAGAAGGAGGTAGGAATCCCTTCTCAATAACTAAAGTTCCTCTCTGGTGCAACTTTGTCCTTCACCAATATAGGAACTCATCCACCCGACTCCAAGTCCGGCGAAGTTAAGAGCCGATATCAAGCTCCTCAATTCAGTCGAGCTGAACTCAAATGAAGTCGAGCTAAAGTCAGGCTCATCAGTTCAGCCGAGCCGAAATCAAGTGAAGACAAGTTCCTCGGTTCAGTCGAGCTGAGGCCAAATGAAGCCGAGCTGAAGTCAGGCTCCTCAGTTCAGCCGAGCTGAAATCAAGTGAAGTCAAGTTCCTCAGTTCAGTCGAGCTGAGGCCAAATGAAGCTAAGCTAAAGTCATGCCCCCTGATCCAGCCAAGCTGAAGCCAGGCTCTTCATTGAGCCCCGCATTTACAACTTGAATCTTGTCCGGAGATATCCATGGGTCGCCCTGAAGGTCCGACCGTCTGCGGCTCGCCTCCCAGCGCCCAAGCGAGTGGCCTTGCCACCTTACGGAGGATGTAAGAATCTCTCCTCAAAATTGAAGTTCATCTATGGTGCAACTTTGCCCTTCATCATTACAGGAACTCATCTATCCGACCCCGAGTTTGACAAAGGAGGCCCGGATCCCAGTTCCGGCATAACGGAACCCGGTTCCCCCCGCGTCCCGGACCTCGGTCTGGAAGGTGGCGTGGAACCCAGTTTCCCTACGACGTCCCTCGATGCCTTGGAACCTGTTTCCAGTGTAAAGGCTCGGACTTCAGTCCGCGTGTTCTCCTTGAGTTCCTCCACCAGGATAGCTCCCGCGTGATCGAACGTTGCTCCCTCGAGCTCCTTGGGCTTCCTCATCAGCGATGGCTCCTGTCTTTTGGCAACTTCAATATCTTCAACAAAGGTTCCGACAAAAATTCTAAGCTAGGCCGCCTGGGCCATGTACCCGGCCATACTTGTGTGCACCCAAGTGGTGCACTTCGCCCATTTCTTCCTTCACGGCAATGCCTCCTACCCGGCCAAAGAGGAGTCCTACTGAAGTGATAACGCCGTCATGATGCAACTAACCTTCAGTCAAGGTACCTATGGGCAAGTAAGCTTCAAAAACACCGCCTCCTATTCTTTGTTTTGCAGGCATGCTGCGGCTCGGGGCCAAATGGATAAACACTACTCCCTTCATCCAAAACGAGGAGAAGCAACGCCTTGGACTCAGGGAGTGGGGGCATCTGTTACAGTGGTGACTAACCCATTCGGCCCAGACACAATGGTGGGGCCACTTGAAGAGATCAGCCCCTGTGGCGGCCAGGTCGGCACCTTGGCCAGCCCAGTTCGACCGTGTCCGGAGCTCGGCTCGGCCGGGTTGGCACCTCGACCAGGCCGGCGCCTGCCCGGCTTACTTCGGCCGTGCCTGGGGCCCTGCCAGGCATACCAGGCAGCCCACCTTGGTCCCTGAAGCTCCCCGGTTCCATCCTGTGAGCGCCCGCATGGCCCCGTCCATCTTAGCCCGTGCCGCTCCAGTTTGGTATGTTTGGGAATGGCGTGACCCGGCAACGAGGCTAGGTCTACATGGGATCTAGTCCTGGCACCATAGCCAAACTTCCCGGTTCGGTGGCCGCACCTCACCCGCGCCTCAGTCCGCACGTAAGGGAGGCACGCCACTGCAAGCCTGCAGCGACCCCGGCTTCACCCGCGCCTCGGTCCGCGCGTAAGGAAGGCACGCCCCCCGCAAGCCTGCAGCGACCCCGGCTTCCCCCCGTGCGAAGCTCCAGCGTCCGCCGACCTCAGGGCCCGCCTCCGCAGTAGTGCCCCCGGCTCGCCCGCAGGAGACCTCCGCCCTCCTGCTCCAGCCCGGCGGTGGATCCGGCTCGGTCCGAGCCCGGTGAGGTGCCCCGAGCCCGGTGAGGTGGCCCCGAGCTCGTCCGAGCCCGGCAAGGCACGCCCCGGCAGCGGCGGTTCTGCCCCCCGGCACGGCGGGCCGTGCTTTGCCTCCGCCCCCCTGCTCCGGCCATGCACCGTCCGAACGGTCCCGACGCCGCCGGGACCGAGTTCGGTGAGGTGGCCCCGAGCTCGTCCGAGCCCGGCAAGGTGCGCCCCGGCGCCTGGCGGTTCTGCCCCCCGGCCCGGCGTGGCCGTGCTTCGCCTCCGCCCTCCTGCTCCGGGTCCAGCTCAGCCTGATCTCGCCCAGGGCAGCGTACCCCGCTCCGTCCGATCTCTCCAGCTCAGCTGCCCGTCCCGGCAGGGAGTGCCCAGTTCGGCCGTGCCGGCTCGATTGCCCGCGCCTAGCCCAGCACGGACACGCCCGGCCAGCTCCGCCTCCGCCTGCGGCACTCCGAGCTCCTGTCCGGCTCCGCCCTCGCCCACGGTGCAGCGGCCGGCCCGTTTCCCTTTGGCGTGCCCGCATGCTTCCGCCCGCACTAGGGCGCGACCTGCCCTCCTCCGGCTTCGCCCATCTCACGCGCCCAGCTCGGCATGCCCCTGTGGCGGGCCTTCACGTGGGCCTTCTCTCGGTCCGCGTGCCCGCATGATATCTTGAAGCGGCGTCCCGGACTCGGCCACTGGGGGTGCCACTCGGATCGGTCTCACTCATGTGAGCCCGGCACGTTTCCCGAAGAACCCATCCGTATGGGCCCGGCACTCTTTCCATGGATCCCCTCCACGTGGGTCCTGGACGTGCCGCCTGACACGCCGCCTGCAAAGAGAGGTACGCGTTTAAGTTCCCTAAGCTACTGATTGCACTAACTAGTGAATGGTGCCACACTCGAGGCGCTGGGCTCCTCTGCCAAATCTTCTGAGCCATCAAGAAAGGGGAAGCTGACCAGCCTGCCTAAGCCTCCTAGGCCTGCAGAGGCTTCACAGGCCTATGCCAAGAAGAACGTGCCCCTCTGAACACCAAGAGCCGCTCGTCTATATAAGAGCAGCGGGAGGAGGTAAGAAAGGACGGACTCTCTTCATTCTGGTATGATCCATCACCCTCTGGGAGCGGAGAGTCCCCCAAGCTCTCCGTCTCAAAGGTCTCTTATCTCCTTCGATCGTCCCACTGACTTGATCGTCGGAGTGCCTTTGCCGGAGTCCCCGGCGCAGGTCTCCCCTGTTTTGCAGGTATCGCCCGGCGGAAGGACGATAAGTAGGAAGATTACTCCCTCACCGAAGAGGCCCACAGGAGGGCCATGACAGTACCAAGCCCCTTTCATCCCAACTACGACTATGTTCCCCTTGATCGTCTCCGACCAACGAGCCCGGTGACGCTGCACGGAGTCCACGCACCTAGGCCACGCCAGAGCTACCGGCCACGGCGATCCAGGCGGCAACAATTGGCATGCATGAATAGTCCCGCATCAATTTGGTATCAGAGCATGTTTAGGGCTAGTTTCTGCATCCTATCATTCTCATACATGGTCTATTGTTTTTCCTGTTCCTACATGTAGGTAGATCAAAAAACTATGATTTTTATTTTATTAGATCCCAAATAATTGTTAGTGTTTTTAGAATTTTTTCATGATTTATTTTTATTAATAAAAGTTTTTTTCATGCCTATTTTGTCTTGCCCTAGAAAATCTCTGCATCCTATTCTGCATTAGGAGTCCAAGTTTAGGCTGAGTTTCTCATCTTAGAGTTACTGTTTTTATCTAATTTTTGGAATGAGTAACCTTTGAGTCGTCCTCTATTTTACTGATATTTTTATTGATTTTTTTTAATTTAAAAACAGTAAGGAAACCTACTTCCTAGAAACCCTAACCCCAATTATGTTCTTTCCTATACCCAGTTAGAAACCCTAGGTTTTGCATCATCATAGCATTTTTGTTTTGCATTAAATTTGGTATGAATCATAATCACACGTCATTCTATGTTCTTTAAGTTTTTTTAGAATTTTTCTGTATGCTAACTTCTTCATCAAACCAAACCCTAATTTCAGTTTCTGCATATCTCACTAAACTAAACCTAATCAACTACCAAACCCCTCCCAACCCAGGCCAATTTGTTTGATAACCTAACCAACTTAATTTAAGCTACAACTTCATAAAAGAGAGAAAACTTCTTTTATTTTCTACAGTGTTTTAGATTGCATCAGGTTTCATAGTGTGTTTATCATCTCATTAAATCAATCTTAAGGGCAATTTTACATTCTCAGATCAGGGTAGGAGGTCATTACCTGTCCTGGGCCCAAAACAACCCCCTTGCATTCTAACCCAAACCTAATTAAATTTAATTAGACTTAATTTGACATAGAGGGCTAGGTGACACCAACAGGTCGGGTCCGGCTGTGTGGGCCAACTAGTGCATTTAACCCTTTAGCTATTACTGAAAGCTGGTGTCTAAGGCTGGGGGTCCAGAGTCAAATGACCTAAGTGGTGTTGTGGTTTTTAATTGGGTCCCTGCAAAAGTAGGGGGGCCTCCCACACTCCCACCCCTACCTGGCCAGTGGAAGGATTAGCTATTGGGTTAGGTGTAAGTTGAGCTGACCCACCCAGTTTCTGGCTCTAGGTCTAGGAAACCCTAGATTATACTAGCTTTTTCCTTCTCTTTTGCATGCTTTGTTGCATCATTTCATTTTGATTGTTTATATGTTACATGACCACTAGATTAGGAACCCAATATCAAAAGTACAAACCTCAGCCTAGTTCAACCATAGAGTCCAGTCTTGAAGCACTCATAAGAACCATGAATGAACAATTAAACCATAAACTTGACCAAACCAATACCCAGATGACCCAATTGACCCAATCCCAAAACCAATTGACCCAATTCCTAAAGCAAATGAACCATAGATTCGATCAAATAGACCAAAGATTTGATCAAATAACCCAAACAACAACCAAGAACCCATAGTCCCTAGATATGAACCCAATAGTAACCCACTATCCCTTAGTCGACTTGAACCCCATAGGATTAGTACACCTAGATATGAGTTTAGTGTAAGTCCACTTCCCTTTTGTCAACCTAAACCCTTTAGGACTAGTGCCCCTAGCCCAGGATTAGATCCTAACCAACCCAGTACCACTATGGCCCATAGAGGGGATAGAGACAAGTCTGTAGAGGTTCATAGGAGTACTAATCTCCCGAGAGTATGTTTTAGATGTCGCAAACCAGGCCATTTTGTTAGCCAGTGTCTAGTTAGCACCCTACACCTAGGTGAGTCTGAACCTATTGTTGAGCCTAGTATTAGTCAAGAACCCCTTAGTCAACCCACCCCCACCCTAGTCATTAGTCAATATTTCTTTAGCCAACCCCCTCCTACTACCCCATTGTTCACAAAGCTAACATTGAAGAGGAAGTATATGAAGCTGACATGAGCTTAGTGGAACAGTATGAGGAAGAAGAAGAGGAGTTGCCTATAGAAGACCTAGAATTAGTTGACCAGGTATATACCCAGGTAGAAGCCAACCTAGAATTTGTTGACCTAGTAGAAACCCAGGTAAAAGCCAATCCAAAGTTAGTTGACCTTGACCCCACCCAAACTAACCTGTAATGGAAGACCAATTAGAGGAAGAGAACCCAGATATTACTATTAGGATCTTACCTGAGGAGCCACTAGAAAAAAGCCCAATTGTAGAGCCTAGTCCTTTGATTCAATGATTCAAGAACCAAAAGAATTCATTAAAGACTTGATCTCTTTAAATCAACACCCTCAGGATGAAGTCATTCCATTAACTCCAATTGAAGATCTCTTTCCTAAATTAGTGACCCATCTTTCCATTATACAAACCCAGTAGATGTACATCAACCCCATAAGGTCAACCTTATTAGTCTAGGACAAAATCTTTGATATCCCTTCTTACATCCTATTCTATCCAATCAACCCTGAACCCTTTTCTTACTTTCTACCCTACCAGACTAACCCTGAACCCACTTCTTATTTTCTATCTTTTTCTAAGACTTCTCCTAATTTTTCCATTATTAGATTGCATTTATAGAAGTTTGCATGTTGCATACATTTATTGTACATGTTAGGTTTGCATCTTACTTCTTGCATACCCTCTGGCATTTACTATAAGTTCATTGTAAGTTTTCATGTGCATGTTAAACCAGGGTCAAACCTAGAGAATCTATAGTCTATTAGGTTTAGGCCCAGAAGAGTCCAATAAAGTCCCTCTCAATAAGAATGTATAGTTGAGTCTATATTGTTTTAGGTGTCAGTACAAGTCAGGTGCATCATTCGCATTAAGCATTAATTTTGAATCAACTGGCTAATTCCCGAAAAGAGAGCCAAGTGATTTAATGTAGGAGATTATGTTATGGTTAAGAAGCTTCATGCTTGCAGAGCTGGACCCTTTCGAGTGATGGAGAAGGTAGGATCCAATGCTTATATGCTATATCAGCCCTCGGATTTTGACATTAGCTCTACCTTCAATATTGCTAACTTGGTTGAGTATAGGGAACTGGTAGTGATTTCTAGTGAGATTTTGAACATACTCCATCCTTTGAGAGCAAACCTAACCCAGAGTGTCCACTTATAATTGGCCTGAGAGAGGTGAACGGATCGAGCGTATCCTGGATGATCAAGCTATCACAACTCGGGGTCACAGTTATCAATGCTACCTGGTCTGTTGGCATGGTCGACCATAATCCGACGATTCATGGATTACTTGAGAGAACTTGCAGCGCCTCAACCCAGACCTTCTTGAGTGATACCAGAGCTAGAGCGACCCTTACTCAATGGAGTCAAGTTCCTCTAACCCCGGGAGAATTGATGGGGACATCAGGTCAACCCTAGTTTACTATGGGTCCCTGAGTTTTGAGTCCCTAGCCATGATGCAAATTTTATCTTTGAGTCCAATAATTTGCCTATGTTAGCCATTTGAGTTTTGTATTTGGGCCTGGAGTTTGTTTTTCAGGCCTTATTACACTTGAGTCTATATTTTGGCCCCTAAGTCCTATTTAGGGCCTTTCTATAGTTGAGTCCTGTAATTAGAGTATTGAGTCAAGTTTTGGATGCTTAGTGAGTCTTATGAGTCCTGTAAGTTTTGAGTTTTGCATTTAATCCAATTTTGTAAGTTTTATATTGAGTCCAGTCCAATTTTGTAAGAAGACTCAAGTCACTTATGAAGCCAGTCAGCATAATACTACAACCACTGCATGGAATCCAGTCATCCACATAATTGTGCCACTTGGGAAGCATAGAAGGATTCTTGGAGCTATCATTGAAGACATGGATGACAAGTACATCAGCCCACCATGAAAAGATGGATAACCGAAAGAAACCCTAAAAGACCCAGCCCAGCATTGAAGTGGGCCGCCCAAAGCCCAAAAGCCCAAAGTTTTTGATATGGCACCCTAACTTATGGTCACCCTTCATATGGCGCCCCACCTTATGGTCACCCTCCATATGGCGCCCCCTTATGATTACCTCGCTTGGACCAAGTCAAAAGAGAAGGAGAAGACCAAGTCAAAGAGGAGGAGAGGAGTAATTCTAGTTGGGAGAAAAAATTTGAACCTATTTGGAAGAGGACTTGTGGAAGAGTTTGTAAAGGACAAGGAAGACCATGTAAAATCTCTTGTATGCCCTAACTTGTATGCCTATATAAAGGCCCCTTCGCCCCCCCTCATGTATTATTGTTGATTATTGATGAATGAATTATTCTTGAGTTCCTCAAAATTATGTGTGAAGTTTTCTATGTGATTTAGGGTATCTATGTGATCCCTTAGGGTATCTTTGTGATCCCTGTGCCCTGCCTCCAAGCTGATAGCCTCTTCATCTTCATAGCAGCCCCTCTTCCTTCCCTTCTTCTTTCAGCGATTTAACCTTTTTTCTTCTCTATTTTCTAACCCTTGAATGGTGATTTATAGGTCCCTCAGAGTTCACGTATCCAGGATTCCAATCGACAAGCTTTCAGGTCATCGGATTGAAAGCCACGAATCCGCAGGGTCGATAGCTTTGTTTTCTAGGCCGCATCCATCGAGCGTAGAGCGAACTCTTCAATAATCAATCTTCAAATCCTTACCAGGTACACCCCTAGACTCTTCAGGTAGTGGTATTGCAGAATAGCTAGTCCTAACTAGGGCTCTTAGCCTTGGCGGTTCTGTTTCTTCACTTGTAGGATCTATTTTTGCATGCATCTGTCTAGAATTTTTATAGAATTCCCTACTTTGAATCTTGGCTTGAAATTCAGGATATAAACTCCTAATTTAATGCTTAATACATGAAAATAATTGGCATGTATGAATAGTCCCACATCAATAGCTACTACATATGGATATCTATGATGAAAGATCTTTACACAGGATGGGATATCATCTGCATAGAGGACATGGAGACACAGGATCTCCAAACAGGCTACAGATGTGGATGATGATGAGGATGCCGCTAAGGAGGAGTGGATCTATACTTATAAGGCAGGGCTGTTTGAGCCACAAAGAGACATTCCAGATACTTAGCCGAGCCTTCCATTCCGGCACAGCCTGAGGTGCTAGCATCTATAGACAATATGGATGAGAGGGTCACTCACTTAGATATAGAGGTTATGATTATTAGATAGCGAGTCAACCAAGTCCATTTGGAGATGAGAGCAGATCACCAAGGTTTCAGAGATGGTATTACTACTGTACTGGCTATGCTTGAGAGGTTGTTGCTACCAGAGCACCTTCACCTCCTTCATCATTAGATTCACCTCCAGCACTACTAGACCCCCAGCACCAAACACGGGAGATGGTCAGGCTGACTCTTTCACAGAGTTTGATATTATAGATTTTATGGCAGAGCCAGAGTTGGATGTTGCTGCAGATGTATTAAGGACTCCTGTACCAGATCCTCCTAGGTCATCTTTCCAGACTCCAGTCCTATCCAGCTCATCCACCATTCTCGACCTACCTAATACTTTTGTTTCCACACATATACTTCATATAGACCCACTTGACACTGATCTTCCACACCTATTCTTAGTATCCCTTTCAGGACTCCACTTGTTCCTTCCATATCATCCTTGATCCATGAACTAGGGTTTTATATACCTGGTTTCCATGTTCTTGGTCCAGGTCCTATTTTTGATGTCACTCCTTCGATCACTGATACAACTACTATTTTCATCATAGTTGATGCTCCTGCTCCTGATGATGCCTCCTCTTTAGCACAAGCTAGAGGAAGAGCATATACCAGATGCAGAAGACGAGGCCGTGACAATGCATCCAGACCTATCCAAAATAGACTTTCGGATCTCCGGCTGATATGACCATGACCCCGACATTCTAGGATTACCGGACTGATTATTCTAAAGATCGGGTCTTCCTCTGATGAGGAAAGTATCCCTTAGGATTGGTCAATATACTAGTCAGGTCTGTATTTCAGTACTCTTTATGTTTTGTATACTTATGTTTGTACTAGTTCTCTATTATGTATATCAAATTTTGCATCTAATGTATCAAATCTTTGAAATTATATATATATATTTACTTTTTAACATTTTATTTGTGTACAATCTTACTTTAATGCAATGTTTTATGATTACCTTGTTCTTCTTCTTACTTTTTTAATGATGACAAAAAGGGAGAGAATATTAGGAGAATTAATGAGAACAATAGAAAGTGTAGAATTAATGAGCAATAGTATTGGAGAGAATTAATGAAACTATTAATGAATTGGCAAGAAATAAAGCCAAGAAGGAAGCAATGAGTAAGGGGAGAGAGTGAGAAGAAAAAAAAAGTATCAAAGTGGTAAATTTTGAGATTTTTTCAAAATTCTCTTTTTGAAAATTAGTTTTCAGATTATATATTGAGTGGGAGTGTTTCATTTTATCATTCTTTGATCTATACCCTTCAATTCTATGCTCTGACACTCTTTATTAATCTTAGTTGTTTTAGTTTTTATGCTCTGATACTCTTTATGCATATTTTTTTAATATGCTTCGATACTCTTTGTTTTCATACTTTGATACTCTTTATACTCAAATAATTTTGCTCTGATACTTTCCATCTTTTTGATATATTATTGCTCTGATGTGATCTGACATGTTTCATGCCTTGATACTCTTTATGATTTAATCTATCTTATTCTAATTCTTATTTTTTAAATTCATTTTAAGATCTGATACACAATGAAAACATCTAGTACGGGTATAGAACTCTAGTTTATTTCAATTTTCAGCTTTGATACATTATAATTATTGCTCTGATAATGAAGCTATGTGAATTGAA
Organism: Areca catechu; assembly: GCA_021397845.1. Taxonomy (NCBI): domain Eukaryota; kingdom Viridiplantae; phylum Streptophyta; class Magnoliopsida; order Arecales; family Arecaceae; genus Areca; species Areca catechu. The sequence continues at coordinate 34,218,874 of CM038043.1, forward strand.
TTCCTTTTCATATATACATATAGCTCTGATACATTGCAAATAAGTCTTACCCCTTGATAATCTTTATAAATTTAGACTCTGATACTCTTCATCATTAACTCTGCTACTTGAAGCCAAATGCTCTATATTGAAAATCTTTATTAATGCTCTGATACTTATTGTAAATCTTTTGAGCTCACTATATGTATATACTTAAGATTTTCTCGTCATCAAAAAGGGAGAGATTGTTGACTCCCATCTTGATTTTGATGAATAACAAAATAATTAAGTATATTTTAGTACTAACTATGTATTAAAAATGTGTTTATCAGAATAGGGGGCTCACTTGTTGAAAGTTTAAATTTTTTGTCATCTTGTTGAAGAAATCTCTTTTGTGAATGAAATTTCATGATAAATGAACTTAAGTATATAAAAAATGACTTGGGAGGACTCAAGTTTGAAGTTTAAAGAAGTTTTAGCAGTGTTTTAGAAGTATTTCAGGAAAGTTTCAGCCAAGATCGACTCATGGAATTGAAGTGTCGACTCATAGTGCAGACTCACAGAGGCTTGAGCTGATACGCAGAAGAAGTTTCAGATGGCATGCATGAAGTGCCGACTCATGCAGCTCAAGTGTTGACTCAAGGCCCGAGATAAAAATGATACAGAACATGCTGAATTTCAAGATTTTTTTTAAGTATCGACTCAAGTATCGACTCATCAGAAAAAATGTCGAATCACCTGAGATTTCCAAAGAGCTTCAGAAGACTTTTTTTGAACTAGTATTGACTCATGACCTGAAGTATCAATACTTGTAGCTCTGATAAATAGTAACGACTAGTTTTTTGAAGTGCAGAACTGGTCCTTTTCGCCCTCAATAGCTATTTTCTCCTCTCCAACGATCAAAAACTATCATTTGATGCTTGGAAAGGTATTTAAAGTGGACCAAACTCAAGAAGAAAGAGAGAGATGAAAAGTTAAGTGCATTCACTCAAATATTCATTGAAGAACAACTACTTTCAAGTCAAGTTGAGCCTTCAAGCATTCAAAGCATTCAAGAGCATTCAAGTCCAACCATTCAAGGATCATTTAAGGCTTCAAAACTTCAAGACAAGCATCTTCAACAATCAAAGAGCTTCAAAGAGATACTTGCTTTTAGTTGAAAGCTTTTTATATTTAATACATTATATTTGAATCTTTCTATTGTTTCTAGTTTCAAGCGAATTGAAACTAGAGTTGAGGTTTGTTGGTGAGCATTTATGTTAAAACCAACGGAGGTTTTTGGTTATCCTGTAAAACCAAATAGATTTTGACTTATGTTCCCGGTGAAAACAAGTTGGGTTTTGATTAGTGAGCCCAGAAAACTAATCGGCTGTAATCAAAGAAGATTATAGTGGAATACCCAAGTGGACCTTGGGGAGTAAATATTGGTGCTTTGGTGTGCACCGAACCACTATATATCCTTGTATTTGTGATTACTTGCTCTTCATTATTTGCTCTTATTTACTTTGTATTTACTTATTTATTTCCACTGCATACTTTTAAAAAGTGCACAAACACTTATAATTCACTAGCACATAAATTATTTTTGAATTGGCACATACTTGCAAAAATTTTGAAACCCAATTCACCCCCCCTCTTGGGTTGCTTACTGGGTAACACTAGGGTCTTTAGAACATGGCTCCTTCTATTTTATACCTAAAACACAATAGCAAGTAGAAACCATAGGCCTTTTGGAGGTTTGGATAGTAGCAAACAAGAGTCCTAGTTGGACTAGAACACCTTTGATGTGAACCACTTCCACCCACCAACCAAACTTTGCACCCAAATAAAGTAATGCCTCAAAATCCTGTTTAGACTAAGAGTCCTTCTCGTTGAAGGATCTTGGAGTAGCTCTCTTCACTAAATATTTGGGCATGGAAAGAGATTGGGGTAGACACCAACCTAAATGCTGAAAACTCCCTAGTGTTGAATCCTCCTAGTGATCCACTTATTTGCATCAAGGAGTCCTTTTGCTTTGTTTTTCTTGGCTCACCTTTAGATGGACTTTGGCACCATGGAGACTTTGATGGGATGCCTCTCTTGCTACATCAGATGGGCACAAAATAGGATCATGGAGAACCTAGGAGAGAGAATCCCTGGTGTGGGAGACTCCTAGGTGCTAATCTTTGTTAGCGCTAAACCTTTACCGCTCTTCTTGGGGGTGTTGATTCTTTGGCATAGAACTCCTAGGACTGGCATCAGGAGAGAGGGAGAGAGAGAGAGAGAGGGAGAGAGAGTTACATTGATTGTCTACTTTTCTCACCTTAACATAAGGTGCCATTTCCCCATACTCTCTACCTAATCAATAGAATAACTATACTCAACTCAAACTCTCTAATCTAGAGGCTACTCTAACACGCTAATCCTAATGATTGCACTCAACCCAAGCCCATGTGCATCCATGACCTTATGTACTCTCACCCCATGGACTTAAACCTAGTCCAAACATGGATTAGGTCACCTTAAAAGCCAAGTCCTGGACCTTAGGGCTATGGAGTGCAAACCTCCACCCTTGGACCAAATCAGTCATGGTCCTAGGATCCAAACCTGTCCTAAACTTCTGAAGTCATGACCATAGCTCCTCTTATGGACTCTAATGGCTTGGGAGCACCACATCTATGCCGACATAGTTTGATCATAACCATGAGTGTTTTTGATTGATTGAGAAAGTTATGTAATCTTAATTAGTCATGTTTCCATTTTGTAAGATTTGGTGTATTTATTCCTTTTGCATCTAGATATAGGATGAATACTCTTACCTATAAGAGTTCCACCATTATGATATTAGATTTCATTCAATGAGACAAAAATCTGAATGCAATCCAATAGGATATATAATCTAGGCACCTAAATAGGGTTTTAAGTGGTCATAGCTACATGTATGAGCATCATTTGTCATATGGTTAAATAAACTAACCAAGCCTTGAAAATCCAAATCAACTTAGACCTTTTTCAGGTTTTAGAAAAGTCAAAGTTGTTTTTAATTTTTTTACTTATTATATTGAAATCATTCAAAAGAGCATCTAGTCCTTCAAGAAGTACTTTTTGGTTCAACAATGATGCAAAAGGGGCCTTGATCTTGAATAACATGGTTTGGATTAAAAGAAGTTTTTAAGTTGTTAGGGCATATTTTATTTCTTTTAATCTACATTTTAAATAGATTGGATATGGATCAATTCTTTGACTCAACTTGGATAAGAGGTAAAGTTTTATCTAAGTTATTTCCATTGAGCATTGATTTTAGGAGTAAGTATATCTTTTTATTAATTGAAAAGGAGATAGGGTGCTTTTCCCTTCTTAGCTTAGGTAGAATGGGTTGAGTTAGATTAAGCACGCATCCAATCACTTTGAATAGGGCATGTATCATTGGTTGAAAGTGGATTGAAAGTCACTTTCTTCGAAATCAACTTTGGTCCTTTTCACTAATTAGGGTGGCAAAAGTGAAAATCCAAAATGATTTGTAGTCACCATCCTATTTTCACCCTAATTTAATCTATTATAACTAATTTAAGTTCAAAGAAACTTCAGATCCACTTGGCCAAGTGATACCAAGCTTCAAAGCGACTATCAAACTCTCAATCTATTATAGCCAATAGAGTTTCTTTTATTTGTTGGAATTAAGATAACTAAAAAACACCCTCTACGAAGGAATGCATTGACAGCCATGGTAATAAATCTTATACACAACATACTAATATGCAAACCAAGAGCCCAACTAGAGAAGTAGGACCCATATACTTGCATTGAAAGTTTTATTTTTTGGGTGTAAAAGGAGGAGCAATAGCTGTATTAACTAAAAGATAACAATATTTTCCATCACACAACGTACTAATATGCAAAACCAAGAGCCCAACTAAAGAAGTAGGACCCATATACTAAAGGACATGTACAGTAGTTAGTCATGGAAACAAACAAGGTACTAAACATCAGGAACCATAAGATAGAAGTTGGGTGGAGAAACAATAAATCAACATGTAAGAGAATAGCAAAAAAACCTAAGCTAGGGTTGGATTCAAGAGATAGAGGCTGTAAAGATGTGTAGATCCATAAAGTAGATGTTGCGTAAAATATAAAATGGAAACTGTAGTTTGCAATGGAGATTGGTGCGCATCGCTATGCACCGATTTAAAACTTTAAATCCACTACTCTTAAGAGTAGAATAGTGGGAGTAAGGGTCGAACCCACAATGACTTTGGGTTATTCCAAAAAGAACTTTTGAAGAGTAAAAGCTAATATTTACTGGAACTACAACTAACTAACTCAAACAGATAATGAAAGAGTATGAATGCAATAGATTAAAATCTCAGAATTCCAACTGGTTACTTGCTAGGTTGCTGGCACTCCACTTCTATGTAAATGATCTGCATGTTTTGATCCAGATATAATCAATTCTTGGTGATCACGACCCGTACCTATTCGATCACGGCCCGTTCTCCTGAAATATAGATTAGTCAAAAATTGGTTGCATACAAGTTATAAAATTCCTTTTTAGAGATAATTTATTCCAAGAGTACAAACTATACCTATTGAATATAGCTTGTCCCAAGAAAATACCTATGCCAAATAAGAATTAAATAAAGACTTATAGAAATGTTGAAAAGAAACTCTTTTATTTCATAGAAAGTAAGTACAAAAGATTAGAAAATAAAACTAAACTCCCTGTGCCAAGCACTACAGTGGAATCCCGAGAAGTATGATCAGCCTTCCATCCTGGACATCAGCTTCGTAGATGATGAATATGGGAATTGGATTGGATAAGTGGATGGGAGTGGGATGGAATACGAGGAGATGTGGAGTGGAGCAGAATATGAGAAGGTGGAGTTGAATGGGGTGATCAAAAGTGGAGTCTCCAGAATAATCCCTAGAGTGGAGAATGGTCGAGGGCTTTATAGATGGGAAGCACCGTGTTGGGCCCGCATGGGAATCGTGATGGTTTCTTATCTTAATATGTCCAACAATCTCGGTTCTACATCCCTATCTCGCACCTGCTTTCTATTCAAATCTTATCCCTGCACCAGCTCGCGCAATCCCAGCAAGCTTCCTCCATGTCCACCAACAAATTCCGTGTTCTTATCTTCTCATTCCGTTCCACCGATCGTTCTTATATTTTGGCATCTTCTTCTTCGGACATCCTAGTCCGAATCCTGGAAAGTATTCTCGTGATCATGAAACAGCAAGGGACGGCACCAGGGAGTAGATGACTGATTGATTTGGGTAATAAAGAAGGCAAAGAGAATATGGCAGCTGTGAGAGTTGGTCGGACGGTGCTTGAGAGCCAACGGAGAGGGGCCATGTAATTGGGGGCAGCAAAAGGAGGCTGGAAGGCAGCAGGAAGCTTCTTGGCATCGGGGAGTGCAGCGACCACTCAGTCGGTGGCGGATGGCGATGGCTAGCGGAGTCTTGAGCGGCTCCAGCAACGACTGTGACAATAGAAATGGCTTCCCGGTGGCTTAGAAAATGGTAGCAGGTGAGGCAGCGCAGGAGGCTTGGATACGGCAGGAGGAGACCATGGAAGGGGAAAAACACTGGCTTGGGAACCATGAAATTGCAAAGAAGAGAAGATGGCAAACAGTAGCTTTTCCAGCGACTTTTTTGACCATTGGGAGCTTTTTTGACTGGCTGTGGAAGCACCGGCGGGTTGGCCAATGTCGGGAGAAGCTCTCCGACGAGTTTTAGCTCAAATGGAGAAGGGCGGTCCACGGTTCTATTTCATGGACCATGGTCATGGCTGCTGGCGGTCCACACAAAGCTTCATGAACCAAGCGGTTGGTCTATTATGGACTGGCCGCTTTAAACTTCATGAAATTGTTATATAATTCTTCAAATTTCATTTTGGGCCCATTCGAAGTCCGAATTATGTGCCATTTATGCCATTGGACTTGTAAATTCGGGCTCTTTGCATTTATAAAGTCAATTTCTGCAAAATACCACATAAAAGTATCAATTTCAACTAAATAAAATTGGATTAATTATTATAATATTAATAACTATCACACCCCCCAACTTGAACTTTGCTTATCCTCGAGTAAAGAAAATGAATTAGTCTTGTGTACTAACTTATCCAAGAAGTGAAAATCATCTTACTAACTCTAAAATCAAATGATACCCGGTTACACCTTAAAAAAGGTACTTCATTGGATTACCAATTCCACCCATTTAGTGGTAGAGTGAAGTCCATGGAAGTTTTAAGAGTTTTTCTTTTCCCAACTTTCTATCTCACTCTCTAAATCTTCCAACTTACTTTGATTTTGGTGTAATATTTATTTAGTCCCCACCTTTTTTTACTATAAATAAAATGTAGAGTCAGTGCAATGTCCTTACATCTTGCTTTCTAGTTAACCCTTGTAGCGAGCTTTAAGCCAATGACTCCCAAATTAGTTGGCTTTAGGGCATTAGGTGTAAAACACCCCTCGGGCATACTGACTCGAGTCAAAAAGGCTTCAAGTCAAGATTGACTCTACAAAAGATTTTTTTACATCCTCACCTTTTAATGCGAACAATAATGCTTACTTAGGTGAAGGGGCCCGGTTACTCAGTGAGCGATGCTAAAAATCTTAATTATTAAACTTGGAGACTTTTATGATGCCTATACCATTATAAGTAGGATTCTTTATCGAGATCAATAGGCAAAAGGATTTGAAATTACTCAAAAAAATTTTCTGATCTACACTCTACCATTTATAGGGTTTCCTTGATAAATCATTCCTCAATATCTCTAAAATTGTCTAAACCGTTAATCACTCCTCATTTAGTGAGATTGATTATTTTCAATTCGAGACAAAGCTTGTACACAAAAATCGATTAAAGTTTTACTCGAGGATTAGAGTTTTACTTGAGGATTAAATTAATTAAATTATCCCCCCCAACTTAATTTCCATTGTCCCCAATGGAAGAGGATACCACTTGGTAGGGTATGAACGTTGGATGTCCTTATATCGCCATGTTCCTCGCAATCTTCCTTGATCACTCCTCTTTATTCTAGAAAGAAAGAAGACAAGGTTAAAACTAAAAGCATGAACTGGGCAAGAACTGGGCTGCCTTCCAGGAGCGCTAAGTTTAAAGTCTTCAGCCAGACTAAGCTGATCTTCATAGCAACACTGGGTTTACAAGATCAAGAGTTTCAACAATTTCTCCATCACTGATTCCTTCAATATACGGTTTCAAACGCTGGCCATTCACCTTAAAAACATTTCCTTGCTAGGATCCCTAAGCTCAACAGCTCCATGGGAAAATACCTGAGTTACTACAAAAGGTCCATCCCATCGTGAGCGAAGTTTTCCGGGGAAGAGACGTAACCTAAAGTTGTAGAGCCACACTTTTTGATTAGGCTCAAACAATTTTCTATTAATGAATTTGTCATGATATGCCTTTGTTCAAGCCTTATAAATTTTCAAACTCTCATAAGCCTCATTTCGTAACTCTTCCAACTCACTTAATTGAAGTTTTCTATTGGAACCCACATTCTTCATGTCAAAATTAAATTGTTTGATGGCCCAAAATGCACGGTGTTCCAATTCCACAGGTAGATGACAAGTCTTTTCAAACACTAACCGGTATGGAGACATTCCTAGAGGGGTTTTGAAAGCAGTTCGATAAGCCCATAATGCATCATCCAAACGTTCTGACCATCTTTCCTATCGGGTCTTACCATTTTCTCAAGAATGTGTTTGATTTCTCTTTACAAAACTTCAGCCTGGCCACTAGTCTGGGCTGATATGGTGTGGCTACTTTATGTAAATTCCATATTTTCTCATCATCCTTCAAAGTGCTTGTTCGTGAAATGTGCACCCCCATCACTAATAATGGCCATTAACATCCAAACCACTAAGGATGTTATGCTGAATGAACTTGATTACAACTTTGTGATCATTGGTTCGAGTTGCCATAGCTTTAATCCATTTCAACACATAATCCACTGCTACCAAAATGTACTCAAATCCTAAGGAAGGAGGAATGGTCCCATGAAGTCAATATCCCAAACATAAAAAATTTCAACTAAAATGGAGCTTAGGGCATCATATCATTTCGTGAAATATTCCCCATTTGCTGACATCTAAGATAATTATGACCAAATTTGTGTCCATCTTTGAAAAGAGTTGGCCAGTAAAATCCACTTTGCAGCACCTTTGCTATAGTTTTCCCTCCCACTAAAGTGTCCCCCACAGGCAAGAGAGTGACAAAATTGAGTATGCTTTTGAATTCACTCTCAGGACACATCGCCTATTCACCTGATCTGACAGCATTTAAACAACTCAGGTTCCTCCCAAAAATAATATTTGACTTGCGAAAAGAACCTGTCTTTTTCTTGTTTTGACCATGGAAAGGAACTTGCCCTGTTACTAGATAATTCACAATACGGGCAAACCATGGAAGACTGCTATTAAAAGAAGAAAATGAGAACAGTTGCCAGTCATCAGGAAACCTATCTCCATTATTTTCTTGTATTCTATTAAGATCCTAGAGACATGATCTGCTACCATATTTTTGGAACCTTTCTTATCCAAAATTTCTAGGTCAAATTCTTGTAACAAAAGGATCCATCGAATCAGTCTAGGCTTTGTATCCTTTTTGGATAACATATCCTTAATGCTGCATGATCAGAGTAAACTAAGACCTTAGACCCTAATAAATATGATCAAATTTTTTCAGGGTGAATACAACTGCTAGTAACTCTTTTTTGAAATTATATGGGGTTCCCTATTAAGCCTTTGTCCTAAAATTGCTCCTACAGCATAATCAGAGGCATCACACATGATTTCAAAATGTAGGGTCTAATCTGGAGGCTTGATGATTGGTGCAGTGGTCAAAGTAGTTCGTAGACTATTAAAAGCAGCCAAACATTCTTTACTAAAATCAAAAGACTTGTCTTTGGCAAGTAAATTACATAATGGTCGAGAATTTTGCTGAAATCCTTGATAAAGCATCTTTTGAAACTACCATGGCCAAGGAAGGATCGTACTTGTCTAACCGAGGTCGGAGGAGGCTGTTGGGTTTCAAAGAGATCATTATGCAACTTAGTAAGACTGAATTATAAAATTTCATGCATAAAGATAACACTTTATCAGTTAGAAACCCTAATTCCCATGATCCCTTATTCGATTACAACTAATATGTCATAAAAGAAGGTTAATGAAACATACCTGGAGCGCTATATTCCACTTCTTCCACTAGACTCACAAGTGTAAGTCCTCCAATGGTGATCCACACAAGATTTGAAACAAGGAAGAACTCCTTGAAGTTGCTTGCCCGGTAGGACTCTTTCGGTAGCCTTTTGGACTTTGGCCTTTGTAGGACTCACTATCCAACTATAGGACTCTTTGGACTCTCTTCTAAACCACTCTTGGTTTTAGGACAACCCTCCTTTAGGACCCCTTAGGCTTATGTCCTAAAACAAAGCCTTGTCCTAATAGAAAAGACCTTGTCTTAACAAGACAAGTCTTATCTTAAAGAAAGGAAGAGAGAGAGAGAAAAACTCAGATGGATAATACGATAGAATCTAGACTCCTATTTCAGATGACTGAATGAATAATCATCTGATTCCACCATACACCCTTTAAATAGTTTCTTAAGGGGCGTGAAACACATCCCAAAATCTCTTATCAGATATGTTTCTTCATATCTGATAAGACTCTTTAGGATTCAGGAGTCTTATTTGATATCTCTTCATGTCCAAATGAAACCTTCTCACGCCACATGGCATGTACCAGTCTTTAGAAGAGCCAAGAGGTATCTTCTCATTTCTCAAAAGTTGGAGAAAATTGAAGAGATCTGAAAGCAGTAGGACTCTGCTTCAAACTGTGCGCCCTCTCATGAAAAGTCGCAACCTTTCATGTGCGCCATTCATCCTTTCTTTCTTCATGCCAATTCAAAAATCATTTGTTGGTCAAATCCTTCATGAAAGGGTGTAGAGATAAATATAAAGATTAGAAGAAGTCCAATCAACAGAAGAAACTCATCTGTAGAAGGACTCTTGGTCCTTTCTGCGCGCCAAATGAAGAGTCGCTTCTCTTCACAATTCGGTCAGCCTTTTTCCACACCATATGCTACCTTTGACAAAGTCAAAGTATATGAAATATGGGTGTCAAATGAAAAGGGCATTAAATAATCTTTCTGACCATATAAAAATTTTCCCGATCAGAGAACTATAGACCCTTCTAGGTCCTTTTGAATGCCAACATGTCATTTAGGTACCAAGAGTCCTATGCCTTAGGGACTCTTCATAATTCTGAGATAAAACCTCTAAAAAATATCAAATAAAATTTGATAAATTCATCCTACTTAGAACATAACCAATTTAGGTCTCCCATAAATTGGTTAGTCCATTTAGCAAGCAACCGGACCCAATCCAATTGGGTTTAGGAATTAGATTAGCCTATAAATGCTAGTGTGTCACCTAGCTAACCAATTAGGATCCTATGACCCTAATTAAATCATGAATGACTTCTTTGTCCAATTCTCTAGTGTGTGTGATCCATTGGGTTTCACATCTAGCTAGCAGTAGGTTTAGGTTTGAGCCGATTCGATCCAATCGAACCTGATTGACCTAATTAGGTCAAACTAGCTCATCTAATTGTCCAATTCGAACCATCCATCGAATTGACTCATGAAACCAATCCAATTGGTTCATGAATATCTACAAGACAAGATTAACGTCTAGCAACGTGTCATGCCTACCCGAAAGATGAGGAATTTGATAGAAATTATCAAAATACCCTTTAGTGGTAAGTTACCGTGCAATTCAATCTTTCAATCTCCTATTATCCCGATTAAGTGATAGGTATGGATAGATGTCAAACCCTAACACTTAATCATATCGAATCTCAACTCGATAGTGAGGACTCAGCTGTTGATTGATTAGATTCTACTAATCTCATCCTGCTTTGATCAAAGGCTCCTTAAGTCACTCATCGAAGAGATTGCATAGGATAACAATTCCTCTTACTAGGAATGATCGATTCCTTGTTGGTCCACTCATATCCTCCATACACCTTCCACCATACCCAGAACACCCCGTACATGTCATAATGGCATGAATGAGTATGAACCAAAATATGGCTTAGTGTGCACAAGGAACCATGGTGACCTCAGGTTTAAAGATCACATGCACAACTCCTACTCAGGGATCTATCTTTTGACAAGTAGTAAGACTTCCGTAAGATAGTCCCGGTACGGATCAATTCAGTGTACTCATACCCTGATGAGCACCCTTATCCTTGTATTAGTGTCTCTACACAAGTGATTGTGAGACCAACCACTCTCATCATCTGAGCATACATTGGATAAGCTAGTCTTACCAGATTCATTGATCCCCGAATCAATGGTCGAATAACTAGGAACATTTTAGATTAGGGTTTATAGGAAATTAGGTCTCACTGTTATGAACTTCATCATAACCCTAATTTCATTGTTCTAATCTATGGGGTTCATCATAATCATAAATAAGACACAACAATATATGATGTAAATAGATGCCTTTATTAATATATAATGTCATACAAGAGTTGGAAGAATACAAAAAATGCCCTTACGATGATTGGCTCTTAGGGCACTTTTTTATCATAGGCAATTTCAAGATTAATTCAACCTTAGCTTTGTCAACCTCAATCCCTCGCTCAAAATAATGTGTCCGAGCACGATTCCCTCACGAACCATAAAATGGCTCTTCTCCCAACTTAAGACTAAGTTCGTTTATACATCGTTTCAATACCCTAGTCAAGTTATATAGATAGTCCTCAAATGAAGATCCAAAAATAGAAAAATCATCCATAAACACTTCCACAAACTGACCAACCATGTCAGAAAATAAGGCTAACATACATCGTTGAAATGTGGCTGGTGCATTACAGAGACCAAAGGCATGTGACTGAAGGCAAATGTTCCAAAGGGTAGGTAAATGTGGTCTTTTCTTGGTCTACAAGAAATACTGGGACCTGGTTGTATCTTGAATATCTATCCAGAAAACAAAAGAAACTTTGCCTTGCTAGTCATTCTAGAATTTGATCAATAAAAGGTAGAGAAAAGTGATCTTTCCTAGTAACGGCATTCAATTTCTGGTAGTCTATACATACTCTCCAACTAGTGGTTGCTCGAGTGGGAATTGATTCGCCCTTTTCATTTTGTATGACAGTACTACCTGACTTTTTAGGTACTACCTGGGTTGGACTGATCCATTGGCTATCCGGAATTGGGTAGATAATGCTGGCATCCAGCCATTTTACCACTTCTTTCTTAACAATTTATTGCATGTTTGGATTTAGCCTCCATTGCATGTCCCTATATGGTTTAGCTTCTACTTCACAGTGAATGTGGTGCATGCAAACAAAAGGTCAATTCCCTTGAGATCAGCTATTGTCCATCCAATTGCTTATTTATGTTCTTTGAGTACATCCACTAATTTATGTTCCTGATCAGAGGTCAAGGTAGATGCAATGATTACCAGAAGGGTATCATTGGATCCAAGAAAAGAATACTTCAACTTGTCAGGAAGAGGCTTCAATTCTAGCTTAGGTGGTGCTTCTAAGGATGACACTAAAGGGCTTGATTGAGTCGGTAATGATTCATATTTCACAATCCAGGGAGGAGTGGTGCTAGACTTTGGTGGCTCTAACAAAGCATTTACCTCATTTGTGTATTCATCAATATCAAAATCGTCCGTTCCAAAATGTGTCAAACATGCATGCAAAGGGTCCGAATCAAGCAATACAGGGAGTTTCCTATTTACAGCTTCTTCTATCATGTTCATTTCATTATGATCATACACAGGTGGTCCTTGGGATGTATTAAGAATGTTTAATCTCATCTTTTTATTTCCAAAAGATACATCCATTACTCCTGTTCTACAATTTATGCAGGCATTAGCGGTAGCTAAGAAAGGTCTTCCAAGAATGATGGGTATCTGACTAGGGTTACTGCTAGTTCCATATCCAAAACAAGAAAATCAATAGGAAAATAGAATTCATCTACTTTCACCAACACATCCTCTAACATTCCAGGGGGTACCTTAACTGATCTATTTGCTAATTATAAAGTAACCGTCGTGGGTTTCAGTTCTCTGAATCTAAACAAATCATACACTGAGCTTGGGAGAAGGTTCACACTCGCACCCAAATCTAACAAGGCTTTCTTGATTGTGAGGTCCTCTATGACACAAGTTATAATTGGGGTACCAGGATCTTTAAGTTTGGATGGGGCTATCTGCTGAAAAACTAAGATGGCTTGCTCAGTTAGCTAGATTTTCTTAGGGATGTTGCCTTAGATTTTCATTTCTGTATGCACAGATCCTTAAGAAATTTAGCATAAGCCAGAACTTGCTTGATGGCATCGAGAAGAGGTAAGTTTATTTGGACTTGCTTGAATAGTTCAAGCATCTCATTCATTTTCAGATTCTTCTTATCCAATGGTAAAGGTGATTCTAGAGCACTAGGGAATGGAGCCTTAGGTGAAGGTGCTTGACCAATGGATCCTTCTCCTCTTCATTCTTCTTCTCTGGCTTAGCCACTTCTAACTTTTGGGTCAGGTCAGGCTAGTTCAATGTTTTCCCACTTCAGTTGTGACAGATTTAGCATGTTCAGGAGGAAGATTTTCAGGTCCAGTGGAGCTCTCAGCCATGTATTGACCTTTAGGATTGCCAATGGGCTGGCTAGGTAACTTACCTTCCTTCCTCCGATTAAAAGCTGTAGCTAGCTAACCTATCTAGGTCTCTAGTTGGCAATGGATTGTGTATGGGAGTGGAGGTTTGGGTGTTTATTTCTAGCTCCTTCAATGCTTGGAGCACCTTCTCTTCAAACAAAGGGTCATGATTATTCGGTAGGGGAGGTTACGGAGGTTATGAGGCACTTAGGTACTACGAAAATGGCATGCTTCTAAAGTTGGTCTCCTAATAATTGGGCCTAACAGATGAATTGATTCCAAGTTGGGGTTACCAAGAGAGATTTGGGTGATTGCACCAGCCAGGATTGTATGTATTCAAGTATGGGTCGTTTCCTGGTCTAGGAGCCATTCAGGTTTGGGCTTGATGGGCTTGCTCCTGAAAGAGCTCAGGAAATTGGTAAGCGGCTGGACAATCACCTATCAGATGATTGGGACTAGAATAGATAACACAGACTTCATGATTGTGAAGAGATGATGAGAGAGAATTTTTAGCTTGCAAGATTCGGTCAAGCTTCTAAGATAGCTCATCTATCCTGCTGTAGATGTCTACGGAATGACTAACTTCATACATTCCCCCTCTCTTGGGTCCTATGGGAGGATCTCTACGGGCAGCAGACATATGATGCAAGGAGTTTTCACTCAGGGTTTCAAATAGTTGCCATGCCTCATGTCCATTTTTAAGCATGAACGTTCCTCCATATGAGGCATCCACCATTTGCTTGTGCCTTTCTGACAGACCGTCATAAAAGCACTGGACTAATTGCCATTTTGGTATGGCATGGTGAGGACATTTCCTAATTAACTCTTTCAATCTCTCCAAAGTTTCATGAAACATTTCTCCTTCTAATTGGAAAAACTGGTAATGGCTTTTCTGATTTGATTTGTTTTTTTTATGAGAAAATACTTCTTAAGAAACTCCCTCGATAATTGGTCCTATGTTGAAATAGTCACGGTGTCTAGAGAATTCAACCAGTATTTAGCTTTGTCTTTCAAGGAATACAGGAATAACTTAAGCCTTAGAGCATCGTCTAAGAAATTTTGTATCTTTACAGTTGAACAGATTTCCAAGAATTCATCTAAGTGTTTTATAAGGATCTTCATTTGCAAGTCCGTAGAAGGAGGGAAACATCTGGATTACACTAGACTTGATTTCATATTGGACAACCTCTATAGGGGGTACTTGGATACAGGGTGAATAGATGTACTTTGAAGGAGTGAAGTACTCCTTCAATTGTCATGGAGGGTCAATTCATTGATTTGGATCCATAGTACCCAGTTTGTTTACTCTACAGGTTCTTTCTATTTCTGGGTCTCGGGGTATGAGTTAGGATTCTAGTGATCGACGACCTAGCATACACCCTACAAATGGACTCTAAAGCAAACAAGCAATTCAGTTTAAGATTTTTTTTTAATTAAAGAAAAGTAGAAGAATGAGAAGAGGTCTAAAGAAAGATTCCTAAGAGAGTCCTAGGCTAGAGAAAAGAGAATTATGTTATTATTATTTTTTTTCAAACAAGCGAAACAATCAAAATCACTATCCTAGGGTTAACCTAGATTTAGATAGCTCCTAACTAACCCAAGGTTACCTTCGAGCACTCCATGCCCAAGATCAACTAACTGACTTAGCCAGGTAAATATAAGGTTGGTGAGGGTCCCCACGTTGCTTGCCTTAGAAACTAATTGAAATTGGCCAGGTAAGCGAACGGAACCAATTAAAGAACCACCTTCCTTCGGGCTCTTGTCCCTGAACCACTTTTCTTAGACACCAAGTAGCTAAATGATCTAAACCTGGTCCAACTCTAGGGTTCCCTTGTCCTATTGAGCTCGAAATTTCTAGGGTTGATGTCTAATTGATTTTAGAGTTAAGGCTTAGGTGAATGCAAATGCTGGGTGGTGGTTTATGGGCTAAGGAAGGGTATTGAACTCCCCACCTTATCTGATTAATTAGGTTATGCCCTTAAAGTGAATTATAGAATGATGAAATGCAACAAATAGGGTGTCTAAAATAAAAGTTACAAACAAACAAAATTAAATTAAAACTAATTATTATATTTTTTTAGTTTGGTGATTAAGTCACTAATCTTAATAAATTATGAGATGTCAGGGTAATATTTTTTTTGATTTTGCAGAAAAGTTAATTTACCTAAGTCAATCTAAAAATGAAAAGTAAAAAGCACAAAAACTTTTTTACTCAACCTTTTTGTACCCTAGGATAACTATTCAACATAACATCCCAGTTATGTCGAGGCAACCTTATGTCAGGGTACTCAAAATCAAAAATTACTAACAACTAATTTTTTAATTTTTTTTTAATTTACAAATTTTGAATTTTGAAATTTAAATTTTTGAAATTCAAATTTAAATTTTTAAATTTTTAAATTTTTTATTTATGAATTTTTTGATTTTTTTTCAAAATATCACCAAAAGTCCTCGGCAACGATGCCAAAAATCTGGTGCGCATCGCTACGCCTGATTTAAAACCTTAAATCCACTACTCTTAAGAGTAGAATAATGGGAGTAAAGGTCGAACCCACGAGGACTTTGGGTTATTCCGAAAAGGAACTTTTGAAGAGTAAAAGCTAATATTTACTGGAATTACAACTAACTGACTCAAACAGATAATGAAAGAGTATGAATGCAATAGATTAAAATCTCAGAATTCCAACTGGAATTTTAGGTTGTGTAACACCAAAATCTTCTAGCTGTTGTTTAATCTATAACACTTGAGCACAACAACTTCCAGCAGCAACATACTCTGCCTGAGTAGTGGACAATGCTATGGAGTTTTGTTTCTTACAATGCCATAAAATTAAATTCAACCCTAGAAATTGGCATGTACCACTAGTACTTTTTCAATCAATTTTGTAACCAGCATAGTCAATCATCAGAAATCAATTAAATTCAAAGATGATTCTTTAGAATACCAAATACCTAAATTGCTTGTACCTTTCAAATATTTAATAATTCTTTTAACAACAAGCATATGTGTTTCTTTAGGATTACATTGAAATCTAGCATATACACATATACTGTATAAGATATTAGGTCTACTAGCTGTAAGATATAATAGGGATCCGATCATACCTCTATATAGCTTTTGGTCAACAATGGATCCATTTTCATCTTTATCTAGTCTGTAGGTAGGGCTCAGGGATGTGTTAGCCTCTTTGCTTGTTTCCATGCCAAATTTCTTGATTTCTCTTTGATATACTTGGCTTGGCTTATAAAGATTCATTCCTTCATTTTGTTTGACTTGTAATCCGATGAAGTAGTTAAGCTCACCCATAAGGCTCATTTCAAACTCACCCTGTATTAACTCAACAAATTTTCTACAAAGATTTTTATTAGTTGCACCAAATATAATATCATCAACGTAGATTTGTACAACTAGCATATCATTTCCTTTGTTCTTAAAGAAGAGAGTTTTATTAATATTTCCTCTTTTGAAATAATTTTCAAGTAAAATTTGCTTAGTCTGTCATACCAGGCCCTAGGTGCTTGTTTCAAACCATATGAAGCTTTGTTAAATTAAAACACATGATTTGGAAAAGCATGATTTTCAAAACCTGATGGCTGTTCTACAAAACTTGTTCAGAAATAAAACATTTAGAAAAGCACTTTTGACATCCATTTAAAAGAGTTTAAAGTTCATGTAGCAAACAAATGCAAGAAGTAATCTAATGGCTTCTAGTCTTGCTACAGTGATGCAGAACAAAAGAAATGATGCGATGCGGAAGCAAATTAAAATTAATGTATTTTTTTTTTTATATATTTCAGAAGTCAGCTTTGACTCAAAGAAAAGATAAACTAATGTTGAAAGAAACTAAGAAATGACAGAGAGTACAATTAAAAGGAGTGGATTATCAGAGTAACTCAAAAGTAGGATCGCTGTGGATTGAAAAACCCTCAGATCTAGGGTTTGCTCTGAGTTTCAACGAAACAGACAAAGTGAGAAGGGAAGGTTCTTGTTACCTAGCAGTGATATCTCTCGTTGCTTCAATTGGAGGACACTCTCAAGCAAATTGTAGGATCCTTGGAGACGGGATATCTTCACAATGGATCCTCGGATTGTAGTCCTATGGCAAGGTTGGCCTCCTTCTCGAACTCAGGATCTGGAAGAAGAAGAACAAGTTATGGAACCAAATACTCAAGAAAGGATTTACCAGATAGGAGAACTTGAAAGTTGATGTTGCTGAAGTCCTGATTCTCCTGGATGCTGATCTGACTTCCTCTGGGATTTGCTCTATATTTGAAGTAACCGAACTGGATCTGGATGCTGGTGGTCGGCCTCTACTTGAAGAGAGGGGCCGTGAGAGATGGGGTAGGCTAGGGTTTGGTGGAATGAAAAGGATGATGGGCGGCTAGGGTTTGGAATGGAAGTGGCTAACCTAGGGTTTTGGGGTTGGAGATCTCACACCACTCCTCAAGGTTCCTAGGGAACCCGGATTTACTCACTCACGGAGCTCAACACATGGATGCAAGTGCGGAAGAGAGAAACACAAAGTTGCTCACACAAAATTTTAATTCATTCATCAGTGTTTTTTAAATCTTACAAGAGGGGTTTTTTATAGGTCTTTACAAGAGGTCAGGGTTTTACATCTTTCCATGTGGGACTAATAGGATGGATCTTCAAATTAGGCTTGTAGAATCAAATCCTTCTCATATGGCCGGCCAAGAGCTTCCATAAGTGTTGATTGGTAGCTCCAAATGGTAAGTAGGTGGTGCCTCCTAGCCTTGCTCTTCAAGAAAAAATATTTTTCCTTCTATGCTTGGTTTTATTTGGAAGTATTTAGGTGCCTCCTAGCCTTGCTCTTCAAGAAAAATTTTCTTCCTTCCATACTTGGTTTTATTTGGAATATTTGGGCGCCTCCTAGTCTTGCTCCCTAAGCTTTGCTACTTTCTTTTCATAGGTTGGCTCTTATGGAAATATTTTGGGCGCCTCCTTGGATTGAGGATCCTAAGTTGATCTCCCCTTAAGTGGCGCATGAAAGAAGGGACCTGCTTTCTTGTGGTGTGGGACCAAAGTACACTGGATGGAGATGTGGCGCCCCTTGGACTCTAGCGTGTGGCTGGGAGTGTGGCGCCCACTTACTTGAGCCTGGGAGAAAATGTGGCACCCTGGAGAAGACATAGACCACTACTAGGACTTGTACTGAGTCAACATGACTCAACAAAATTTAAATTACAGGGAAATACAGACTCAAACTAAAATTGAGTTGACCAAGTCAACCCTTATTACAAACCAGAAAACCCTAATTCTTTGGGCAAGGTCAATCAGAGATCCAGATGGAGCCCTGAAGTCTTCTTCTGAGTCTGGTGCCCGCACCAATTCTCCGGGGTAGGAGGAACTCGACCCTGTCGAGTATGGATCAAGTTGGCTCTGGTATCTCTCCAAGAGGTATGGGTCCAATTCTTGTAATTCTTCTCAGGAGATCCAAGAGTCATCAGAATCGGGCCTTCCTTGCCAGCAGACCAGGTATCTTTGGTATCCATCGATTAGAGTAAGATAACCTGATCATCCAGGATCTTTTCAATCTGCTCTTTCCTCACAGGCCAGTTTGTTGGTGGATACACAGGGTCGGGATCACTCTCAATAACAGGATTAGGTTTCAAAGGCTCTAGGAATCACAGCTAGCTCCCTATACTCTACTAAGTCTGTAATGTTGAAAGTAGAGCTATTGCCTAGTTTTGGAGGCAACTCGAGCACATAGGCATTGGATCCTACTCTCTTCACTACTCTAAATGGTCCAGCTCCTTTAGTATGTAACTTTCTAACAGTTCCAGGAAAAAATCGCTCAGGCATTAACCTAATCATTACATAGTCTCTCTCAACAAAGTTTTGACTCGTCTTTGAGAATCAGCCAACTTCTTATAAGTTTCATTACTTAAAGTTATTTTGGCATGAATTTCTTTATGCAAGTCCTTTACATGCTATGCAAGTGCATCAAGAGCCTTGTGTGTGTGGGCTAATAGTGAAATCAGATCAAGTGGTGTGTGAGGCTTGTATCCATGAACAATTTCAAAGGGACTCTAGCCTATAGACCTATTGATCGAAACATTGAATGCAATTTCAGTCCTGGACAAAATACAAATCCCAATTCCTGGTGCTCTCAATCAAACCAAAATCTGAGCCAAAGCCTAGTAAAGGGTCAAGAAAAACTAAACTAGACTGATGACGCACTCCTAAAGAATGGACTTTATTCCAAAGGAACCCTAGGTCTAAACCTAACAAACTAAGGCTCTCTAGGTTTGACCTTGGGTCGGAGGAGGGCATGAAGAGCATGAAAACTTATTATGGATGCCTAGTAGGTGCCATAAGGTCTTCCAGAAGTAGTGGCAAACCTAATAGGTTCTAAGGAGTCTTGCAACCTAGAGATCTCAGTAAAGTGTAATCCCATAGCTCTAGAAACATGAGAAGATTCAGGGAAGGGTAGGAAATAAGAATCAGAGTTTTGAGGTGGCTTATCGGAAACAAGAAACAAACCTTGGTTATTCAGGATGACCTTAAAATGAGGACATTGTTCTATAGGTGCACTCATCCAAACCTCATGATTTGCTCTAGGAGGTCTACAAGTGCAAGTTCTAGGATAGGCTGGGTGCTCCTAGAAGCTGGAAGGTTATCAGGAAGGTCTTTGGAATGTTTATCTAGAAAGTCCTCTACGCTACTGTCTTTTTCTTGTTGTTCTTGGACCTTCTCAATGGGCAATTCTTGTGAACCCCTTCCTTCTTCATACTTCTCTACCAGATTTGACTCAGGATGTCTTCTTTGGATTCCTCAATGAGTTCAGGGGTATTCTCACTTAAACTTTCATTTGGTGTAATTTCCTCTTCCTAAACTTCCTCAAAAGGGTCTTCTCTTAGGGTTAGCTCCTGAATTCCTTGAGTGGCAGGGGTCCCTTCAATAACCCCATTAGGTAGGAGTTGGTTAATGAATTATCGGAGAGATATCCTCAAATTCTTTTTCTTCATATTCATCTATCAAACTTATGTCAGGCTCATATATTTCTTCCTCAATCTCACTGAAAGGTTCTAATCTATTCTCCTTTGATTCCTCTTTAAGTGCGGCTCTGGTCAGGTCAACTAATTTTGGGATGGCCATGCCTAACTCCTTCTTAGTGTTATCCTTCTGTCAAGAGGTGACACAAGTGGGAATTGACAAACAAAGTCTGGTTCACTATGGGTGTCGGATCAATCGAAACTTGACTCAAGTTGGTAGAGGTTGGCTTTAAGTCCAAAGTACTTGATTGGTTATATCTTAAAGACCACTCATAGTCTTGGGCTTCTTGGTAGGCTCGGTCTAACTTATTGGTCTTTCAAGGCATAGCTTCCTATAAATGTCCGGGTGTAATCCAACCCTAAACCTCGATGTGATCTGAGCTTCGGTCTCAATGGTATTGCATTTCATGTCATACCACTGGAAGTCCTCGATATATTTAGACACAGGCCTATTACCTTGTTGCAATTGGTACCATTGTTCTAAAAGTCTTTTTTCATAGGATCTACTTAGGTACCTATCTCTCAACTTACTTCTCATATCTCTCCAAGTATATTTCCTCTTTTCTTTGATAACACTCATGCTCAATAGCATACCAATGCGACCTAGCTTGTTTGGTGAACTTG
This sequence comes from Areca catechu, assembly GCA_021397845.1. Lineage (NCBI taxonomy): Eukaryota > Viridiplantae > Streptophyta > Magnoliopsida > Arecales > Arecaceae > Areca > Areca catechu. The sequence goes on from CM038043.1 coordinate 34,240,162, forward strand.
GTTTTGGCCAACCTAACTTGTCCTAATTCCGATATGTTAGTGCACTCAAAATACTGATCCATTTGTTCTTCCCACTTAATATATGTCTCTTGTCTTCCATCAAAAGTTGGTGTATAAGGTTCAGTGTTCCTAATGGGTCCCTTCTCTGAGTCAACCAAGTATGGGTATAGGCTCCTAGGGTTATGCTCGGGATCACGGTATAAGGTCCTCCTAGGCTCCTGGCATGGGTGAGGTTGGGGCCTATTAAATTTTGGATCAGGGGTCCAATTTTGATGTCTACGTTTCTCAAGTCCCTGGGCTCGGTCTCTAAACTGGACAAAACCCTCATTCATATCCTGACTCAATTTGGTCATACTTTCGGTAAGAGTTCTAATCATAGCCTATAAATCAGGTTGGGTTTGACCAAGTTGGTAAGGTACTCCATTCCGGGTAGACATGATGATGCAAGCAAACACACCAAATGAGACTCAACTGAAATGACTACGGGCTAACTAGACCTAGTGCCCAAACTAGATGCCCAATCAGAGTGGCAAGCTAGCCTGTAGTAACACGGGACTCAGCCAGGCAGGTGTAAGGGGAGTGTTAGGTCCCTAAGTGCCAATCCTAGACACCAATCAGAGATTGGCCAGGTAGGCGGACTAGCACATAAGCCCTTCGGATAGAATCCCTGAACCACCGTTCTAGACACTGAGTACAAAGCACACACAGAGTAACTAGACAAACTGACTCAACATTAGCCTAGACCCGACTTGTTGGTGTCCCTAGCCCACTAGGGCAAATTAAGTCTAATAAATTTTAAAATTAGGCTTAGGATCAAATGAATGGGTGGTGGTTTTGGGCTAAGGAGAGGTTATCAACTCCTCCCCTTATCTTAGATGCTCAATTGCCCTTAAGATGAATTAGGAGATTAACACTCAAAATTGAATTGCAGAAACATAAAACATAATTGCTATAATTTAACTCTCAGAAATTTCACAGAAACCAATAAATCACAGTAAAATTATGTAAAATAGTTTCAATTATACTAGTTCCAGAAAAATAAAAATCATGCAAATTGGAGTTACCTGCAATGAAAACAATTCCTGTAACAGGGTAGTTACAGACTGAAAATAGAATGCTTCCCCCGTTACAATTCCTGCTACGAAGTTGTAACCCAGTGGATCCCCTATACGCCCTAGGAACACCCCATGGAATGGAAGAGGAGGTTTGCACCTCGCTTCATTCCTAGGACCAGACGTCCTGGGGAGTCTACTTCGAGCAGACAAAGTAAAAAGAGAGACACTCAAAACATGCAAGCAAGTCAGAACCCTAGACAGGGCTCTGATACCAAAATTGATGCAGAACGAAAGCTCTGATACCAAAATTGATGCAGAATGAAAGAGATGATGTGATGCGGAAGCAAATTAAATTAATATTTTTTTTTTTAATATATTTTCAGAAGTTGGCTTTGACTCAAAGGAAAGATAAACTAATGTTGAAAGAAACTAAGAAATGACAGAGAGCACAATTAAAGGAGTGGATTATCAGAGTAACTCAAAAGTAGGATCGCTGGGGATTGAGAAACCCCCAGATCTAGGGTTTGCTCTGAGTTTCAACGAAACAGACAAAGTGAGAAGGGAAGGTTCTTGTTACCTAGCAGTGATATCTCTCGTTGCTTCAGTTGGAGGACACTCTCGAGCAGATTGTAGGATCCTTGGAGTCGGGGTATCTTTGCAATGGATCCTCGGATTGTAGTCCTATGGCAAGGTTGGCCTCCTTCTCGAACTCAGGATCTGGAAGAAGAAGAACAGTTATGGAATCAGATACTCAAGGAAGGATTTACCAGATAGAAGAACTTGAAAGTTGATGTTGCTGAAGTCCTGATTCTCCTGGATGCTGATCTGACTTCCTCTGGGATTTGCTCTGTATTTGAAGTAACCAAACTGGATCTGGATGCTGGTGGTCGGTGAGGGAGAGGTGGAGCCAGAGAGATGGGGTAGGCTAGGATTTGAGAATAGAAGAGGATGATGGGCGACTAGGTTTTGGAATGGAAGTGGCTAACCTAGGGTTTTGGGGTTGGAGATCTCACACCTCCTCAAGGTTCCTAGGGAATCCGGATTTACTCCCTCACGGAGCTCAACACCTGGATGCAAGTGTGGAAGAGAGAAACACAAAGTTGCTCACACAAATTTGAATTCATTCATCAGTGTTTTTTAAAACATACAAGAGGGATTTATTTTATAGGTCTTTACAAGAGGTCAGGGTTTTACATCTTCCCATGTGGGACTAATATGATGGATCTTCAAATAAGGCTTGTAGAATCAAATCCTTCTCATATGGCCGGCCGAGAGCTTCCATAAGTGTTGATTGGTGGCTCCAAATGGTAAGTAGGTGGTGCCTCCTAGCCTTGCTCTTCAAGAAAAAATATTTTTCCTTCCATGCTTGTTTTTATTTGGAAGTATTTGGGCGCCTCCTAGCCTTGCTCTTCAAGAAAAATTTTCTTCCTTCCATACCTGGTTTTATTTGAAATATTTGGGCGCCTCCTAGTCTTGCTCCCTAAGCTTTGCTCCTTTCGTTTCATAGCTTGGCTCTTATGAAAATTTTTGGGTGCCTCCTTGGATTGAGGATCCTAAGTTGATCTCCCCTTAAGTGGCGCATGAAAGAAGGACCTGCTTTCTTGTGGTGTGGGGACCAAAGTATACTGGATGGAGATGTGGCGCCCCTTGGACTCTGGCGTGTGGCTGGGAGTGTGGCGCCCACTTACTTGAGCCTGGGAGAAAATGTGGCACCCTGGAGAAGACCTAGACCACTACTAGGACTTGTACTTGTACTGAGTCAACATGACTCACACAAATTAAATTGCAGGAAAATACAGACTCAAACTAAAATTGAGTTGACCAAGTCAACCCTTATTACAAAACCAGAAAACCCTAATTCTTCGGGCAAGGTCAATCAGAGATCCAGATGGAGCCCTGAAGTCTTCTTCTGAGTCTGGTGCCCGCACCATACAGGAGCATAGTTTCATCAAAATCAATGCCTTCTTCTTGACTGTACCCTTTTGCTACCAACCTTACTTTATTTCTTATAACCTTACCATTTTCATCTAGTTTGTTCCTATATACCCATTTGGTTCCTATGACTGGGTGGTATGTAGGTCTACTAACTAGTGTCCAACATTATTCCTTTCAAACTGGTTTAATTCATCATGCATGGCCATCATCCAATTATGATCAATTTCAGCTTCTTCTAAACTATGTGGTTCAATTTGTGAAACAAAGCTAGGTAGTCATGTGCATCTCTATGCGCTGACTTAGTCCTAACACCATGAGAAGGATCACAAATAATTAAATCTTTGGGATGTGAAGTTACATCTCTTATTAAACACTCTATATGCTTTGCTATGAAGTGAATAACAAGGAATATAGATTCATTATATTTTGCATTAAACTTTCCTAGGTTATCTTACCATTGTTCAACACAAAGAATTACATCCAAAACATGAAAATAGTTAATATTCAGTTTTCTTTCCATTCCAAAGCTCATAGGGTTTTTTTTTGAAATTGGTCAAATTAAAACTCGGTTTAAAATGTAACAGGCAGTGTTCATGGCTTCTGCCCAAAAGCACCTTGGAAGGTTACCTTCACACAACATGGTTCGGGCCATTTCTTCCAAAGTCCTATTCTTTCTTTCTACAACACCATTTTGTTATGGTGTTTTAGGAGCGGAGAAGTTGGGATCAATGTCGTGCTCAGTGCAATATTCATCAAAAAATGTTTTTGAAATTCAGTTCCATGATCACTTCTTATAGAAGTAACAGAAAGATTTTTCTCATTTGAAACTTTCTTATGAAATTTTCGAAATACATCAAAAGTTTGATCTTTATGTGCAATAAATAATACCGATGTGAATCTAGAAAAGTCATCTATAATCACAAGGCCATATTTCATACCTCCTAGGCTTGTGGTCCTAGTTGTCCAAATAAGTCCATGTGAAGTAGCTCAAGGAGTCTAGTTGTTGAAATAACATTTTTCAATTTAAAACTCCCCCTAGTTTATTTGCCTAATTGACAAGCATCACATACATAATCAAGATCAACTTTAAAATGTGGCAACATCTAACTAATTCTTTGAGATTAATTTGGCAATTGTATGCATTCTAGCATGACCTAATCATCTATGCCATAATAAACATGACTCCTTGGTCTTAGCATTCATTGCTACTAGACTGGAACTACTAGACATGGCTAGATCATTTAGATCTACCACATAGATGTTTCCAAGCCTATGACCAATGAATTTATTGATAGAATCAAAATAGTTAGTTACTATACACAGATGATTCAAAGATAATCTTGAAGCCTTTATCACAAAGTTGACTAATACTCAATAAATTATGCTTCAATTTATCTACAAGCAGCATATCTTCAATAAAAGTACAGGGGGTTATTTTGATCTTACCAATTCCGATTATTTTTTCCTTGCCATTTTCTTCAAATGTAACCAATCCTCATTATTTCATTTGTAGGGTGATGAACTGATCTTTGTCACCCGTCTTATGCCTTGAACAGTCGCTATCAAGATACCATCTTTTCTTTAATTTGTGGGCTGTAAGACAGTCCTGCAAAATAGTCAATGAGTGATTTTAGGTACCCAAGCTGACTTGGATCCTTTGGGGTTAGCAAAATTGGTTCCCTTTGGAACCCAAACGGTTCTATTTTCAATGCACACAATTATGAAACTTTTCAAAGAATTGCATTGATAAGATTTATGTCCAAATCTATGATATGCATAACAAATAATTTTGTCATTTTTGAATGATGCATGCTTTGAAGCTATAAAAGATACAAAAATAGAAATATTTGGTTTGAAAGATTTTTTCATAGAATTCTTAGGAACATATTTCAAGCCATTTGAAATAGATTTGATGGAAAGCTTTTAAAATTTAGCATTCGAAGCTGAAACTTTTGAAGATACAAATTTTGTTACTGAAATTTCTTTAGCATTTAAAGCATTAAATCCATTCCATTCCAGCTTTACTTTTTGAATCTTTTGTTCTTTCAAAATTAGCTCAAGCTTGTTGGAACTCAAAGTAAGTTTTTTCACTAAAGGCTTAAGCTTTTCAACCTCCTTTTTTAAATCAACATTTTCGGCAACTAAAATTTTGTTTTTCTTATTTAAAGAATTTTTCTTATTATTCAAAAACAATAACATTTTCAAAAAGTTATTCAATTCTTTTTGCAAAATGTTATTCTTTTCAGAAATCTCATCCTTGTCTTTAATAAAACATCATTTTGTTTCTTCAAGGATTTAATTTTAACATAGCTTTCTTGAATTTAATAAGTAAATCATGAAATGTAGAATTCAATTCATCATATGTAAATTTAGTTTGAGACTCAGGGTTGATACCTCGTTTACAAGACCCATCAGACATAGATTTGCAGATTTTATGGTCTCTTCTTCTTCGGTGGATGAGGATGCTTCGCTGTCGCTCCACGTCGCTACCATAGCTTTCTTTTTTTTTTCTTAAAGCTCTTTTTCAGTAATGGACAATCTGTTTGGATGTGCCTTGGCTTTTGCATTCATAACAGGTGTGCACTCTTTTTCTTTCTCCCTTTTCCCTATCCTTCTCCTTACTGAATTCTTTGTTCTTGTGAGTTTTTTCTAAAATACCTTCCTTTTCTTCTTCCCAAGAACTTTCTAAATTTTTTGACGACCATGGCAACATCTTCGTCTTCCATGTACTTTCAGTAGAGAAGCTTTCTTCTTCCGATTCTTCATCCTTTCTAGAATCCATAGCAGCTTTGAAGGTGATTGATTTTTTCTTCTTTTGATCATCTTCAATTCGGTGCTGCATGGTCAATTCATGCATGATGAGAATCCTAACAGTTCATCCAGCAATAAGGTATTGAAATCTTTCCCTTCCTAGATGGCGGTCACTTTGGGATCCCATTTGTCCGAAAGAGATCCCAGAATCTTCTATACTAGATCTGCATTAGTATATACCCTGCCAAGACCTTTTAAGCCACTAATAATATCAGTGAAACATGAAAACATGGTAGAGATTTTTTCATTAGGTTCCATCTTAAACATTCGTAACTATGCACAAGAAGATTAATTTTAGAAGACTTCACTTGAGAAGTTCCTTCATAGGTCACTTCGAGTTTATCCCAAATTTCCTTTGCAGATGAGCAAATAGAAATTTGATTAAACTCATTACTATCCAAAGCACAGTATAAGAGATTCAATGCTTTGGCATTTAACTCACCCATCTTCATGTCATGTTCGTCCCAATCCTCTCCTCGGTTTTGGAACGTCCATTCCATCAATTTTAATCATGGGGATATAAGGACCCTTTAGAAAGACCTTCCACAACTGAAAATCAACTGCTTGAATATAAATTTTCATTCTAGCTTTCCAGTCTGCATAATTTGTGCCAATAAAAAGTGAAGGTCTATTGGTTGATTGGCCTTCCGCCAATGACGTACTCATTAGATGAGCCATCAATCTTTACTTTACTGTATTCAAAGACACCGCTCTGATACTAGTTATTGCCCGGTGGAAACCCAGGAGGGGGGTGAATTGGGACTTTTAAAAAATTAAAGCAAGTAATGTGCAATTAAAAATCCTTTGCAAGTGGTAGGTGTTGTGACAAAGTAGTAAATTATGAAGCTAAGTAAAAGCAAGGAAAAACAACACAAACACACAAAATTTATAGTGGTTCGGAGCAACCCAGCTCCTACATCCACTACCCAAGATACCACTTGGAATTTTCACTATATTCACACCCGAATACAGTAGGATTGTTTTACAGGATCACAATCCAAAACCTCTACACTTTGGTTTTAACGGGATCACCAAAGAAAACTCAACACCATTTGGTTTAAAACAGGCTCACCAAAGAAACCTAACTTGGTTTTCATAAGATCACCAAGAACCTAACTTGGTTTTATCAGGATCACCGAGAACCAAACACTTGGTTTTATCAAGGCTCACCAAGAACCTATTTGGTTTTTCAACTGGGCTTACCAATAACCCAATAATTCAAAAATGAATTTAAGTAAATGCAACAAAAATGACAAACTCAATTTGTCAAATAGTTGCCGGTGTAGCTTAATGGAAGTCCATTTGAATGCACTTGAATAAGCTTTAATTACTTCGGTGGCTTCTTCTTCTTCCCTTCAATCTTCAATTTGATAGAGTTGGTGAGGACTTGAAGGCTGACTTGAATGCTCTTGTGCTATTTTGTTATTAGTAGTTTTTGATATTCAATGAAGCTCTCTTCTCTTTGAAGAACTTTTCAAAAACTCTTACTTTTAGGATGTTCAAATCCTTCAAATATAAGGTCTTCTATCACTCCAAGGCAGTTCTAGCCATTGTAGACCGTTGAGGAATGATTTGTGACCGTTGGAGAACTTTTTGGCATTAAAAAATAATTTTGAAATTAGCCATGGGATATTTGAAAATGATGTTCGAGTCAGCTCAGATTCCTTCAAGTCAGCTCGGATCCTTTGAGTTAATAGGTCGAGTTGCCAAATCTTTAGTGCAGTCGGCTCTTTGTCTCAGGGCGCAAAATTTCACTCTGGACGAGTCGGCTCTTGATAGCTGCCGGGTCGGCTCGAACTTCTTTCTTTGAAAAACTTGAACTCAAGGAGTCGACTCTTTTCAGCTTGGGTCAGCTCTTCTTCATAGATTCTGAAATGATCACTCTGGAAGAGTCGGCTCGATGCAGTTCGGGTCGGCTCGCTTTCTCAGGTCTTCAAAATTAGGTTTGGCAGAGTCGGCTCTTTCTAGTTCTGGTCGACTCGCCGGCTATTCTCAAAAAACTTCAGAACTGGACTCTAGAGGAGTCGGCTCGGACATAATCCAGTCGACTCGGATTCACTAGATTCAGCTCGGTTACCTTCGAGTCAGCTCGGATTGTTGTGTTCCAGAATCCTTGCTGCGTGCCAGTAAGTGGAGTCGGCTCTTCAACATGCTAGGTCACCTCGAGTATCTTCATCACGATTTTTACACTTGAACTCAAAGAAAAACTCTCACCAACTTTTTACATTTTCAAGCATACCAACTCAAAATACTTTTAAGGTGCACACACACATAGAAGTAACCCTTTTTACATGATTTTTCTTCTTAGCTTTTTCATTGGGTCTTCTTATAAAAAACAAATTACAACACACAACTCAACAAGAAACAATAGTGTAGGAGTTGAAGTTTGAACAAATTAAACCATTCTACAAAAACTTGTAAATACTTGAAGAGTTGTTAGAAATAATATACATGCTCCAATATTTAGTTATCATCAAAATCACTTATGGGGTCAACAATCTCTCCCTTTTTGATGATGACAAAACATTGGGCATGAAAAAGCAATATAAAACTTTACAATTACTTGTATAACTATATTTGCAAGAACATATGAACAAGTAAAATGAATTGACTTCAATTAGTGCCAAATTATGGAATGAGAATTAGTGCAATGAGAGGTAATCTCCCCCTCAATAAGATACTCCATGTTTTGACACACTTTCTATGCAATTTCAGAGCTTAAAATGTTTCAAAGTAGCATTAAGTATCGGAGCTATTAAAAGTCAAAACTTAAAACTTTATGTATCAAAGCTAAAATATGTATCATTATGTATCAGAGCCTCTTAAATATGTATCATGATGTATCAGAGCTTAATTTGAGCTTAGCTTTCAAGCTTTATGCATCAGAGCTCTCAATCTTTATGTATCAAAGCAAATATATGAACATGAATATATTTTTAACATTTTCATGCAATAATTTCACAACTTTCTCCCCCTTTTTGTCAATCCATCAAAAAGGTAGTTTCAAATAAAGCTCAGATTTTGAAATAGATTGAGAAAGTCTTTAAGATTTATTTAAGATAATTTCACTTTCTCAAATTCATCTTGAAATTCTAATTAAAAAATCAGTCATTGTATGAACATAAACATTCATTTGCATAGAGAAATAGAACAATTTAAGAGACAAAAAGTGTACTTTTCATTTCATTTCATAGATATTCAATACAAAGTTCAAAGTGAAGGGCAATACACTTAGTCACTATCTAAGTCTACTCTAGAATGTGAAGGTTGACCAGGAATTTGAATGCTAGGTGGCAAAGAAGCAATTGGGTCAACAATTGTCAATATTGTGGGTTCCTTGTGGCCTAAGGTGTGGAGCAGGTTGTCTTGGATGAGCAGATTGACTAGGAAAAGGTGTAGAAGAGGGAGGAGCACTTTGAGCAGCTTGGATATCTTCAGTTTTAGTCATCATTTTTCATAAGAAGCTGTTCATAGATTTCAATTCGGCTTCGACTTTCTTTGTACTTTTAGAAGTAGCTAAATCTTCTATTGCTTCTTTTTTTTTCTGCACTTCCTTTTGCAATGTAAACATTTCACAGGCTTGTACATTTGTAAAGGCTTCAGCCGAGCCTCTCAGTCTCCCAAACTCACTTCTAATTATTCCAATGCCCTTGGTGTAATATTCTTCCATTCTTTTACCTGCTTCAACTGATCCCATTCTGATTCTCAAATTATCCATCTCAGTTCTATAAGCTTCAAGTACTTGAGTAATAGATTTCTCAATCTTTTCAGAACTTGAAGTAATCAACTGTAAAATTGGTTGCATATTTATATCAATTGTATGAACTGTAGTCTCTGAGGTTTTAAAAGATTCAATTTTGCTTTTCAAATAGTCTATCTATCCTTCAAATTGACTGAGTCTCTCATCAACTGATTTGTGTAATTCTTTAAACATTCCAACCATAGAAGACTTTATAGTTTCAGTCATGTTATTCATTTACTGTGTAATGAAGTCTTGTAATAATGAAGTTTCTGCAGCAGGAGCAGTAGTAGCATGACTGTGAACTGGAATATCAGTAGACTGAGTAAAAATAGGTGTACTATATGGCATATTAGGCATATCTGATACTGAGACATTTGGAAAAGAAGTGTCAAAGTCTACTTGGACTTGAGATCCTAGCTAAGGCTGTGGTTCTAGAATTTGCATTGTAGGGCCTTCGCCAGCCTCTGTTTCTGCTTGCTCTTGAACATCTTCAGTGTCTTCAACCATAGGAGCATCAGTCTTCTTTTTTCAGGTGCCATCTGATAATAAATATCCCATCCTTTGAAAAGTTTTTGCAGTATAGGTATCAGTATGTAAAAGTGTCTTGCTGCTGTCCTCTCCTGTCAAATCTATATTTGCATTTTTAAAGAATAAAGTGAGGACCATTCCATACAACAAGCAAGCCTTGACTTTTCTCACTACCTTCTTCATCTGGCTGATCATGATAGCTGGCAGATTAATCTTGTTACCATTAATCAGAAGCTCCATGAAGCACAGATCCCTTTCACTAACCCAATCAAAACATCTAGTTCTGGGTAAGAAGATCCTGCTAATAAAACTATGCAGAACTCTCATTTCAATGGATAGCATGATGGCCTTGAGAATTCCTATCTCATCAACTTCAGTTCTTTCTAAAATAGTTTGTAGTGCTCTAGTTCTGTCTTTCAGTACTAAGTACTCAGTGCCCTCGAATGGCATTTCCAAGACATTTCCCAGAATTTCAATAGAAATGATAATTCTTTTTCCCTTAACAGATGATTCAACAAATTCTCTCCAAACCTCAAATTTTCATAAAAGGTTCTGACTAGGTTTGGCTAGTTTTAATATCTAAAGAACATAGGTCTCTCCAGCCTTGATTCTCAATGAGGTCACCAATTACAAACCATTTTTCTTTAGATATTCAAATAAAATCTGTCTGCCAGTGATAATAGGTCTCATACCTAGAGAGATCTGGTGGGTAGTAGAAATAGGGCTTGGCTCTTCCTCAGACTGTGGTGGATTTCGGGAAGCACTGTCTTCTCGAAACTTGGTTCTCCTTTCTTGTGGAGCAGCTTCACTATCTCGTTTTGATTTCTTTCCAACTACCATCTTCGGTGCCATTGTGCACAAACACTTGAATTCCGAAACAGTTTTTGGAAGTTGGAAGTATTTGGAAGGTTTCTTGGTGGGAAAGAGAGTAGGGTTTAGGAATAAAAATGGGAAAGAAAGACCCTATAGCTCGAACTAAAAAGAGACGGCTCAACATCCGAGCCGGCTCAACCAATAGGTCATCTGCTCGAGTCGGCTCGAGCAGAGGGAGCACAAAATAAGTTTTTGGATTTCAATCAAAGCTCATTTATCACACAATTTGGGATTAGGAGGTCTCCTAGATAATTTGTCCTTAAGATTATGAGAGTATTTCTAGAGTGGGTCACATAATCATAGTTCATTTCTAATCATTACAAATCTATCAAAATTCAAAGGTTTTGTAAAAATATCAGCAAGTTGGTTTTCAGTTCGCATGAATTCAAATACAATATCATTATTTAAACATGATCTCTCATAAAATGGTGCCTAATTTCAATGTGCTTAGTTCGTGAATGTTGAACAGGATTTTTTATCAAATTAATAGCACTTGTGTTATCACATTTGATTAAAATTTTAGATTGTATGACACCAAAATCTTCTAGCTGTTGTTTAATCCATAACACTTGAGCATAACAACTACCAGCAACATACTCTACTCTGCCTCAGCAGTGGATAATGCTATGAAGTTTTGTTTCTTACAGTACCATGAAATTAAATTCAACCCTAGAAATTGGCATGTACCACTAGTGCTTTTTCTATCAATTTTGCAACCAGCATAGTCAGCATCAGAAAATCCAATTAAATTCAAAGATGATTCTTTAGAATACCAAAGACCTAAATTGCTTGTACCTTTCAAATACTTAATAATTCTTTTAATAGCAGGCATATGTGTTTCTCGAGGATTACATTGAAATCTAGTACATACACATACACTGTACAAGATATCAGGTCTACTAGCTATAAAATATAATAGGGATAAGATCATACCTCTATATAGCTTTTGGTCAACAATGGATCCGTTTTCATCTTTGTCTAGTCTGCAGGTAAGGCTCATGGTGTGTTAGCCTCTTTGCTTGTTTCCATGCCAAATTTCTTGATTATCTCTTTGATGTACTTGGCTTGGCTTATAAAGATTCCTTCCTTCATTTGTTTGACTTGTAATCTAAGAAGTAGTTGAGCTCACCCTAAGGCTGATTTCAAACTCACCCTGCATTAACTCAGCAAATTCTCTACAAAGATTTTCATTAGTTGCACCAAATATAATATAATCAACGTAGATTTGTACAACTAGCATATCATTTCCTTTGTTCTTAATAAAGAGAGTTTTGTTAATATTTCCTCTTTTGAAATCATTTTCAAGTAAAAACTCGCTTAGTATGTCATACCAGGCCCTAGGTGCTTGTTTCAAACCATATAAAGCTTTGTTCAATTTAAATACATGATTTGGAAAAGCATAATTTTCAAAACCTGATGGTTGTTCTACAAAAACTTGTTCAGAAATAAATTCATTTAGAAAAGTACTTTTGACATCCATTTGAAAGAGTTTAAAGTTCATGTAGCAAACAAATGCAAGAAATAATCTAATGGTTTTCTAGTCTTGCTATAAGAGTATATGTTTTATCAAAATCAATGCCTTCTTCTTGATTGTACCCTTTTGCTACCAACCTTGCTTTATTTCTTATAACCTTACCATTCTCATCTAGTTTGTTCCTATAGACCCATTTGGTTCCTATGACTGGGTGGTCTGTAGGTCTACTAACTAGTGTCCAAATATTATTGCTTTCAAACTGGTCTAATTCATCATGCATGGCCATCATCTAGTTATGATCAATTTCAGCTTCTACTAAACTATGTGGTTCAATTTGTGAAACAAAGGCTAGGTAGTCATGTGCTCTCTGTGTGCTGACCTAGTCCTAACATCATGAGAAGATCACCAATAATTAAATTTTTGAGATGTGAAGTTACATACCTCCATTCCTTTGGTAAATCAGTATGATCCTTGCTTACCATTTCACTTCCTTCTTGCATTGGCTTGTCTTGAATGCTTAGATCTTCCATTTCTTTTTTTAGTATACCTGCATCATTATCTATGCCTCATCTTTTCTAGATGGTGAGGGGTTAGCTTCATCAAAAACAACATGAATTGACTCTTCCACAGTAAGAGTCCTCTTATTAAACACTCTATATGCTTTGCTATGAAATGAATAACCAAGGAATATAGATTCATTAGATTTTGCATCAAACTTTCCTAGGTTATCTTTACCATTGTTCAACACAAAGCATTTACACCCAAAAACATGAAAATAGTTAATATTTGGTTTTCTTTCATTCCAAAGCTCATAGGGGGTTTTCTTAAAATTGGTCGAATTAAAACTCAGTTTAAAATGTAATAGGCAGTGTTCATGACTTCTGCCCAAAAGTACCTTGGAAGGTTACCTTCATACAACATGGTTCGGGCCATTTCTTCCAAAGTCCTATTCTTTCTCTCTATAACACCATTTTGTTGTGGTGTTCCAGGAGCAGAGAAGTTGTGATCAATGCCGTACTCAGTGCAATATTCATCAAAAATTGATTTTGAAATTCAGTTCCATGATCACTTCTTATAGAAGTAACAGAAAGATTTTTCTCATTTGAAACTTTCTTATGAAATTTTTGAAATACATCAAAAGTTTGATCTTTATGTGCGATAAATAATACCGATGTGAATCTAGAATAGTCATCTACAATCACAAGGCCATATTTCATTCCTCCTAGGCTTGTGGTCCTAGTTGATCCAAATAAGTCCATGTGAAGTAACTTAAGGGGTTTAGTTGTTAAAATAATATTTTTTGATTTAAAACTTTCCCTAGTTTGTTTGCCTAATTGACAAGCATCACATACATAATCAAGATCAACTTTAAATTGTGGCAAACCTCTAATTAGATTCTTTGAGATTAATTTGGCAATTGTATGCATGCTAGCATGACCTAATCGTCTGTGCTATAATAAATATGACTCCTTGGTCTTAGCATTCATTGCTACTAGACTGGAACTACTAGTCATGGCTAGATCATTTAGATCACCACATAGATGTTTCCAAGCCTATGACCAATGAATTTATTGCTAGAATCAAGAGAGTTAGTTACTATACATATAGATGATTCAAAGATAACCTTGAAGCCTTTATCACAAAGTTGACTAATACTCAATAAATTATGCTATAATTTATCTACTAGCAGCACATCTTCAATAAAGTAGAGGGGGTTATTTTGATCTTACCGATTTCGATTATCTCCCCTTGCCATTATCTCCAAATATAACCAATACTCCTTATTTCATTTATAGGATGATGAACTAATTTTTGTCACCCGTCACATGCCTTGAATAGCCGCTGTCAAGATACCATATTTTCTTTAATTTGTGGGCTGCAAGACAGTCCTGCAAACAATCAATAAGTGATTTTAGGTATCCAAGCTAACTTGGATCCTTTTGGGTTAGCAAAATTGGTTCCCTTTGGAACCCAAACGGTTCTATATTTCAATGCACCAATTATGAAACTTTTCAAAGAATTGCATTGATAAGATTTATGTCCAAATCTATGATATGCATAACAAATAATTTTGTCATTTTTGAATGATGCATGCTTTGAAGCTATAAAAGATACAAAAATAGAAATATTTGGTTTGAAAGATTTTTTCATAGAATTCTTAGGAACATATTTCAAGCCATTTGAAATAGAATTTGATGGAAAAGCTTTTTAAAATTTAGCATTCGAAGCTGAAACTTTTGAAGATACAAATTTTGTTACTGAAATTTCTTTAGCATTTAAAGCATTAAATCCAATTCCAGCTTTACTTTTTGAATCTTTTGTTCTTTCAAATTAGCTCAAGCTTGTTGAACTCAAAGTAAGTTTTTCCACTAAAGGCTTAAGCTTTTCAACCTCCTTTTTTAAATCAATATTTTCGGCAACTAAAATTCTGTTTGTCTCATTTAAAGCATTTTTCTCATTATTCAAAACAATAACATTTTCAGAAAAGTTATTCAATTCTTTTTGCAAAATGTTATTCTTTTCAGAAATCTCATCCTTGTCTTTTAATAAAACATCATTTTGTTTCTTCAAGAATTTAATTTTAACCCCAGCTTTCTTGAATTCGATAAGTAAATCATGAAATGTAGAATTTAATTCATCATATGTAAATTCAGTTTGAGGCTCAGTAGATGATACCTCGTTTTCAAGACCCATCAGACATAGATTCATAGATTTCATGGTCTCTTCTTTAGTGGATGAGGATGCTTCACTGTCGCTCCACGTCGCTACCATAGCTTTATTTTTCTTTTTCTTAAAGCCCTTTTTCAGTAATGGACAATCTGTTTGGATGTGCCTTGGCTTTTTGCATTCATAACAGGTGTGCACTTCTTTTTCTTTCTCCTTTTCCTATCCTTCTCCTTACTGAATTCTTTGTTCTTGTGAGTTTTTTTGTAAATACCTTCTTTTCTTCTTCCCAAGAACTTTCTAAATTTTTTGACGACCATGGCAACATCTTCGTCTTCCATGTCACTTTCAGTAGAGAAGCTTTCTTCTTCCGATTCTTCATCCTTTCTAGAATCCATAGCAGCTTTGAAGGTGATTTATTTTTTCTTCTTTTGATCATCTTCAATCGGTGCTGCATGGTCAATTCATGCATGATGAGAGATCCTAACAGTTCATCCAGCAATAAGGTATTTAAATCTTTCACTTCATGGATGGCAGTCACTTTCAGATCCCATTTGTTCGGAAGAGATCTCAGAATCTTCTGTACTATATCTGTATTAGTATATACCTTGCCAAGACTTTTTAAATCATTAATAATATCAGTGAAACATGAAAACATGGCAGAGATTATTTCATTAGGTTCCATCTTAAACAATTCATAACTATGCACAAGAAGATTATTTTTAGAAGACTTCACTTGAGAAGTTCCATCATTGGTCACTTCGAGTTTATCAGAAATTTTCTTTGTAGAGGAGCAAATAGAAATTTGATTAAACTCATTACTATCCAAAGCACAGTATAAGAGATTCATTGCTTTGGCATTTAACTCACCCATCTTCATGTCATGTTTGTCCTAATCCTCTTCAGGTTTTGGAACGTCCATTCCATCAATATTAATCATGGGATACAAGGACCCTTTAGAATGACCTTCCATAACTGAAAATCAACTGCTTGAACAAAATTTTCATTCTAGCTTTCCAGTATGCATAATTTGTGCTAGTGAAAAGTGGAGGTCTATTAGTTGATTGGCCTTCTGCCAATGACGTACTCATTAGATGAGCCATCAATCTTTACTCTAGTGTATTCAGAGACCTACTCTAATACCAGTTATTGCCCAGGTGGCTACCCAAGAGGGGGGTGATTTGAGACTTTTAAAAAATTAAGCAAGTAATATGCATTTAAAAATCCTTTGCAAGTGGTAGGTGCTGTGACAAAGTAGTAAATTATGAAAGCTAAGTAAAAGCAAGGAAGCACAACACAAATACACAAAATTTATACTGGTTCGGAGCAACCCAGCTCCTACATCCACTACCCAAGATACTACTTGGGATTTTTACTATATTCACACCCGAATACAGTAGGATTGTTTTACAGGATAATAATCCAAAACCTCTACACTTTGGTTTTAACGGGATCACCAAAGAAAAACCCAACATCCTTTGATTTTAAACAAGCTCACCAAAGAAACCTAACTTGGTTTCACAGGATCACCAAGAACCTAACTTGGTTTTATCAGGATCACCAAGAACCTAACACTTAGTTTTTATCAAGGCTCACGAAGAACCTATTTGATTTTTCAACCGGGCTAACCAATAACCCAATATTCAAAAATGAATTGAAGTAAATGCAACAAAAATGACAAACTTAATTTCTAGGATAGTTGTTGATGCAGCTTGATGGAAGTCCACTTGAATGCACTTGAATAAGCTTTAATTACTTCAGTGGCTTCTTTCCAAAGTTGCTTCAATCTTCATATCAGAGTTGGTGAAGACTTGAAGGCTGACTTGAATGCTTTTGTGCTCTTTTACTGTTGGCAGTTTTGATATTCAATGAAGCTCTCTTCTCTTTGAAGAACTTTTCAAAAATTCTTACTTTTAGGATGTTCAAATCCTTCAATATAAGGTCTTCTACCACTCCAAGGTAGTTCTAGCCATTATAGACTGTTGAGGAATGATTTGTGACCGTTGGAGCAATTTTTGGCATTCAAAAATAATTTATGGAACTAGCCGTTGGATACCTGAAAATGATGTTTGAGTCGGCTCAGATTCCTTCAAGTCAGCTTGGATCCTTCGAGTCGATAGGCCGAGTCACCAAATTTTCAATGTAGTCGGTTCTTTGTCTCAGGATGCAAAACTTCACTCTGGATGAGTCGGCTCTTGATAGCTCGGGTCGGCTTGAACTTCTTTCTTTGAAAACTAGAACTCGAGGAGTCAGCTCTTTTCAGCTTGGGTCGGCTCTTCTTCACAAATTCTGAAATGATCACTCAGGAAGAGTCGGCTCGATACAGTTCGGGTCGGCTCACTTTCTCAGGTCTTCAAAATTAGGTCTGGCAGAGTTGGCTCTTTCTGATTTGGGTCGGCTCGCCTGGCTATTCTTAGAAAACTTCAAAACTAGACTCTGGAGGAGTTAGCTCGGACATAATCCAGTCGACTCAGATTTACTAGAATCGGCTCAGTTATCTTTGAGTCGGCTCGGATTGCTACGTTCCAAAATCCTTGCTGCATGCTAGTAAGTGGAGTCGGCTCTTCAACATGCTGGGTTGCCTCGAGTATCTTCTTCAGAATTTTTACACTTGAACTCAAAGAAAACTCTCACCAACTTTTTACATTTTCAAGCATACCAACTCAAAATACTTTTAAGGCACACACACACAGAAGTAACCCTTTTTACATGATTTTTCTTCTTAGTTTTTTCATTGGGTTCTTCTTTACAAAAACAAATTACAACACAACTCAAACAAGAAACAATAGTGTAGGAGTTGAAGTTTGAACAAACTAAACCTCCTACAAAAACTTGTAAAACACTTGAAGAGTTGTTAGAAATAATATACATGCTCCAATGTTTGGTTATCATCAAAATCACTTATGGGGTCAACAATTTTCCCCTTTTTGATGATGACAAAACACTGGACATGAAAAAGCAATATAAAACTTTACAATTATTTGTATGACTATATTTGCAAGAACATATGAACAAGTAAAATGAATTGACTTCAATTAGTGCCAATTATGGAATGAGAATTAGGGCAATGAGAGGTTATCTCCCCCTCAACTCCATGTTTTGACACACTTTCTATGCAATTTCAGAGCTCAAAATGTTTTAAAATAACTTTAAGTATCAGAGCTATTAAAGTCAAAACTTAAACCATTATATATCAAAGCTTAATATGTATCATTATGTATCAGAGCCACTTAAATATGTATCATGATGTATCAGAGCTTAATTTGAGCTTAGCTTTCAAGCTTTATGCATCAGAGCTTTCAATCTGTATGTATCAGAGCAAATATAACATGAATATATTTTAACCTTTTCATCCAATAATTTCACAACTTTCTTCCCTTTTTGTCAATCAATCAAAAAGGTGGTTTCAAATAAAGCTCAGATTTTGAAATAAATTGAGAAAGTCTTTAAGATTTATTTGAGATAATTTCACTTTCTCAAATTCATCTTGAAATTTTAATTAAAAAATCAGTCATTGTATGAACATAAACATTCATTTTCATAGAGAAATAGAACAATTTAAGAGATAAAAAGTGTACTTGTCATTTCATTTCACATATATTCAACACAAAGTTCAAAGCAAAGGGCAATACACTTAGTCACTATCTAAGTCTACTCTAGGATGTGAAGGTCGACCAGGAATTTGAATGCCAGGTGGTAGAGAAGCAATTGGGTCAACAAATTATCGAATATTGTGGTTCCTTATGGCCTAAGGTGTGGAGCAGGTTGTCTTGGATGAGCAGATTGACTAGGAAAAGGTGTAGAAGAGGGAGGAGCACTTTGACAGCTTGGATATCTTCAATTTTAGTCATCATTTTTCATAAGAAGCTGTTCATAGATTTAATTCGGCTTCGACTTTCTTTGTACTTTTAGAAGCAGCTAAATCTTCCATTGCTTCTTTTATTTCTGCCACTTCTTTTGCATTGTAAACATTTCTCAGGCTTGTACATTTGTAAAGGCTTCAGCCGAGCCTCTCAGTCTCCCAAACTCACTTCTAATTATTCAATGCCCTTGTGTAATATTCTTCCATTCTCTTACCTGCTTCAACTGATCCCATTCTGATTCTCAAGTTATCCATCTCAGTTCTATAAGCTTCAAGTACTTGAGTAACAGATTTCTCAATCTTTTCAGAACTTGAAGTAATCATCTATAAAATTGGTTGCATATTTGTATCAATTGTATGTATTGTAGTCTTTGAGGTTTCAAGAGATTCAATTTTGCTTTTCAAATAGTCTATCTGTCCTTCAAATTGACTAAGTCTCTCATCAATGATTTATGTAATTCTTTAAACATTCCAACCATAGAAGACTTCATAGTTTCAGTCATGTTATTCATTTACTATGTAATGAAGTCTTGTAACAATGAGTTTCTACAGCAGGAGCAGTAATAGCATGACTGTGAACTGGAATATCAGTAGACTGAGTAAAAATAGGTGTACTATATGGCATATCAGGCATATCTGATACTGAGACATCTGGGAAAGAAGTGTCAAAGTCTACTTGGACTTGAGATCCTAGCTGAGGCTGTGGTTCTGGAATTTGCATTGTAGTGCCTTCACCGGCCTCTGTTTCTGCTTGCTCTTGAACCTCTTCAGTTTCTTAACCATAGGAGCATCAGTCTTCTTTTTCTAGGTGCCATCTGATAATAAATATCCCATCCTTTAAAAAGTTTTTACAGTGTAGGTAGGTAGTGTATGTAAAAGTGTCTTGCTATCCTCTCCTGTCAAATCTGTATTTGCATTTTGAAAGAATAAAGTGAGGACCACTCCATAACAGGCAACCTTGACTTTTCTCACTGCCTCCTTCATCTAGCTGATCATGATAGCTAGCAGATTAATCTTGTCACCATTAATTAGAAGCTCCATGAAGCACAGATCCCTTTCACTAACCCAATCAAAATGTCCAGTTCTGGGTAAGAAGATCTTGCTAATAAAATTGTGCAGAACTCTCATTTCAATCGATAACATGCTGGCCTTGAAAATCCCTATCTCATCAACTTTAGTTCTTTCTAAAACAATTTGCAGTGCTCTAGTTCTATCTTTCAGTACTATGTACTCGGTTCCCTCAAATGGCATTTCTAAGACATTTCCAAGAATTTTAGTAGAAATGATAATTCTTTTTCCCTTAACAGATGATTCAACAAAATTCTCTCCAAGCCTCAAATTTTCATAAAAGGTTCTGACTAGGTTTGGGTAGGTTTTAACATCTAAAGAACATAGGTCTCTCCAGCCTTGATTCTTGATAAGGTCACCAATTACAAAACCAATTTCTTTTAGATATTCAAATAAAATCCATCTGCCAGTGGTCATAGGTCTCATACCTAGAGAGATCTGGTGGGTAGGAGAAATAGGGCTTGGCTCTTCCTTAGACTATGGTGGATTTCGGGAAGCATTGTCTTCTTAAAACTTGGGTGGGGACACCAGAAGTCGAAAGAAACTTCACTCCAACAAGGTTAGCCTTATCCCAATTTGGATCGAAGATAATTAGGTTACCTTATATCCTTTAGTTCAAAAATATTTTATTTTCAAGAGTCATTTCCTTTTCAAGAGTCCTATAATTAATTTTGAGTTTCAAATCAAGAGTGTTTATTGAGTCCTGTAATTACTTTTAAAATTTCATTTCTTGTAAGTCCATTTCAAGTTTTAAAGTCTAGGTCAGTCAAGTCAGTTCAGTTGAGTTAAGTCTAATTCAGTTGAGTTAAGTCTAATCAAGTCTTAAAGCCATGAAAGCCAGCACAAGACTCAAATTCTAGACCCCAGAATTTGACCACATGAAGAAGAGAAAGACACATCAACCAAGCAAGAGAAAAGGACCATCAACTAGAACCACTGGGCGCCACATGTCATTCTTATCCAAGTAGAAGACCACCTCACCATGCCATGTCATCAGGTGCCACTTCACCAGCACCACCTCATCCCCTTTGGGTGCCAACAAGGGAGATTCAAATTCAAGGAGGTTGGCCACATCCCTCAAGTCCTCCACCAAATCCTCCAACCCCCCCCCACATCCCTCCAAACTCTCCACCAAATCCTCCACCCCCCTTGTAATCCTCCTTGATTTGGAAGTTTTTAATTTCAAAATCTAGCTTTGTGAGGCTATTAAAAGCCTTGGACGCCCATTGTAAAAGGGATTGATTTTGGAAATGAATGAAGTTTGAAGTGAAGTTGTCTTGAGTTTTATGTGTGAAATTTTTCTATCTTCTTCTTCCACGCCCAAAGCCATTCTTTTCCCTAGCAATTCATCATCCAAGCTCAAGGCAAAGGCATTGGAGTCGGCCAGATCTTCTGCAATTTCTTTTTTGTTCACAAATCCTCCTAACCTTTCTTTACATATGTCTCTTTCTTCCTTAACCTTTGATCTTCAATTGCAGGGTCCTTCGAGGTCTTTGAGTTGAGAACCGGGTTCCCCCTTGACAATGAATCGACAGACTGAAGTCCAAGTCCAGAGTTCTGATCTTTGTTATCCAAGTCCTCCAGTCCAGAGCGTTGGTAGTTTCAAGGTATGAATCAAAAGAAGTTGGAAAGCTCATAAAGGTAAGTCCATAATCATTAGCCCCTATTATCTAGATCTTCTTCCTTCTTTTAGTTTGGATTGTGTCTAATCAAGTAAAAGTTCCATTTCATGTAATCCTTAAGTCTTATTATGATGAGTACAATGCTAGTGTAATTTGGTTTCATTGCTCTACAAACCATAATCTAAACATTAATCCTATCCGTGCCGCATCATTGGTACTCCTTTCTTGCAACAGCTTTCACTATCTCGTTTTGATTTCTTTCCAACTACCCTCTTTGGTGACATTTGCACAAACACTTGAATTCCGAAACAGTTTTTGGAAGTTGGAAGTATTTGGAAGGTTTCTTGGTGGGAAAGAGAGTAGGGTTTAGGAAAGAAATGGAAAAGAAAGACCCTACGGCTTGAACTAAAAAGAGACGGCTCGACATCTGAGCCAGCTCAACCAACAGTTCATCTGCTCGAGTCGGCTCGAGCAGAGGGAGCACAAAATAAATTTTTGGATTTCATTCAAAGCTCATTTATCACACAATTTGGGATTAGGAGGTCTCCTAGATAATTTGTCCTTAAGATTATGAGAGTATTTCTAGAGTGGGTCATATAATCCTAGTTCATTCTAATCATTACAAATCTATCAAAATTCAAAGGTTTTATAAAAATATTAGCAAGTTGGTTTTCAGTTGGCACGAATTCAAGTACAATATCATTATTCAAAATATGATCTCTTATAAAATGGTGCCTAATTTCAATATGCTTAGTTTGTGAATGCTGAACAGGATTTTTTATCAAATTAATAGCACTTGTGTTATCATATTTGATTGGAATTTTAGATTGTGTAACACCAAATCTTCTAATTGTTGTTTAATCTATAACACTTGAGCACAACAACTACCAGTAGCTATGTACTCTGCCTCAACAGTGGATAATGCTACGGAGTTTTGTTTCTTATAGTGCCATGAAATTAAATTCAATCCTAGAAATTGGCATGTATCACTAGTACGTTTTCTATCAATTTTGCAACCAGCATAGTCAGCATCAGAAAAACCAATTAAATTCAAAGATGATTCTTTAGAATGCCAAAGACCTAAATTGCTTGTACCTTTCAAATATTTAATATTTCAGTGGATGAGGATGCTTCACTGTCGCTCCACGTCACTACCAAAGCTTTCTTTTTCTTTTCTTAAAGCCCTTTTTAGTAATGGACATTTGGTCGGATGTGCCCTGGCTTTTTGCATTCAAAACAGGTGAGCACTTCTTTTTCTTTCTCCTTTTCCCTGTCCTTCTCCTTACTAAATTCTTTGTTCTTGTGAAATTTTCTAAAATACCTTCCTTTTCTTCTTCCCAAGAACTTTCTAACATCATGGTCTTCCACGTCACTTTCAGTAAAGAAGCTTTCTTCTTTTGATTCTTCATCCTTTCTAGAATCCATAGCAGCTTTTAAGGCGATTGATTTCTTCTTCTTTTGATCATCTTCAATTCGGTGCTGCATGGTCAATTCATGCGTGATGAGAGATCCTAACAGTTCATCCAGCAATAAGGTATTTAAATCTTTCACTTCCGAGATGGCAATCACTTTCGGATCCCACTTATCTGAAAGAGATATCAGAATCTTCTATACTAGATCTGCATTAGTATAGACCCTGCCAAGACTTTTAAGCCATTAATAATATCAGTGAAACATGAAAACATGGCGAGATTGTTTCATTAGGTTCCTTCTTAAACAATTCGTAAATATGCACAAGAAGATTAATTTTAGAAGACTTCACTTGAGAAGTTCTTTCATGGGTCACTTCAAGTTTATCCCAAATTTTCTTTGCAGATGAGCAAATAGAAATTCGATTAAACTCATTACTATCCAAAGCACAGTATAAGAGATTCATTGCTTTGGCATTTAACTCACCCATCTTCATGTCATGTTCATCCCAATCCTCTTCAAGTTTTGGAACATTCATTACATCAATTTTAATCATGGGGATACAAGGACCCTTTAAAATGGCCTTCCACAACTGAAAATCAATTGCTTGAGCATAAATTTTCATTCTAGATTTCCAGTATGCATAATTTGTGCTAGTAAAAAGTGGAGGTCTATTGGTTAATTAGCCTTCTACCAAGGACGTACTCATTGGATGAGCCATCAATCTTTACTCTAATGTATTCAGAGACACTGCACTGATACTAATTGTTGCCCAGGTGGCTACCCAAGAGGGGGGTGAATTAGGACTTTTAAAAATTACAGCAAGTAATGTACAATTAAAAATCCTTTGCAAGTGGTAGGTGCTGTGACAAAGTAGTAGATTGCAAAAGCTAAGTAAAAGCAAGGAAGCACAACACAAACACACAAAATTTATAGTGGTTCGGAGCAACCCAGCTCCTCTGTCCACTATCTAAGATACCACTTGGATTTTCATTATATTCACACCCGAATACAGTAGAATTATTTTACATGATCACAATCCAAAACCTCTACACTTTGGTTTTAACGAGATCACCAAAAAAACCCACACATCCTTTGGTTTTAACAAGCTCACAAAGAAACCTAACTTGTTTTCACAGAATCACCAAGAACCCAACTTGGTTTTATCGGATCACCAAGAACCCAACACTTGATTTTTATCAAGGCTCACTAAGAACTTATTTGGTTTTTCAACTGGCCACCAATAACCAACAATTCAAATGAATTGAAGTAAATGCAACAAATGACAAACTCAATTTGTCGATAGTTGCCAGTGCAACTTGATGGAAGTCCACTTGAATGCACTTGAATAAGCTTTAATTACTTCAGTGGCTTCTTCCCAAGTTGCTTCAATCTTCATATCAGAGTTGGTGAAGACTTGAAGGCTGACTTGAATGCTCTTGTGCTCTTTTGCTATTGGTAGTTTTGATATTCAATGAAGCTTTCTTCTCTTTGAGAACTTTTCAAAAACTCTTATTTTTTGGATGTTCAAATCCTTCAAATATAAGGTCTTCTTTCACTCCAAGGCAGTTCTAGCCGTTGTAGACCGTGGAGAATGATTTGTGACCGTTGGAGCAATTTTTTGGCATTCAAAAATAATTTCTGGAACTAGCCATTGGATACCTGAAAATGATATTCGAGTCAGCTCGGATTCCTTCGAGTTGGCTCGGATCCTTCGAGTCGGCTCAGATTCCTTCGAGTCAGCTCGGATCCTTCGAGTCGGCTCAGCTACTTCGAGTCGAGGGTCGAGTCACCAAATCTTCAATGCAGTCAGCTATTTGTCTCAAGGTGCAAAACTTCACTCTGGATGAGTCAGCTCTTGATAGCTCGGGTGGCTCGAACTTCTTTCTTTGAAAACTTAAACTCGAGGAGTCGCTCTTTTCAGCTTGGGTCGGCTCTTCTTCATAGATTCTGAAATGATCACTCTGGAAGAGTTGGCTCATGCAGTTCGGGTCAGCTCGCTTTCTCAGGTCTTTAAAATTAGGTCTGGCAGAGTCGGCTCTTTCTGGTTCGGATCAGCTTGCCTGGCTGTTCTCAGAAAACTTCAGAAACTGGACTCTAGAGGAGTCGGCTTGGACATAATCCAGTCAACTCGGATTCACTAGAGTCGGCTCGGTTACCTTCAAGTCAGCTTGGATTGCTGCGTTCCAGAATCCTTACTGTGTGCCAATAAGTGGAGTTGGCTCTTCAACATGCTAGGTCACCTTGAGTATCCTCTTCAGGATTTTTACACTTGAACTCAAAGAAAAACTCTCACTAACTTTTTATATTTTCAAGCATACCAACTCAAAATACTTTTAAGGCGCACACACACAGAAGTAACCTTTTTATATAATTTTTCTTCTTAGCTTTTTCATATGGGTTCTTCCATTACAAACAAATTAGACAAACACAACTCAACAAGAAACATAGTGTAGGAGTGTGACGTTTGAACAAATTAAACCACCTACAAAAACTTGTAAAACACTTGCGAATTGTTAGAAATAAATATACATGCTCCAATATTTGGTTATCATCAAAAATCACTTATGGGGTCAACAGAATGTTGAAGAAACTCTTTTATATTTCATAGAAAGTAAGTACAAAAGATTAGAAAATAAAACTAAACCCCTGTGCCAAGCACTACAGTGGAATCCCAAGAAGTATGATTAGCCTTCCATCTTCGACATCAGCTTCACAGACGATGAATATGGAAATTGGATTGGACAAGTGGATGGGAGTGGGATGGAATACGAGGAGATGCGGAGTGGAGCAAAAATATGAGATGGTAGAGTTGAATGGGGTGATTAAAAAAGTGGAGTCTCCAAAATAATCCTCAGAGTGGAGAATGGTCGAGGGCTTTATAGATGGGAAGCACCGTGTCGAGCCCACATGGGAACCGCGATGGTTTCTTATCTTAATCAGTCCAACAATCTCAGTTCTACATCCCTATCTCTTACCTACTTTCTGTTCAGATCTTATCCCCACACCCACTTGCGCGATCCCAGCAAGCTTCCTCCATGTCCGCCAACAAATTCTGCATTATTATATTTCATTCCGTTCCACCGATCGTTCTTATCTTCCAGCATTCTTCATCTTCGACATCCTGGTCCAAATCCCAACAAGTATTCCTGTGATCACGAAACAATAAGGGACAGCACCAGGGAGTAGATGACTGACTGGCTTTGGGCGACAGAAGAAGGCAAAGAGAAGATAGCGACCGTGAGAGCTGGTCGGACGGTGCTTGAGAGCCCAACGGAGAGAGGCCATGCAATTGGTGGCAGCAAGAGGGGGCTGGAAGGTAGCAGGAAGCTTCTCAGCATCGGGAAGTGCGGCGACCATTACTGCCGGTGGTAGATGGTGGTGGCTAGCGATGTCTTGGGGGGCTCCAGCAGTGGCTGTGATAGCAGAAATGGCTTCCCGATGACTTAGAAAATGGCAGCAGGCGAGGCGGCACTGGAGGCTTGGAGGTGGCAAGAGGGAGACCGTTGAAGGGGAAAAATACTAGCTCGGGAACCATGACATTGCAAAGAAGAGAAGACGGTGAACATCAGCTTTCCGACGAGTATTTCGACCATTGGGAGCTTTTCCGGCTGGCGATGGAAGCGCCGGCGAGTTGGCAAATGTCGGGAGAAGCTCTCCGACGAGTTTCAGCTCAAATGGAGAAGGGTGGTCCATGATTCTATTTCGTGGACCATGGTCATGGCTGCTGGCAGTCCACACAAAGCTTCATGAACCAAGCTGTCAGTCTACTGTAGACCGGCCACTTTAAACTTCATGAATTGTTATTTCTTCAAAAATCCATTTCAGGCATGTTCGGAGTCTGAATTGTGTGCTGTTTGTGCCATTGGACTCATAAATTGGGCTCTTCGCATTTATGAAGTCAATTTATACAAAATGCCATATAAAATTATCAATTTCAACTAAATAAAGTTAGATAATTATCATAATATTAATAACTATCAGAGATATGAATATAGAAGAGTTCTTCCAGCATAAATATTCTTTGCACATGAACCATCCTTCGAATGAAAGCATCCAAACCTATGTATCTTATATCTTGGACCCTAAATCTTAAGAGTCTTATAGAGTGAAATACCACATGAAAGGAGGAGAACACATAAAAGCAACCAAGTTGCATAGAAAATGACTATAGCACCATTAAATGAAATATAACCAAAGTAGAACTTGTGCTTCTAGGAGACTAAGAATAATATAAATAGTAGTGTTGTAGCAACTACTTGCTTGGCCTCGAAGACTTACCTAAATGGCAACTAAGCTAGAGACTATACTGAGTCACTTTGATGTCAAGACGAGAATCTACAAATAACTATAGGCCCGATTGACATAACATCCCATGATGCACATTGGTTGAGTAACAACTCGGATCTGACTAAGTCTGCCAAGAGAAACTTAGTCTAGTATGCCAGGATACAATGTCTAGGCTGACATAGTTTATGATAAGTAGGACATCTTGATACCCGGAGTCCCGATCCTAAGTGGTAAAAGTAGACAAAACATAGCCATCCAATAGCAATCTTGGCACACATGATCTCGACAAAGGCTATTATCCCAATAAAAAAATCTTAATAAGAAGATTCTAGGAGACAAAATCTCAACATCTAACAAAAAGTTGCTATCCGCATCAAAGGAGGCCATCTTTGAACAGAATTTAGTTTGCCCGAGTAACTATTAATAGGTAAGAGGGGACTTCTAACAAGTAATGCATTCTTACCACTAAGATACTCATTTAATCTCTCTTGTCATTGCTCTCAGCTCCACTGCTATCCATTTCTCTATTGACTTAAGCATCGGATGGTCTCCTACTAGTAACTACTAGCAAGTAGGATTGCTTTTGTAGGTATCTATTTGAGAGATGCTCAAGGGTAGGACCTCTTTCCACCGACTCACTGATCTCTAGGGAGGAAACATAGACCTAACAGAGTTTAACACCCATCCTCTTTTCTCTTGATAAATTATGTAGTCAATTCTTAGTCAGTTCAAAATGCGCTAACTGGATCCCTATGATGACACTACAATCTATTGGACCACCTTGAGAGCTACAAGGCTATCATGATGATTGAAGGCACCATTGATGCCTTACTATACCTAGCCTTTCCAGCCACTCTTCAAAAAGTGGCCTGAGCTTGGTAATCTAGACTCAAGCAAAGGAGCATCCACTCCTTCAGACAGCTAGAGAAGATTTGTGGCTTACTTCCATGCCAGTTGAAGGATGACACATGACCCAAATAGCCTCTTCTCAATCTACTAGCAGGAGGGAGAGTCACTGAAGGAGTACGTGGCTCACTTCAAAGGGCCACACTAGTGATCTACCACCTTGATACAGTGGTGGCCATGCCAGCAATGAAGAGAGGACTGTGCCCCTCTCGATTCACTTGCTGGATAAGACTTATGCAAGTCTTATTTAAATTATTGACTATCATTCAAAAGTACATCTGTGTAGAGGAAGGCACCTCACTCAGTGTGAAGCTAATAGAAAACCAAAAAAGAAGCAAGCCCGAAGATGACCAAGTGGGAGCCAAGTCAAGAAAGCTGACCATCTCACCAAATAAGTCTTAGGCCAAAGGACTCAACTAATAAATTTGATAACTATACTCCTCTCTTGGCCCCTAGAACTAAAATTCTCATGGAAATAGAAGGAAAAAAAATCTATGAAGACCTCAACTAATGAAATCTTCATCAAACTCATGGGATATGAGCAAGTGTTGCCATTTCTATCGGGATCATAGTCACAACACCAAAGAATGCATTCAACTGAGGAACAAAATTGAAGACCTTATTTTGCATTGCTATCTTGGAAATTATGTCCGTAGAGGAGTTTGGCTTGATGCCCAGAACCCTGATCAACTGCAAGTTGAAGCAGAGATCAACAATCAACCAAGAGCTAAAATGATTAACATATTCTCTCGAGGGGTAGAACATCCTTTGAAGAGGCAGAGGGAAGAGGATGGTGATAATGTAATATCATTTTCTAAAAAAGATCTAGTCAAAGCCCAAACTCCATATGATGATGCTATTATCGTGTCTATGGCAATAGCAAACAATGATGTAAAGAAGGTTTTAGTTGATAATGGAAGCTATATCGATATATTATTTTCTAATACTTTCTCTCGGATGAACTTGTTTGAAGATTGATTAAAGAGAGTCACCACCCCTAACCAGGTTTACTGGAAACTGATCAGAGTTGAAGGTGAGATTACTCTTCCTATTATGGCTAGAAGCCCACCTTAGTAAAAGACAATCCAACTAACTTTCACAGTTGTCTGGATACCCTCGATGTATAATGTTATCCTTAGATGACCAGGGCTAAACTAGCTGGACATGATTACTTCAACCCTCTACCTGCTTGTTCGATTACCTACCAAGAATAGAGTCAAAGAGATGTGTGAGGATCAGCAGTTAGCCCAACATTATCTTACTATAGCCACCAAAGTATATAAGGTTAATGAATCATTGATAGCTAAGCAACTAGATCAGAGAGAGACAAAGAAATGGGGTGAACCGGCTGAACAACTAATCTTTCTCCTACTGAAGGATGAAGACCCTTCGAGGGTGGTACAAGTTGGGACTCTCTTACTCGAAGAAGAAAGGAACCAACTACTAGGGTTCCTACAAAGCAATGCTAATATTTTTTTTATTCAGCATCGGACATGCTAGGAATTCCACTAGAGGTTGTTACTCATAAATTGAATGTAGATCCAAAGTACAAGCCAATCTAACAAAGAAGACGAGCTTTACACCAAAAAGACAAAGCCATTAACGAGGAAGTCCATAAACTCTTGGTTCTTGGATTCATTCAGGAAGCTCATTATCCTAATTAGTTGGCCAATGTCATTATGATCAGAAAGGCAACGGAAGTAGTGAATCAGCATAGATTATACTGATCTCAACAAGACATGCTGAAGGATAGTTTTTTACTTTCAAAGATTGATCAATTGGTTGATGCAACCTCCAGACATAAGCTATTAAGCTTCATGGATGCTTCTTGGACTACAATCAAATCAGGATGGCTTCCAAAAATGAAGAAAATACTACTTCATAATTAGAAAAGGTATTTATTATTATAAAGTAATACCTTTTTGTTTAAAAATGTAGGAGCTACATACCAATGGCTGGTCAATAAGGACTTCAAAAATCAACAAAGCATAATATGGAAGTTTATGTCAATGACATGTTCTTCAAGAGCTCCAAAGAATGATCACATCAAAGACATGGAAGAAGATTTCAATGCTCTCTGTCATCATCAAATGAAAGTAAATTTAAGCAAGTACACTTTTGGCATAATAAAGGGCAAGTTCTCAAATTTTAGTCACCAAATGAGGTATTGAGATAAATTTGGAAAAGATCTAAGCAATTCTTGATATACGGCACCCAAACTTCAAGAAAGAAGTACAGTAATTGACCAAACATATTGCAGAACTCAATCGATTCATCTCAAGATCAATCGAGTGGTGCTTATCTTTCTTCAGATCTTATGGTAAATGCATAACTTCATTTGGATGAAAGAATGCATATAAACTTTAGAAGAATTGAAGTTCCTCAAATCTCTATCATTACTTCTAAGCTTGAAGTAGTAGAGGAACTGTTCTAATATCTTGCTATATCTCTGAAAGCTATAAGCTTAGTACTTATTCAGGAGGACAACAAAGGAACTCAAAAGCCAATTTATTATACTAGCCAAGTACTTCACGATATTGAAACCAGATATTCTAAACCTAAAAAGATTATTTATGCATTAATCATTCTACACATTGACTTAAGCCATATTTCTAGGTTCATTCAATTATAATTTAACTAACTAACTACTCAAAGCCATTATACGACTAGATACTTCTAGAAGAATGGCTAAATAGGCTATCAAGCTTAATAAGTTTGGCATATCTTACTGACCAAAATCATCCATGAAAGTCCAAGTTCTTGCTGACTTTCTTATTGAGTGCATGAAAAAGATCAGAAGACAAGCCCGATGAAGAGCCTAAGAGCCATTTAATCCAAAGACGACCGAGATCTCTACATGGATGGAGCTTCAAATTTTCAAGAGAGTGGAGCTAGTATCTTGACAAACTTTGAGGGAGTGGTTATCGAATATGCACTTCACTTTCATTTAGAGTAACTAACAATCAAGCTGAGTATGAAGCTTTGATGGCTAGACTGAAGATTGCTAAAGAACTTGGGGTCAAAAGTCTAAAGGTCTTCACCGACTCTTAATTGATAGCTGGTTAAGCAACTGATGAAATACAAAGCATAGGATCTGATTATGGTCAAATATCTTAACAAGTTGTGAACTCTCATGTCCACCTGAAGCACATCAGCATATTTTACATACCAAGATGAGAAAATGCTCAGGTAGATGCACTTTCCTGTTGGCAACATTGATCGATAATTCCCTCGATCGAACATATATGATACCTGGAGACACCTAGTATCAATGATGATACTGAAGAAATCCAATAGGTCAATCATGAGCCAAACTAAATAGACCCTTTGGTCAATTTTTGATAAAAGGAGTTCTACCAAACAACCCCTTGAAGGCAAAGTGGCTGAAATCAAAAGCTTCTTAAACAGGCTGCTAGAAGACGGACAACTCTATAAGAGGTCTTTCTCTCTATCCCTATTCAAGTGTTTATGATCTATTAAAGATGAATTCACTTTGAGAAATCCATAAAGAAATTTATGAAAATCATTTGGAAGATAGGTCCTTGGCTTACAAAGTTTTTAGGCAAGGATACTATAGGCCATAATGCAAGAAGATGCCATGAATCTTGTCCAAAGATGTACTAGTGCTAGTGCCATGAAAATATCTAGTGCCAGCCAGCTATTCACTTAGCTCTCATCTCCATGGCCCTTTGCCCAGTGGGGTATGGACTTATTCGGCCCATTTCTTCTAGCAACGAGTTAATAGAGGTTTCTTATTATCACCATCGACTCTTCACCATATAGATGGGGTAGAACTCTATCATATGCTAATTTGGGCTCCCTCATGTCATTGTCACTAATGATGGATGATAGTTTGCTAACCGAGCATTCAAGAAATTCTATATTGAACTTCATATTCAGCATCGATCATATTTGTCAAGCATCCATAGTCAAACAGGAAGCAGAAGTCATGAATCGAATAATTCTACAAGGACATAGGACCAAACTAGATGAAGCCAAATGTAAGTGAGAAGAGGAGTTGCCCAGAGTATTATTGGCATACTGAATAATTCCTTGAGTGCCAACAAATGAATCTCTTTTTAACTTGGCTTTTGGTACTAAGATGGTGATCCTAGTCGAGATTGGATTGCCAACTATAAGGATAGAGCACTATGATGAGTCAAGCAACTCAAGCTGACTGAGAGCCAACCTTGATTTGTTCGAGAAGACTTGAAATTAAGCCCATTTAAGAATGTCAATGTACCAACAAAGAGTCCCTTGGTACTATAACACCTAAGTATGGTCAAAGACTCTTTGCTGAGAGATCTCATGCTACAACGAGTCCCTTTGCTTGAGAGTCCCTTGGGAAGGGCCTTATTGAATAATTGAAGCCCTCATGAGGGCTATAGACTTGAAGACCTTGATAAGACATCAATTCCTCAAACCTAGAATGCCAAAAATCTTCGAATATATTATAAATGATGTACCAACATTTGTTCGACAATATAACAATGCATTTTTCATTCATGTTCCTACAAGCTACCTCATGCTAATTGGTTATACTCGGTCATCCAAAGGAGGACCATTGAAGCCTCTAAAGGCCCATTGAAGCTTACTAGCTGATTAAAACCCGATTGACAAAGATGATTTCATAGCAACCGATCATCTACACCAAGCCTACTGAAGCTTGTCAAGCCCACTAAAGCTCATCAAGCCCATTAAAGCTCGAGGATGCACTAAAGCCCATCGATCAATTAACATCCAGCTAAAAAATAAAGATGATTGCATAGCAACCGATATCATACACTGAGTCCATTTTAGCCCATCGACCGATTAACACTCGATCGATAAAGATGATTGAGTAGCAACGGTCATCTACTCTAAGCCCACTAAAGTCTGTTAAGCCCACTGAAGCTCACAGCCCACTGAACCCCATCGATCGATTAATACCCAACTGACAAAAATGATTGCATAGCAACCTATCTACACTAACCCTACAAAAGTTCATTGGCTGATTAACACTCGATCGCAAGGATGATTGCATAGCAACTGATCATCTATTATAGGCCACTGAAGCCTGTTAAGCCCATTGAAGCCTACAAGTCGATTAACACCCGGTCAACAAAGATAATTACATAGCTATCGATCATCTACACCGGGCCCACTAAGTCCATTGGCCAATAATACCTGACTGACAAAGATAATTATAGTAATTGGTTATCTACTCTAGGTCCACTAAAGCCTATCAAGCCATTGAAGCTCACTGGACCCACTAAAGCCTAAGGGCCTATTGAAGCCCACTAGCCATTAATACCCAGCTGACAAAGATGATGCATAGCAATCGGTCATCTACACTGGGCCCACTAAAGCCCATCAATCCATTGAAGCCCACCAGTCGATTAACACCAACTGATAAGGAAGAACATCCTTTATGTTAGTTGGTTGATATCTGACCAAGCTACAATGACAACTAAATGATACTCGGATATAAAGTCCTAGGTATTGATTAACACTTGGTTGCTGGAAGAAAACCTATAGCAAGGTTAGTCAAACTAGCTGACACCGTCGATTAATAGTTGGATATTAATAATTATGGTGCTTGACTAATACTCAGTAGTTCAAAGAAGAAGAGTCGACACATTCGAGCAGTGACCAACTTCTATAGTTGAGCAAAAATATGCTAAGTCTTACTATTAAAGGTCTTATTCTTTTATTCAGGGTTCTAATGTTTAAGCTACGACAAACACTACCAGACCGACTAAGAGACTTAGATGAATTCTACTGCTAAAAGATTACTTATGGATTGATAATGTCATTTAGCTAAGCTACTCTCTCAACTAAAGGACAACAAAAAATTCATTTACATCAGAAGCACAAACACCATATCAAAAAGAAAGCTTTTTCATTAGTATGAGAGAGTTTGTTGACTCCTGTCTCGATTTTGATGAACAACAAAATACTTAAGTATATATGAGTACTAATTATGTGACAAGTGTGTTTATCAGATTTACATACTTATCAAGGTTAGTTTATGTTGTAAGATCAAAATGCTTGTCATTCAGTTGAAGAAGTCACTTAAGATCATAAATTTTTAAGCTACATGGACTTTGGAACATGAGAAAGACTTTGAAGAGCTTAAAATTTAGTTGGACAAGTTTTAGCATTATTTTAGTCATGAGTCGACTCAAGTGTTGACTCACAGAGGCTTGAGCTAATATAAAGAAAAAGTTTTAGCCGACATGCAGAAGTATTGACTCATGAATAGCTAGGTATCGATTCAAGTGTCGACTCATGTGTCAACTCAAGGCTTGAGACCAAACATGATACAAAACATGATAATTTCAAGATTTTGGTCAAGTGTCGGACTCATGGTGATGAAGTATCGACTCACCAGAAGAAGTGTCGATCATCAGTGCATTCTAGAAGCTTTAGAAGGATACTTGACCAGTGTCGAGTCAAGTGTCGACTCATGGTCTGAAGTGTTGACACTTGTGGGTTTGACAACATAGTAATGGCTAGTTTTTGAAGTGCAGAACTTTTCATTTTGTGTCTAATAGCTAGTTTCTCCTCTCCAATGGCTATAATCAGATTTATAAAAATTGGAAAGGTATTAAAACACCATCAAACACAAGATGGATGAAGACTTCAAAAAAATTAATGAGAGTATCATTAAAATCCTTAAGCATTCAATTTTTTGAGAGATTTGAGCCTTCAAGCACATTGAGTTCAGAAATAGCTTTCAAGTCTACATCTTCAAGCATGATTGAGGCTTCAACAACTTGAAAAACAAAGCTTTTCAGCACATTCAAGAGCTTCATCGAGTTATTGCTTTTAAGAAAGCTATTGTATTCTTATACTGCACTTGTGTTATTTTGTTATTACTAGTTTCAAGGGGATTGAAACTAGTATCGAGATTGTTGGTTAACCCTGTGTGAAAACGAACAAGATGTTGGTGAGCCTAGAGTGAAAATCAACTAGGTTTTTGGTTAGCCTGAGTAAAAAATAAGGAGTTTTGATTAGTCAGCTGAAAAACTAATACTATAAAGATTAGATTATAGTGAAATTTTCAAGGAGAGCTTAGGGAGTGGATGTAGGGTTTGAGATACACCAAACCACTATAAATCTTTATGCTTGTGATTGCTTATTATTCTTTTTGTATTTACTTCATTACTCTGCTGTATTTATTGAGCACACAAATACTTGAAATACACTAGCACTAATTTTTTTTAATTCATTAAAATTTTTTAGCAACCCAATTCACCCTCCTCTTGGATTGCTTTAGTTGGACAACAAGTGGTATCAGAGCATGGTTCTCAGCTAAGTAGGGTTTAACCACCTTGAGTAAAAGATCTATGGCAGCCCCAATAGGTCCCTAGTATTGTTAAGGGTCAAGTCTCAAATAGACTACCATTTTTCAATGGCACAATCTACACATATTGGAAAATATGCATACATATTTACATGCATTCTATTGACTATAATCTTTGGAAAGTGGTAGCTAAAGGTCCATATGCTCTTTCAATTATGGTTAATGGCATTTTCCATTCCAAAGCTTGAAGAAGATTGGGATGAAATGATATTAAGCAATCTAAGCTTAATGCCAAAGCAATGAACTTGCTTTATTGCACATTGGATCCTAGCAAATTTAATAGGATTTCCACATGTGCATCAGCGAAGGAAATATGGGATACATTGGAGGTTACACATGAGGGTACCCATCAAGTTAAAACATAAAAATAAATATGCTTGTGCACACATACAAAATGTTTAGAATGGATCCTAATGAATCCATCATCGATATATACACAAGATTTACAAATATTGTTAATGAAATGAGAAGTCTGGCAAAGCAATGTCTAATGCTGATTTGGTTAACAAAATTCTCAAGTCTTTACTATCTTCATGGGATCCAAAGATGACGGTGATCCAAGAAGTGAAAGATGTTGAAACCCTACCCTTGGAGCAACTTTCACTCATGACCTATGAATTGAACTTAAAGCAAAAAGCAGTAGATGCGGACAGAAAGAAGAAGATAATTGCCCTCAATCCACTACAATAAAGGAACCTTCAAGTGAGGAGTCGAAAGAAAGTGAAGATGAAGATGAGGAGGCTCTAGTGGCTAGAAAATTTAGGAGATTTATGAGAAAGAAGTACTCATACAAAAAGAAACCATATAAAGGAGAGCCTAGCAAGGATAAAGGCAAGGACAAGAAAAAAGAAAAGGAGAAGGAGAAGGACCAACCCATTTGCTTTGAATGCAAGAAGCCCGGTCATTACAAGATCGATTATCCTCTCCTCAAGAAGTTCAAATAGAAATACAAAAAGAAGGTGATGATGACTACTTGGAGCAAAAGAAAAGACTCTAGTTTAGTGGAAAAACAGCAAAAAGTTGCCAACCTTTGCCTCATGATAAATAAAAATGAGGTACAATCCAAATCTGAATTTACTTTTGAAGATCTTAGAGATGTTTTTGATGAACTTGTACACGAATTAAATTATTGAAAATTGAGCACAAGAAGTTGAAAAGGCATGCTGATTCTTCTTCTTTTGAAAACAATAATCTTGAAAATGAAAATAAAAAATTAAAAGCTAAGGTTGCTATTTTGAAAAAGGAAAAGAATGATCTCTCAAAAGAGATAGAATTTTAAATAGACCCAAGGTTTTTGTTTTAAAATCATGAGCTTATGAAGAAGAACAAAGACCTTGAGTTGGAGAACAAGAAGTTTAAAGAAGAGCTTGATGGAGTCGAGTCTTTTATTCAAAAGTTCATGTTTAGTTTCATTCTGAAAACTGAATTTACCGTTGTGAATAGTAAATGTGCAGTTTTCAACAAAGCAAGTTTGGGGTATAAACCTCAAAAACTATAGATTTTGTATGGTACTCCCAAGCCTTGAAAGACTTGGAAGGCCATGGTAGGATGTCCGAGGCGATCCCTGGGAGCTTGGAGGCATGCAAAGTGGTTTTTAAAGGTGTTCTAGAGATTCTGGAGGTGTTTTAGGGGTCCAAAAGTCATATTGGGTCAAGGGGCTTGACCCAAGGTTGAGAGAGCATGTGAGTTATATTGGGCTCAGGGTTTAAGTGTTTTCTCATATTGATTTGTTGGGGAGGGTTTTTTAAGAGATTGTAACATAACCTAGTTGGGTTATGAGGGTGGGTCCAGGTTTAGCTAGCTGCCCCTTTGGTGTGAAAGGGGGTTCAGGGTTAGTAGGTTAGCTTAGTTGATTAGTAAGTTAGCTTAGTTGGTTAGGTAGTTAGTTGGTTGGTTGTAACCACTTAGAAGCCAACTACCTAGGGAGTCCTAACCGATTTGGGTCCAAGAGGAAGAAGCCTAACAACCCAAGAAGTCGAAGACCAACAGAAGACCAAGAAGACCAAGATCAAGAACTAAACCACTGCCCCATCTATTTTAAGAGAAGAGGGCGTGCGATAGTTTGGTGAGCTCTCTGGTTCGCATGAGAGGGACTCCATGGGGGATCGCCCCCTTTGGGGCATCCATGGTCATGTAAAAGGACCATGTGGCTTGGCTCATGGTCCTAGGATGAGATGGCATCTTCTTGTGTATGGGAGGCTGACAGTTCAAAAGAAAGAGAAGGGAGCACATGGGGACTTCATGCATGGAGCATCTCATCTCTTGGACCGTTGGGGCTTGGTGAGAGATGGCTTCAGGTTTGGAGAAGGCTGGCATCTTGTACATGAGGGTTTTCACGTGGGTCTTCTCGGGTGTGAGAGGAGGCACCGGTGTCCCATTCTTGTGTCTTGTAACAAGGTTCTTCTCCAAGGAAATATAATCTCTCTTTTCCCTACATCTCTTCTCCTACTTCTCTTTTGCATGATATTGAATCCAAGAACAAGTTGTTGCTGTTTCTTAAATCAAGAAGGTTGGTTCTTGATCTCTTTCTTGCTATTTTGCTGCGTAGGTGCTGATCTGGATCCTTAACAAGTGGTATCGGTGCATAGAATCTCTACAATTGGTATCAGAGCGGGCTTCTCTTAAAGCCTTGTTTGAGCATTAGGGAGGAGGATTCAAGGAATAATAAAGGAGCTGTACGTGGGTATGGTATCCCACATGGTTGGAGATGGGTTTCAAAAGATTAAATCTTAGAAAAATTAGAGTACATCAGCAGAGGCAGTGCCAAAGGCAGCTAAAGGAGACAGGGAACAGTCTTAGAGAGTGTCGGGGTATTGGGCAGTTGGGAGTGTCCTGGTATGGTGGCATTGGCCTAGGGACAGAGACTGGAGCTGATGGAGATGGTAACTCAGAGAGATTGAGGGAACAGGTCTCAGGGAGTGCCAGGGGCATCATGCAGCCGGGAGTGTCCTGGTTGTTGGGAATTGTGTCCCAAAGCCAATCGTCTAGGCTGTAGATGGTTGTGCTATTTTGTATTTGTATATGAATTTTTAATGAATAAAAGGTTATTCTTTTTGGCTGTCATCATATTTATATTTTCCTGAAATTAACTCTTGTATGATGGAGTCCTTAGAACTACATTGTTTTGATATAGAGAGGATATATCATATAGTTCTTAAAGTGGTTCACAACCAAAGGATACATTGTTATAGGACAACAATGTATCAAGTATAGGTTGTTGTATGTCGCATTTGTTGGTTATCCTCTTAACCAAAGAGTGTGGAGACACTAGTGTAACATGCAAGTGAAATGTATGACATCTCACTGAAATGACCATCTGCAAAGCTTCCTTCTGCCAAAGGGTTGCTTATGAAGGGAAATGGGTATCTGTGTCCCTCAAACCTAAGATCACCATGGTAGCTTGCAAACAACTCACTGTACTTTGGTATCGGACTACCTGGATTTTTAATCCAGTGATGGAAGGTTTCTGGGTGCAGTCAAGTACTTATAGAGCAGTGGTGGATCAAGATGGAATTGACTCCAAATAGTTTGGAGTGAATGACTCACTATGTCTCAATTTAACAAATCCTTGGCCAGGGTAGTTCTTGTGAGAAGTCACAGAACTTGTAAAGTTGAACATGATCTGGATGGACCAAATTAGGGTTGGCAGTCGAACCCTAGGTCATCTTGAGCATTTTGAGGTCAAAGGGATGAATTATATGGTAAACATTTGCCAGAGATTCTTGTGAGGTGCTCTGCATCTTTGACATATCCGGATGTCAGGTATCATTGCTAGATGAGGACTTTGACTGGTATTGGAAATGATTCAGTGCTACTGGCTTAGTGTTCGAACCTATGGGGTCACACACCATAAGGAATTTCTATCTAATCTTAAGGCTGATCGATGATTGAGAATCGTTTGCCATCATCGAAGGTCAATATGATTGACTTTGTTCCAAGTGTCGACACTTGGCGATTTTCGTGAGTCGACACTTCCTATGATGATCAGAATTCTAGGAAGAATTTTGAAAAGTTATTTGGACAAGTTTTGACTTGGTTTGAATTTTGAATTCAAACCATTTTTGGCTCCACACTTTCATGGAATGATTGTCATTCTTTCCTAAAGTGTTTGGACCCATTTGGTATGGCCTTGATCTTCTCCCCCTTTCTCTCCCCCCATCTCTCCTCCTTCCTCTTTCTCCCTCTCATGGCTGCCCCTATAAATGAAGGTCATTGTAGTGGCTGTTGATGGTTACAAGAGAGACAACAGCAAGAGAAAAGAAAGAGAAGGGTTTGTGAGGTCTATGGATTGGGTATGAGAAATCTAACATTCAAGCTAGGTCTTGGAAGAGAGTCTCTTGGGAAAGGGTTCCACCTCTCCTCCTTGTCTTCCAGAAGAAGAAGATTAGCTTGAAGGATCCCGAAGAGCTAGCACTCCGAGGGAGTTGATTAAAGTCAAGCCCCAGTGTGGATCACCTGTAGAGGCCAGACATGTGTGTGGCTTGAGCACCCTCCTCCTTCCATAACTTTTCTCTGGTATAAAGGTATGGTACTTTTATATATATGTTTCTTTCTTGCTTTGATGTTATGTTGCATGCTACTATATTATGCTAGATCCTGTTGCGAGCAGATCGGTAGATCGTTTAGATCTATCTACCGAGCCTTCCACTATGCATGTTTTTAACATAGTTTTAAAATGTATCCTTTCTGCACTGCTTGTGTGAACTAGTTTCACCTTCAGGTATGGCAGGATTGGCCTAGGGATAGGCTGGGACATGATGCAGCAAACTATAGAGATGGTTTCTAGGTTTCATCGCTGGGTCAGAGGAGGAGTTGGATGAGCTCTTTGTTTCGGAGGAGCCTGCGGGGTGCAATGTATCCGAAATAGTCTCATAGAGGTTCGGGGATGCGAAGGGTCTGAGAAGGTAGTGACGGGGTATGAGGTGTAGCAGTAGACTCAGCAGGGCAGCGTTGAGTGGCTGGCCTCAGGATTTCTTTCTGTGGCATCAGGGGGACTTTAGTTTCAGGTGGAGCACTAGGGAGAGGTGACTTCATGGGTGGAGCAGGATTCGACACAGTTCAGAGCGGGAGGTACAAGGATACTGGCCAGATCCTAGCACGATCCCAGGAATGCACTTAGCCGGGTGGAGCTGAGTGTGCAGAGATTGGTGTGGCTCTATGAAGACTATGTCAGGTAGAGCTCCAGTTACAGCGAGTGCTGGTTCAGGTTCGTTGTGGTCTCTCTTAGGAAGTCCAAGGAAAAGACTGATGTAGCTTCCAGGTAGAAAGAAGGCTATAATGGTGGTGCTAGGATACAAGCAAGGATCTTCAGCTATGGAGGCGATCATCCCAAAGCCTCCAAGGGTGTGCAGCAGTTGAAGGGTGTTGGCAAAGGCAAGGAGATCCGTACAAGAGGCTGTCAGGACATGCAATTACAGTAGGGTTGTGC
This sequence comes from Areca catechu, assembly GCA_021397845.1. Lineage (NCBI taxonomy): Eukaryota > Viridiplantae > Streptophyta > Magnoliopsida > Arecales > Arecaceae > Areca > Areca catechu. The sequence continues at coordinate 34,281,178 of CM038043.1, forward strand.
AGGAGGATATTGCTAGGTTTGCCAAGGCTTGAGGGCACCAAGGTGGAGATTGTAGAGTTTTGTGTGGTGCTCCCAAGTCTTGGAGAGACTTGGAAGGCCATGACAGGGATATTCGAGGAGATCCTGGAAGCTTGGAGGTGTGCCAAGCAATTTCTGGAGGTGTTATAGAGGTCCTGGAGATGTTCCATGGGGACCCAGAGTCATGTTGTGTCAGGGAGCTTGATCCAGGATTGAGAGAACATGCGAGTCATGGGTGTATATGGGCTCAGGTTTGAGTGTTTTCTCACATTGATTTGTTGGGAGGAGTTTTTTGAGAGATTATACATAACCTAATTGGGTTATGAGGTTGGGTCCAGGTTTAACTAGCTGCCCTTTAGTGTGAAAGGGAGTTCAATTGGTTAGTAGGTTAGCTTAGTTGGTTAGGTGGTTAGTTGGTTGGTGAAACCACTTAGAAGCCAAACTCCCTAGGGAGTCTTAATCGATTTGGGTCCAAGAGGAAGAAGCCTAACAGCCCAACAAGTCTAAGCCCAACAAGAAGACCAAGATCAAGAACTAAACCACCGCCTCATCTATTTTAGGAGAGGAGGGCGTGCAATGGTTGGTGAGCTCTCCAGTTCGCATGAGAGGGAGTCCATGGGGGATCGCCCCTTTGGGGCATCCACGATCTTATGATAGGATCGTGAGCCAAGCCTCATGGTCCTAGGATGAGACAGCGTCTCTTGTGTGTGGGAGGCCAACAGTTCAAGAGAAAAGAGAAGAGAGCTCGTGGGGACTTCATGCGTGGAGCATCTCAGTTCTTGGATCGTTGGGCTTGGTAAGAGATGGCTTCAGGTTTGGAGAAGGGTGGCATCTTGTATGTGAGGGTTTTCACGTGGGTCTTCTCGGGTTTGAGAGGAGCACCGGTGTCCCGTTCTTGTGTCTTGTAACAAGGTTCTTTCTAAGGAATACAATCCTTCTTTTCTCCTACATCTCTTCTCCTACTTCTCCTTTGCATGATATTGAATCTAAGAACAGGTTGTTACTAGTTTCTTGAATCAAGAAGGTTGGTTCTTGATCTCTCTCTTGCTGTTTCCACTACGTTGGTACTGATCCAGATCCTCAACAAGTGGTATCAGTGCCTAGGAATCTCTATAAAAATAAATAAAAGTATTTTAAGAATTTCTTTGTTCCTGCATCTTTTAGTATTATATGCTATTGTTGTTAAAAATCAGGACATAAAGTATATATGTATAAAAATTGAATACTTCCAACAGGATTTGGGTTCCAAAAGGAACCATGAACACTAACCCTAAAGGACCAAGATGGCTTGGGTACCTAAAGCATCAACTTGATCTCTTTTTTGTAGGTGTGTCTTCCAACCAAGGAGAAAAGAAGAATATGGTACCTTGATAGTGGTTGCTCAAGATACATGACGGGAGATGTGAAGCAATTCACCTCTCTTAAAGCTTTACATAGAGGGAATGTGACCTTTGGGATAATGGAAAAGGTAAAATCATTGGTGTTAGTAAAGTTCATATTTCTCCATCTATTTTTATTAATAATGTGTTACTAGTATAAGGTTTAAAGCATAATTTACTAAGCATTAGCCAATTTTGTGATAGAGGTTTTAAAGTTGTCTTTGAATCATCACTTTGCATGGTGTCTAGTCTTAATGATGATGGGCTAAAATTTATTAGACATAGGCATGGCAACATCTATCTAGTTGATCTTGACAATCTTCCTATACAAGATGGTGAATGCATAGTTGCAATGGATGCCAAAATCAATGAGACTAACTGATTATGGCATCATAGATTAGGATATGAAAGCATGACTTTACTTTTCACATTATGCAAAAAGGATTTTGTCAAAGATTTGCCAAAACTTATATTTGAAAAAGACAAGATTTGTGATGCTTGCTAATATGGCAAACAAACAAGAACTTCTTTCAAATCTAAGGAAATTATTATTTCTTTCCACTTTTTCCCTACCTTGAGGGAGAGGTTTGTTACTTATTTTTCTACTTTGTATTGTTTTTCACCTTTTCATGATGACAAAAAGGGGGAGAAGAAAGTAAAAAAAAAAGGGAAGAAGAAAGTACAAAAAGGGGGAGAAGAAATAATAAGTAATAAACATAAAGGAAAAAATAAGTAAGGGAAGAAAATATTAAAAAGAGAAATTTCTAAACTTTTTGAAGCTATTTTTTGAAAATGCTAATACATGTGAGCCATATTTAAAAAGTTTGAAAAATATTTTCAGATCATATTTTGAAAAATGCTAATACACGTGAGCCATATTTGAAAAGTTTGAAAAATGCTTTCAAATCATGTGTTGAGTGGGAGCTCTATCTTTACATTATTTGCTCTAATACTCTTATCCTTAAAGAGTTTGCTCTAACACTCATATTTCATTTCAAACCTAATTTTGCTCTGATACTCATTCTTTCAAATCTATTTAGCTCTGATACATACTTTTTTCAAAACCATTTTGTTCTGAAAATCTTTGAATAGTAAATTTTATCACTCTGATACTCTTTGACTCAAAAAACTTACTCAATTTCAGTTTTGATACTCAATTTCAAACTTGCTCTGACATTATATGGTTTTATGACTTTCTATTACCTTGATACATGTTGAAATTCAGTGCTTTAATATTCTTTCAAAACCAATTTGCTATAACTATGTATAATTATCTATCTTGCTCTGATTGAAACTAATGATTAATCAACTCTGGTTATGTTAAATTTTGATACATCATTGCATTTGCTTTGACTATGCATTATTGCTATTCATTTTGCCTTAATTGAAGCTAATGATCATTCCACTCTTATATATGCATATGCTCTGATACATTCTTACCCTAGATATGATATGCTAGGTTAAGTATCGATACATTGTAGATATATGAATTGAATTTATTCAAGTTACATACTAAATGATGAGACTTTGCTCTTTGATAGTCATTATAACATTACTCCGATACTTTTAGCCAATTGCTCTAATACTTATTGCTAATCTTTTGAACTTACATGTTTATATACTTAAAGGTTTTGTCATTATCAAAAAGGAGGAGATTATTGACTCCTGTCTTGATTTTGATGAATAATAAATACTTAAGTATATATGAGTACTAATTATGTGTTACAAGTGTGTAATTAGATTTAGGTACTCATCAAGATCAGTTTGTATTGTAAGATCGAAATGCTTGTCATTCAGTTGAAGAAGTCACTTAATATCATAAATTTTCAAGCTACATGGACTTTGGAACATGAGAAAGACTTTGAAGAGCTCAAAATTTTAGTTTGGACAAGTTTCAGTACTGTTTTAGTCAAGTATCAACTCAGGTGTTGACTCATAGAGGCTTGAGCTGATACATAGAAAAAGTTTCAATCGGCACAAAGAAGTGTTGACTCATGAACAGCCAAGTGTCAACTTAAGTGTCGACTCAAGGCCTGAGACCAAACAGGATACAGAACATGCTGATTTTAGGATTTTGGTCAAGTGTCAACCCATGGTGATAAAGTGTCGACTCATATATCGACTCACCAGAAGAAGTGTTGACATAGCAGTGAATTCCAGAGAGCTTCAAAAGGCATACTTGACCTAGTGTCGACTCATGTGTCGACTCATGGTCTGAAGTGTCGACACTTGCAGGTTTGACAACACAGTAATGGCTAGTTTTGAAGTGCAGAACTTTCCCATTTCATGTATAACGGCTAGTTTCTCCTCTCCTAGTGGCTATAATCAGATTTTTAGAGATTGGAAAGGTATTAAAACACCATCAAACACAAGAGGAATGAATACTTCAAAAAAATTAATGAGAGCATCATTGAAAACCCTCAAGCATTCAATATTTGAGAGATTTGAGCCTTCAAGCACACTGAGTATAGAAATAGCTTTCAAGTCTACATTTTTAAGCATTGATTGAGGCTTCAACAACTTGAAAACAAAGCTTTTCAACCACATTCAAGAGCTTCATCGAGTTTATTTGCTTTTTAAGAAAGCTTATTATATCTTATATTGTACTTGTGTTACTTTGTTGTTACTAGTTTTAAGGGAATTGAAATTAGTACTGAGGTGTGTTGGTTAGCCCTGTGTGAAAACCAACAAGGTTGTTGGTGAGCCTAGAGTGAAAAATCAACTAGGTTTTCTGTTAGCCTTTAGTAAAAACCAAGGGATTTTGATTAGTGAGCATAGAAAACTAATCTGCTATAATCAAGGTTGGATTATATTAAATTTCCAAGGAGAGCTAGGAGAGTGGATGTAGGTATTTTGAGATATACCGAACTACTACAAATCTTTGTTTGTTATTGCTTATTATTCTTTCTGCATTTATTCATTACTTCTAGTGCATATTATTATTAAGCACACAAATATCTTGAAACACACTAGCACCTGATTTTTAATTCATTGAAATTTTTTAGAAATCCAATTCACCCCTCCCTCTTGGGTTGCTTTAGCTGGGCAACAAAGTCTTTACAAAGAGTGGATTAAGTCCAAAGTAGCAAAATTATAAAAGAATAAATAAAATGCAAAGTCTATTCTTCAGTGCTGATAGCTAGCTTCTCAAGTTCGATGAGATGTCTGTTCTTCGATGTTGATAGCTTTTCAAGTTCAATGAGATGTGTGTTCTTCATCGGAGAAGCTTGACAAGAAAAGTGTGAATGCTGAAGAGAATATGGGAGAAAGTGAAGTCCGTGAGTTTCATTTGGCTAACCTCATGGGGTCGATTGATTCTTCAATGGTATTAGTTTCAAGAACACAAGTAATTATCTTGGTTATAGACGATTCAATGACAACTTCATTGGCATTAACTACTTCTTTAGACTCCATATCTCCCTCGGATTCCTTAATAATCATTTTTTTCTTGCATTTAGTCGCAAGTAGATTTGAATTATCTTCTCTTTGTAGTTGTTGAACTCGAGTCAATATGCTTCAGCTGAATTCCCAATAATTTTTGCATGAAATCTTTGGACTATTTGTATTTCATGATCATCCAGGCCAAAACTTTCCTCCAGGTAGCCCTTGGACATGCTTGGCTGAGAATCTCATCTTTGGAAGCTAAAGAGGACTAGAAGCTTGAAAACTATAGTGCACAGACAAGTTGCAAGGACTAGGACTTTTGCAAAAATGGCAGGAGAGGGCTCCTATTTATACTTGGCCCATGTCACAGGATACTAACACACGGCATGCCATGAGAAGGGAATCCATGCGACTACTCGAGATCCCAGATCATTTGACTTGAGCCTTCAGGATTAGTGCAAGCGGTTAGTGGTAAATGATTATCCACCATGTGGCACAAACTGACTAACTCGAGAAGATGATCATCAAGGGAATTAAAGGGTTATCTTTCTAAGGTTATCTTTTTGAGATCTGGCTCATTTTCCAGTAGGACAACAAAATGGATGAAGGTGATTCTCAAGAGGAATAAGCATTACAACACATTGAAGACATTAGAAAAGGAATTCTTCATTAATAAGCATAAAAGTCTATACATGAGTTGAACAAAACTTTGAAGAAGTGAAGAGCTACAAGAAGAAAAGAAAAGGAAAAATTCCTAAGTATCTGCCTTGAGGTTGGCCACCGGTTCCTCAGGATTCTTGGCTATGGTTGCTGGCTTTTTGACTCTAGGTTCTCTAATGGCAGCTGGCTCCTCGAACCCGATCACCTCTCCCTCAATAGCCTCCCCCTCGATGGTCTCTCCCTTAGCGATCTCTTCCTCTTCCTCTCCTTCAATGCTGCTTCTTCACCCATCGATATGTTGCTTAGGTCCAACTAAGGAAAGACCTAAGCAATCTTGTTTTTACAATTGATAAACCCGACCATGTAAGCATCCGCTACAGCCTCGATGACCTCTTGCATGAATTCTTTCATCTTCTAATAACGTTGATTGCTCGAGTTGCAGCAATAGTGGCTTGTTCTTTGACCACTTTAACCTTCTCATTGGCCACATAAAGGAGGGATTCAGTCTTACCTTGCCAAGCTTCTACCTCAGCGATATACTCCTACTTCTTGGCAAGTCTCATCCTTCTTTGCTATTCAAGCTTCTAGTTCCTGGATAGCGGCTTCAAATGAAGAGCGGAGGGAGGCAAGCTCCTCCCATAACTTAGTCTCCCACGCCTTGAAGACTTTAGAAGTACATCGAAGACCTCAACATAGGTTTTTGCCAACTTCACTTGGTCATCCAAAGAATGACCAAGTTTGGCAAATCTGGAGAATCCCTTCTGCATGGTAGACATGTCATGAGTGAGCTACAAACAAGATATACAAAGTCAATTACTTGAAAAAAGAAGTTATTTAGCCAAGGTAGAATAAGTGAAGAAACAAACCCTGATTATGGTTGGAAAAACCATAGAGAATCGCATCCATGGTATGAGATTTTTGCTCCTCCAAACCCCAAAGACCAGCACCTTCGATAGCTCTCATGCCACATGAGGGTTGTGCAAGGCTAAGTTATCAAGCCTGATGTTGATGCTATGGATGTAAAAATCTCCTTCTTTTCTATGAGTGAAGATAGTTTGAACTCCCAAGGAAGGTGGAGGGACCCTCTATCTGGAAGACTCGGCTGCTGGTGAAGCTAAAAAGTAGGGGGAGGTGAAGAGGTTGGAGGAGCCCTTCCTTGTAAAGACCCAGTCACTGTAGGGGTCGAGGAAGTAGTACCATGACACACTGAGGATGGCACCTAGGAAGTCACAGGAGCTGCCACCTTGATCACATCATCATGTCGATAAGGGCGGCAGTAGCACTTCTTGGTCAGGTTGCTAGGGCTTGCGATAATGGAGTCCTAGCTACTATGGAGGGATCCCCAATAGAGGGTCCTGGGCATGGCTATTTGGCCATGGCCTTCTTGGATGGGCCCCTGCCTCTTTAGGGCTATTTCTTGCAAAAGCTCCATTGGAACCTCATGCCTGCAAACCAAGTAAAGCACTTAGAAAAAATTCAAAGGCAAAAAAGGATAAGAAAGTATTCAAAAGAAACTTACCTAGGGTGTTCGTCAGCTCAACTTGGCATTGAAGAGATTATGCTCGAAGAGTAGATTTCATTGTGGAGGAACCTCCACATCACTCAATCTCTTGAAGTATTCCTCGTTGTTAGCAAGGATTTGATCATTCCTATTCGGGGACTAGTTCAGCTTCTTCCAAATGTAGCTGGTTCCCCAGGGAAGGTTAGAAGAGATAAAGAAAAATCTGCACTTCTAATTATGGATAGAAGAAAGCAGACCAATGATAAAGCTTGCCCATGGTGAGGGCCGATAAGCCACAGCCCTTCACCCTAAGGAGCTTCCTAAGCATGAAAACCATCCGAATAAGAAATCCAAAGTTGGATACCAAGTATGGAGCAAAGAATAAGGAACAAAGGATTCAAAAGGAATGGGCACAAGAGGGGCTAAGACAACCCGAAAAAGATTAAGAACATTGATGATAAAGGGGTGAAAAGAAAATCTGAGCCAGCATGAAAGAATTCCTCATACATGGCAAGACTACCAGATAGACCACTGGTTACTCAGTCCTCTGATCCAAGGACATGGATGTGGATATAATCATGAATTGATAATATTCTTGGAGCTGAAGAACTTCTCCCTTGATCATTGACAAGGATTCCCACATCAGACTAGCAAGCAGAATCTCCTTCAGACTGCTTGACCGGCTAGCCTTGAGAATCCCTCAAAAGCAAGAAACCTCAGTCTCCTCTAGACTATTGAAACCCACCTCCTCTGAAAATGGATCCTAAGACCCTGAAACTGAGCAGCATTGCTAACAAAGTAACTTTCATTTTCAAAAGATATCTCTTAGAAGGAGGGCAGAAAGATCAAAAAGAATAGAAAATCAAAGGAAAATTGAGTGAAATTTCTTCACCTAGGAATAAGATGGAGACTCAAAGAAAAAGAAATAGAAACTGTTGGAAGTAGTTCCACCAGAAAAAGGCCTAAAAAGGAGCTCTAAGGAAAGGCGAAGAAGTAAGAGGAGAACAAGGAGGAAAAATCAACCTAAGGAATTGAGTTTTTCCTAGGGGAAGAGATTTGAAGCTCAAGGGAGCCTTATTTTGCTTCCTCTTCTTCCTGTTCTACAAATAGGGATCCTTGCAAGAATGATAGAGAAACCCATTTTATACCTAATTGCATGACTGAAATTAAAGCCAGTATCTGGCTAGGACTCCCAGATCTCAACATGTGGTGCTCCCCAAGCCAAGCAACATTATGCCGCTTCAAATTGTTATCGGACAATTAACTGTTAATGCTAGGATCTGTGCAAATCATTTAAAGACTATAGCTATCAGGCCATGATAAGTCTATTAATTATTCCCATTTAACCATTAAAATAAATATTAATTTATTGATATTTATTCAGAATTGATATTTTTTATGAAGTTTTGTAGAAAAGGAGCCATAGATAAAAATGCTCAATTTTGGAATACAACGGTATAAATGGTACTCAAATCAGAGCTTAATTGAGTCCAGAATCAAAGTTTGAAGGTTATTAAAGAAATTACATGAATATTAGAGTAGCTGGTCCACCATGGACCGACTGCTTGGTTCATACACTCTACATGGTTCACTGGCAGCCATTGCTACTGGTCCATGACCAATTCTCATGGACCAAATGCACCATTTCAAGCCATCCGGCCATCGGAGTCATCCCTCACCTACCCCCTTGCCACAAGGAGCCTCCTTATGGCCAGGAGAAGCCATCGACCACCATCCAAGCTTTCCATCACCGTCGGTCTCCTCTCTCACCATCTCTCCACCATTCTTCCTTGTCATGGAAGGATTCCCATTGCCATTTCACCATTCCTTTGCTCCTCCCTAGCCCGATCTGCTCATAGCCACCATCCTCCTCTCGGAGAAATACTGACATGCCACCACCCCAGCTTAAGATGCCACCAGCCATTCTTCTGGATCACTATTGCCCACCATCTTCCCGATTCTTGCCACCACCAGTCATCTTCTTCCACCTTCCACCACCAATCACTAGCCCTCTCCTTTGCTTGGCATTCATCACCATGGCCATCTCCACCCAGCATCATCATCCGAGCTTTACTAGATGCCACCGAATTGTTGTTTCCATCTCTCCCTATTTCACCTACAGCCATCCATCATGCATCATCTTCCATCTTCACAAACCCTGTCCAGATCCACTACTCACCATCCACCACCGATCATCGACCTCTGATCTACTCATGACCACACTTCCCCAGGTCGCTAGTTGCTTTGCTACCTCCCCCATCACCCATCACTAGCCATCCAGGTGCTCAGCAATTACCATGATCCATCCCATTGACTCCCTAATCCATGGCTATAGAGATTCCTAGCTATCAAAGCCAGTAATCCAAAGGTCATTGTGATCCATGGAGTTCAATTGATCTTGGCCATCCAAAAATCTTGATCAGATGGTTGATAGAGAAGCCCAGCCTAAGACAAAGACTGAAACATGATCCGCATGATTTAGATGATAAAACGGTCAAATATACCATAAATCAACCATCCCATGGCTCATATTGATTTGACTGACCTGGGACCTTCTCAAACTCTATTTAAGGATGAAAGAATATGCTCTGAAAGTCAATCACATTTAATATTTTAGTGGCAAATTTATAATTTCTTCCAACTCAGAATGATAATAAAGATAATTTTGATTCATCATATGTTGTATCTTGTATTTTAATTATAAGATTATGATGAACCCACATAGTTAGGGCAAGGTTTTAGGGTTTAAAGGGATAACAGTGAGACCTAAAACATATAAACCTTAATTTAGAATATTCCTAGTCATAGGATCATCGATTTGGGGATCGATGATCTAGATAGAACTAGCACATCCTATGTATACACGATGGAGTAGGGTGGTTGGTCTCACGACCACTTATGTAGTAATGCTAATACAAGGATGTGAGTGCTCATTAGGTTATGAGCTCACTGACTTGATTCGATAAGAGAATATCTAATGAAAGTCTTACTTATCAAAAAGAATGTTCTCTTAGTGGAAGTTTGTGCATGTGATCCTTAGACCTGAGATCATCATAGTATCTCTGTGAAATGAACCCATGTTTTGGTGCATACTCATTCATGAAAATTAAGTCAAATATGGGGTGCTTCTGGATATGGTGGATTATATATGAAGGTAATGAGTAGGTCAATAAGAAATCGATCACTCCTGGTAAAGAGAGAAGTTATCTCATATGATCTCATCGAATGATGACTCAGGAAGTCATTGATCAAAGCATGATAAAATTAGAAATGGTTTTCTAATTTATCATTGATTGAGTCTTCATTAGTGATTAGAGATTCGAATAGATTAAGTGTAAGGGTTTGACATTTATCTATGCCCATCACCTAATTAGGATAAAGGAAGATCGAAGGATAAATTAAATTGCATGGTAACTTACTACTAAAGGATATTTTGATAATTTTAACCAAATTTCTCATCTTTGGGTAGGCATGACACATTGCTAGATGTCAATCTTGTCTTGTAGGTTTTTCATGAATCAATTTGAAAGTTGGTTCAAATTGATAGTTTGGGTTAGCTTAATTTGACTTGATTTGGCTAGTCGGTTGCCTAATTAAATTAATTCAGGCTAAACATAAACCTACTACTAGCTAGATGAGGAAACCTAGAGGGTCACACACATTAGAAAACTCATCAAAGAAGTTAATTTTAATTTATTAGAATTTTTAGATCCTAAATAGGTTAGTCAGGTTCACATAATAGCACATATGGGCTAACTGGAACTCCTGACCTAATCGGTTTAGGTCTGATTGCTTGTTGATGGGGATAATTAATTAAGATGGACTTAAATTAAGATTATCCACGTGCTAGGTAGCTTATCTGAAATTAATTCTAATTTTATAGGTTTTTTCAGATTTTTCTAAGTGTTCTAATTTGAATTGAATTCAAATTCAACCTGATTTGGCAAGTTTGGGTTGATCCAAGCTCGCAGTCTCTTTTGGACCAATTATTTGAGTTTAAAATGGGTTAAATTTTATTTATCCATTTTAATTTTTTTTAAATTTGTTATTTAAATAAATAATTAATTTATGGGCTAGTTGGGATTTGAACACATGACCTTGGACTCATTAGCACCATAGATATGGTGAAATGAGAAGGCGCATTCGCTTCTGTGTGCACATAATTCCAAGAGGCACGTCCACTTCTGTGTGCGCATAATTCCAAGAGGTGCCTCCTCATGAGGAGGCTCCACATGTCATTCCCTAAGTTAACCATAAAATAGTTATTTATTTAAATAAATTGATGGTGGGGCTTGATCGAACCTATGTTCTTCTAGACAAAAGACCAAGAGGGTGCCTCAATTTTTCTTTCGGAGAAGAGAACGCAACTCTTCATCGCTCCTCGCTTCTCATCATGCCCTATCAACATATGCGACCCTTAATAACGCCTCTCTTCTTGATCTGACACCCCAAATTCATGCCCCCTCATTCTCTATTAAAAGAGGGGGTGGCATGGGTTTAGGCATCTGAAAGAAGTCCAAAGCCTTCCGATTACTCTGTTTCCTCGTTGGGACAAAGTCCATCCATTAGGACAAGTCCTCTACTTTAAGACAAGGCTATAAAAAGAGTTAGAAGAAGGTTTTATAAGGAAGGAGGGCATCATTAGAGAGCATTTGGAGTGCTCTTGAATAGGGAATGGTCCAAATAAAGAGGAAAAGGCTATACTTACTTGAAGAAAAGGCTACCAGGAAGAATCAAGCAATCAAGAAAGAGTACTTCTTCGGATAGGTTCTCATGTGGATTACCTTTTGAGGGCATACATTTATGTGCCTAGTGAAATTTCATGATTTCAGCAATCCAGGTTTGCCACATGATCATTTTTTATATTTATTTGGTGATTTACTTTTGAAATGCAGAAAGGAGATCCTAAGTTAGGGTTTTGTTGTCTTTGGGTTTCATAATGATCAAAGTTCTGAAATCTATGATTACATACCACACCAAGATTCCCAGCAAAAGACTCTGGGCTACAAAAGAAATCATCTTAGAGAGAGGAGTATAATACAGGGTAGAAAGCTTAGCTTTGAGTTACGGGTTGGCCTCTTAGAATGAGGTTTCTTAGAGGAAAAGCTCAATCTTTTGTGCTATCTTTTCGCCTACACCAAACTTTAGATTAAGATCCAAAGAGAAAGAAGAAGATGAAGCCTAGTTTGCTCCACAAAGTATGATGGAAGAAGGTGACGTGACATCAACCAACTTCCTAACGAGGCTGCGCCAATCACTTCGGATACTTGTTATTCCTTTTCATAGTTTATTTAGTTGTTATTTTTAATTCCTTGTAATTAGATTTTAATTAATGCAAAGTTTGTTTTATGTAATTTAATTTTTTATTTATTTTCTTACAAGTAGATCTAAGATCTGACTAATAGATCGAACATACCGAGTTTTAGTTTTAATTTTTTTATATATTTTTAATTTCCATTCTTCCCGACTCCAAAATATTTTTCTTTTATTTTTAAAATTAAAAATTTAAAACTATTCTAAGTATTGTCTTCTTCATGGATTTGACCCGACTCATCATTTCTAAGTATTTTTAAATTTATTAAAAAATGGTTAATTAAATTAATAATCATAGTATCTTAATAATAACATCGTGATCCTATCAAGTTTTTGGCACCATTATGGGAAAGACATGAATGCTAATATTTTATCTCTTTAATCTTTTATAATTTAATTTACTATTTTTTTTATTTTTTTAGATAAAAAACTAAAAAAATAAAAAAGGAGAAAAGAGAAGAAGGAAATTTTATAATTTGATGAGATCAATCCTAATTATAGATTAATTTCTTTTTTTAGTTGCTTTAACTAATTTTTACCTTTTCATATTAATAATTTTTTTATTTCTTTTGATTAGTCTCCTTTTTAAAATATATGTAATTTTTTTAGATTATTTTTTTACTACTATCCTTATTTTTAAATTAATTTTAAATTATTTTTAAATTTCTTTCTTTTAAAATTAATCCAAAAAAATTACTTAACTTTTAATTAACTACCTTCAATACTGTTTTGATTTCTTGCCATCATTATAAGACCTATAGTTTCTTTATTTGCTTAATCTAATTTTAGTCTTTTTTCTTACATCTAATTAACCAAGATTAAAATTGCCTTTTATCTCTCTTACTTTAAATGATATAATATAAAAGAAAACAAAAATACTGCATAACACTTAACTAAAATAGAGTAACTAATTAAAACTTAAAATATTATTACTTGTTTATGACATCTTTCTTCTTGCATGCATATTTTCATAAAATATCTTAAGGGCATTAACCCATAAAAACATAAGATGGAGAGTTGATAACCTTCCTTGGCCCACAAACCACCACCCTGTATCTTACATGACCCAAGCCTATTAATTAAAATCAATTAGATATCAACCCCTAAGGAACTCGAGCTAATAGGACAAGACATCCAAAAGGGTTGGACCAAGTCAAGATTGGCTAATTAACTGGTATCTGGGAAAGGGATTCAAGGATAATATAGCCTTAAAAAAATGTGATTTTTAATTGATTCCATTGACTGACCTAGCCAATTTAATAAATATATAAGGAAAGCAATGCGGGGACCCCACCGATCTTACCCTTACTTGGCAGTTGATTAGTTAGTTTTATCTTGAAGGACTCCAAGGTTGCCTTGGCAGTTATGAGTTGTTTAGATTTAGGATAACCCTAAGATAGAGAGTCCATGTATGCTAACTTATTTCTAAATAACATCAAACCCTAACTAATTCTTTTCTCTCTTTTGCTTAGCTCTAGAATCCTTAGGCTCTCATCTTTAGAACTCTTCTATCTTCTTCATCTCACCTCTCCTCTTAAACAATAAACAAAATAAATAAATAAATCATATATAAATAATGATTGCTCTGGTCTAAGACTCTAATTATATATCTAAATAATCAAAATAATCTAATAAACTAATTCAGTGCCAAGATCATGAATCCTTATAGTAGAGTATCCTTTATTCAAGCACTCCAAGTTTATTCGAGCCCCATTCACTTTGAGAGTGAATGCCCAACCGTGTACCAATCTCTTGAGTCTATGTATGACCAAGTTTGTCAAGATCAAATCCAAACAGCCTACAGCACATGAAAACCTATACTTTAATGCCTATAATTTAGGTTGGGGGCTCAACCAGATTTTTCATGGACAACCATACATTATGATACCCTGGCAACCCAAGGGTTTGTTGTGAACACCCTATTATATTAGCCCTTCCACATTAGACCCAATTACCAAGTAATTAAAGCTTATTATTTAAAGAGAAGGTTTAGCAAGTATGATACCCACCTTCCCTACAAACCAACCTAGATGTCGATAGGTTTACTCAAATTCAATAAATGATTATAGCCCAATAGCAATTTATCGATAAACTAATAGATTAAATTGATCAACGATTAATTAAGCTTAATAGAGAGGAGGAAGGAGAACTATCTATTCAACTCGAGAGTAACCTTAAAGGACCATACCTAGCTCAAAGTTTTTATGACCCTCTATTTTTTTCTGAATAATCAAATTTGACTCGCGGGAATGAACTGGTCTTAGAATAACTTTGTACAACCATAAAGACCAATATAGATAATTTAGCTAAGGTAGAAAAATACATGAAAAAATTAAATCTATGAGATGAACCAATTCTATCATTACCTCACTCATGTATGGCCCCATTCCCTAGTACCGTAGAATCATCCATGCCTTTTAATGAGATGGAAAAATAAATAGATGCAATGATGGAATTAGTAGAGACTTTCCAAGAACCATAAATGCATAACTTAATAAAGAAAGCTAACCCCTCCCAAGAGTTTAGTAAATCCCTATCTAGCTCAGTTTAGGGTCGATAATTTTAATGTAGATGGGTATACCTCATAAGTAAATAATCCATATAAATATCCTACTTTGAAACCACCCCACTTTTGGTTGATGAACAATAAGAGCCATCATCTAGCCCATCAATAACCCCTTGTTAGAATTACCACCTGATCTAGAACTGAAATCACTTCCTACTGCACCCATCGAAACTTCTTAATAAACCTTATCCAGGAAGCCCAACTTAGTGGTATTCTAAAAATACATAAAAAAGCTATCGGATGGGATATTACCAAATTAAGGGATCATGATCTTAGAAATTTATAATTGATTTCTCCATATTTGATACCAATTTTGAGAACTGCCTCCAAAAATTTTTCATGATACTAAAATGATGTATAGAAATAGGTTTAATATTAATCTAGAAAATGTATCTAGATTTAAAATGGGAAGGGTATAACCAAACATATCATGTCTGAGAAGGAGAGTAGGGTAGACCAACCCATGATTGAAGAAATTTTTAAACTACCACCTCCAATCTTGGCTCAATAAACACAATCCCTTCTTAAGTACTATATAAATTATAATAATATTTTAAAATATGGATTGTTGGCTTCACCTAGTGATTTTGATGAATAACAAAATATTGAGTACATATTGTATACTAATGTATATTTTAGTTATGAGTTTTCAGGAAGCAAGCACCTCAAATTCTCAAAAGTTTAAATATCGTGGCACACCGTGGCACGGAGCATTTTTCACAATTAAGGGCATCCACTTCATGCAAAAAGAGATTTTACAGTTTAATTATTGATTGTTTATGTTCCATTTCAGTTTCAAAATATATGCTTATATTTTTGGCTAAATTTGTACTTGATATGAACTTTTCAAAATCAAGTGCGACATAACTGGGAAGTCAAGTATCGACACTTCAGCATTTGGCATGCAGAAAAAATATCTTAGCATGCCAAGTGTCAACACCTAGAACTCAAGTGTCGACACCTGCATTTCAAGTGTCGACACTTAGGTTCTAAGGTCGACTCAAGGCCTAAGATTTTTGAAAATACAGAACTTTGCCAATGGAGGGTTTTTGTGTCAAGTGTCGACACCTATGCATCAAGTGTCGACACTTGAAAGTTCAAGTGTCAACATCTAGAAATCAAGTGTCGACACCTAACAACCAAGTGTCGACACCTGACAGCCAAGTATCGACACTTGAAGTCTGGCAGCCCTAATAGATCTATTTTTCTGACTTGCAGAAATCACTTTTCAAGCTCCAAATGGCTAGATTAGATTAGAGGATCCAATGGTCACAAACCATTTTAGAAGTTTTTAGTTGTATTTAACCTTCACCAATGTCATTCAAAAGCAAGAGAAGTGTATTGAAGTCTATTGAAAGCCAAAAAGCCAAGATTCTCTCAAGAACTTCACATCAAGAGCCACTTAAAGTTTGATTTCCTGAAAAAGCTTACAAGCCCATCCTTACTTCATTCAAAAAGGAGGAGTTTGAAGAATATTCCAAGGAGGAGACAAGAGAAAGCATCATCTTGAGCTTCAAAGCTTCTATTCTACTCTTGAAGAGAGTTTGTCTTAATTTTTGAAATTGTATATCTGCTTTTATCTTGTGATTTGACCTTGCTTTCAAGGGTGTCTTGAAAGAAGGTTGTTATGGTTTGTTGGTAAGCCAAAGGACAAAACCAACTAGGGTTAACTTGTGAGCTCGAAGACACAAAACAAGTGTAAAGGTTTGTTGGTGAGCCTAGGTGATAAAACCAACATAGGTTTTGACTTGTGAGCTTTTGAAAAACAAGTCGGCTGTAATCTTGATTGGATTATAGTGGAATTCCCAAGGATGGCTTGGGGAGTGGATGTAGGTGCTAGGTTTGCACCGAACACTATAAACATTGTGTTTGTGTGTGATTTCCTTCTTTCCTTCTTCCTCTTTATTATTGCATTTCATTTACTACTTTCCATTGCATTCAATCTTGGGATTGAATTTATTACTCACAAACACCACTAGACCTTCACATTACTATTTTAAATTTTAAAAGACCCAATTCACCCCCCTCTTGGGCTCCATTTCTGGGCAACATGGAATAACATGCTTGCCTAGTGTACCTTATTGATTCGGGCTAATCATAGTAGAGTACTCTATGAACGGTTTTTGCCATGATGACAAGGCCTCCTAATTGGCCTTGTCCTTTGTTGACATGGGGGATATATAAAGTCAATCATTCAATAGACTCCCTCATAATATTCAACTGAAGATGTAAACTTAGCACTTGTTAGGAGAGGCAACCCAATATTTATTTTATATATCCTCATAAATAAAATAATAATAGTAAAAATTCTAATCCTAATTAATTATTACAACCTTTATCTGTTGATAAGTTTCTCTTCTCAAGTAACCTCTATCCCTACATATTTATTTTAATCCTTGTGGTTTAATTTTATTTCTTGAACTGTTTATACCATTAGGGATAATGGGTATTTAAGTTAGGGGGTAGGGATAGGATAAGCTTTTAAAAGTCTTAAAAAATTAAAAATCTTTGAAAATTTTTGAAAAATATTTTAAAAATCTTGAAAATAGAAAAATTTTATCTTAAATAAATCATGTGTCATAAAAGAAAATCTTGAGTAAAATATACTAAGAAAAGGATAATATAGTTAGAAAGTATTTACTAATGACTGTAGCGAGTCAAGAAATAGATTAGCGGGTTAGACTTTTAGCGGCCTACTTAGGTCACCTAAAGACTATTAGCACTTCCATCGCACACGCACACTAAGGAGGTAAAGTAGGGTGTTAGTTGTAAGGTCAATTATAGATTAATTATTATTAAAAAATTAGTAATTGATATACACCCTCCATTTAACTTGAATTTGAGGAAAGAGCTATCTATTGAAAAAAAGAAAAAAAAAAGAAAAAGAAGAAAAGGGGGCAAGTTTAAATATTGTTTGTTTCCTATCGAGTAACCGGGCACCATCACCTAAGTAAGCATATTGTTCACATCAAAAAGTAGGCAGTGTGAAGATATCACCAACCAAAAAAAAAAGAAAAGTTCAGGTGGTGTGAAGTTACTTAGTTCATGTACTTAATTTGAGGGATGTATAAAAATTGACCAAAGGTACGTGATAAGCGAAGAAATAATTATCCTCTACAATCTAGTATTGAAATACTAAGTTAGCCATCACAGACACAAGTACTGTAGATCTTTAGAAAAGTCTAAGAAAGTTTTTAATAGTTTGGACTGTAAAATTTACTTCGAAAATCAATACCTAGTTAGTGATGCTAGCTAAATTATTTTGACCTTAAGCCTAGATCTAAAGGAGATCATAATGATACAATGTTATAAAATTAATACTTATACCTTAATTGCATTTCTAAGGGACTAGCAATGATTAAGTTGAGGGGTGTGATAAGTTATTAATTATCATAATTTAATCATTAAAATAAATATTAATTAATTAGTATTTATTAAGAATTGATACTTTTATAATTTTTTTATAAAAAAGGATCCATAAATTAAAAGAGCTCAATTTTGGAGTCCAATGGTACAAATGACATTCAAATTGGAGTTCAATTGAGCCCGAAATTAGAGTTTGAAGGTTATCAAGAAATTACACGATTATTAGAGTAGCCGGTCTACCATGGACCAAATGCTTGGTTCATACACTCTTGCACGGTCCATCGCAGCCATTGTTGCCGGTCCACGACCCATTCCCATGGACCAAATGCATCATTTCAAGACGTCCGGCCACTAGAGTTGTCCCCCGCCTTCCCCTCACTGCTGGGAGCCTCCTCATGGTTGGGAGAAGCTATCGGCTACTGTTCAAGCTTTCCATCACCGTTGGCCTCCTCTCTCACCATCTCTCCACCATTCTTCTCATCGTGGAAGGATTCCCACCACTGTTTCACCATTCCTCTGCTCCTCCCTGGCCCGATTTGCTTGCAGCCACCATCCTCCTCCGAGAGAAGCTACCGAACACACCACCTCCCCAACCTGAGATGCCACTGGCCATTCTTCATAGATTGCCATCACCCACTATCTTCCTGATTCATTGCCACCACCAGTCATCTTCTTACGCCTTCCCCACCAATCACCAACCCTCTCCTCTACTTGGTGTTCATCACCATAGCCATCTTTGCCCAGCATCACTGTCCAAGCTCCACTAGATGCTGCCGAATTATTGTTTCTTGTCTCTCCCATATTTCACCTGCAAACCATCCATCGTGCCACATTCCATCTTCACCAACCCTGTCTAGATCCACTATTCACCATCCATCGCCGATCACCGACCTCCGATCTACCCATGACCACCATCTTTCCTAAGTCGCTAGCCGCTTTGCTGCTCCCCCCATCACTCGTCGCCACCATCCAGGTGCTCAACCCAATTACCATGATTCGTCCTATTGCCTCCTCCCTGATCCATGGCTATCAATGATTCCCAGCCCCATTTAAAACTAGAAATCCAATGATCATTGTCATCCATGGAGTTCAATTGATCTTGGCCATCCAAAAATCTTGATCTAATGGCTGATAGAGAATCCTAGCCTGAGACGAAGTGCTGAAGCACAATCCATATGATTTAGGCAATCAAATGGTCCAAAGACACCAGAAAAAACCATCCATGGCTCATATTAATCTGATCGACATAGAGCCTTCTCCAAACTCTATTTAAAAGATCCCTAGGCTATAAAAGAAATCATCTTGGAGAGAGGAGTATGGTTCAGGGTAGAAGGCCTAGCTTTGGATTGGGGGTTGGCCTCTAAGAGTGAGATTTCTTAGAAGAGAAGCTCTATCTTCTATGCCATCTTTTCTCCTACACAAATCTTCAATCAAGATCCAAAGAGAAAGAGATGAGAAGCCTAGTTCACTCTATGGAGTATGATGAAGAAGGCAATGTGACATTAACCAACTTTTCGACGAGACTATGCTATCAACTTTGAATACTTTGTTATTGCTTTTCATGGTTTGTTAGTTGTTATTTTAATTTCTTGTAATTAGATTTTAATTAATGTAAAGTTATTTTATGTAATTTAATTTTTATATTTATTTTTTTACAAGTAGATGCTAAGATTTGACTAATAGATCAAATGTACCAAGTTTTAATTTTCTTTTAATTTTAATTTCCATTTCCCAACTCCAAAATATTTTTCTTTTCTTTTAAAATCAAATAAAGATTTAACTATTCTAAGTTTGCCTTCTCCATAGATTTGACTCGACTCATCCTTTCTATATATTTTCAAATTTATTAAAAAGTCAATTAATTAAAGATAGTCACATGTCTTAACGACAACATCATGATCTTATCAGGCTATATGGTGCAACCTAACTAGTCGAGTAAAGGGATGCATTGTGGATACAAACTAGCTAATGTAGTCCATTAAAACTCACCTTCAAGAAGCCCATTACCTCAAAAAAAGAAAATTGAGGAGCCTTACTAGCCATATAGAATGCAACCTAATTTGCTTCTCAATAACCATGGGGGACTTAAAGTACATATTAGATGAATGCTGATATGGTGGAACCCTGGTCCTCAGAATCCTGAAGGTCAACAATGAAGAAATCATCTAAATCTACGCCAGTGTAGTTGGGAAGCTATGACTAATTAATCCAGCTTCTCGTGCCATATCAAGATACAGATAACTCGGGCTATTAATTATGAAACATACTAAACCAAAATTACCCAAGTTCATTTCATAGGGGATGAAAATCTTACCAAGGCAAACAAGAGAGCAATAAGTTTTGGTTTAGGATCTTTTGTTGGGAGGATCTCACTATTTGTTCGAGTCTTGCCTCATCAAGATAGAGGTAAAGAGCAACATTCTGACTCCTGAACCATCATGTCAACCATACCAAGGAATATTCAGTACTCTGGGATTCCATCAGGTTTATCCTCTGACCTTATTTTTCTTTATTGAATATGAACCCATAGTCTCCAAGACTCTTTATCAGGTTCCATCTTCAACCTTCCTAACTTAGCCTAGGTTAGCATTCAACCATCTAGATCAATAGCAAGTGGGCCTCTGATCAAGTGGTATTCAGGTGACAACTTCAGATATAATTAATGATCGATCTCTTCAACTTTTAAGGTTTGCGAGATCTGGTACCAAAAAATCTTGGGGCTATCAAATTTCTCCACCAGTCAAAACCTACCCATTGGCAGCTTACTATTGAATGTCCGAATGAAAAGCTCACAGATACTTATTTTGATATACTCATAATAGATAAACAATCAAATCCCGTAATCAAAGATCGATCTCAGTCATTAAAGAAGCATGGACCTCTATTAAGCTATAATTTTCATAGTCATTAAGGCAAACGACAAGAAAATAGACAAGATAAGATCCCCATTAGTGATAAGAGGGTATTCCAGATAAGGCAAGGACATTTGCCTCTCAGTAGCCATGATAGAAGAAGAAGATCCGATCTCCACTTGTCCACCAACCATCATGTCAAACATTCTCCAAAGCACCCTAGGAGCCTATATAAAAGGGAGTTCTTAGCAAACTCCCCAGAGGTATGCCCTTTTTGCATGCACTCTTATGCTATCATTTTTAATCTCCATTACCTTGTGTGGTCTGAGATACTGACTTAAGCATTAGAGGGCCTTTGTTGGAGCCACCTCCAATCAAGGCTTTTTTTGTAAGTACAGCCATCAACATACTCTCTCCAGCCTACTCTAGCATTCGAGATGAATTTCTACACCATCGGATAGAGGAAAGGCTAACTATTTGCCCACCATTCCAAGAAGATTTTTATCCATAACCATATGCCACCAAAGTGTGTGTCCACCCAGCACTCTGGCACTACCACTTCTCAATAGAAAGTCAACCTACTAGGAATCTGGTTCAAAGGGCTCATGTTGATATCACTTCATAAGAAAATCAGCCTAATACCCTGGAATGACTTTCTTGACAAGTCTGTGAGCTGACTGCTACCCTCCAACGATCCAACATCTGATAGTGCCTATGGCACCCGTCATTGCATCATAGCTAGAAGAAGGTCTAACTGTGCCATCACAGACTCCTGCACCCCTAGGAACTGCCCGCTTGGAGCCATAATGACTCCCACTTCTGTAAGAGTCATGTGTGAGGGGCCCGTTCCTCTCACAGCACTAGAGAATCCTAAGCATGCAAGAAGGCATTCTCCTTCACCCTAATTGGACCAAGGGTCTACTTCAGCTCACTTGGCCTCACAACCTATTGAAGCAAACCAAATTAGGGACCTTGAAGTGGATTGCAAGTTTCAAGAAATAGACCAGTGCATCGAAGCCTTACAAGATCGGCACCCCTCAAAGATGAAGATCTTGGGTTGACTAATGAACCACCCTTTGGAGTCCACATCATGATGGAACCCCTACCAAAGTATTTCAAGATGCCATAAATGAAGATATATGATGGATCCACTGATCTGGTGGACCATTTACAAGGTTTCAAGATGATGATGCTCTTACATGGAGCCACTGATGCAGTATTATGTCATGCCTTCCTTTTGATCCTCAAAAAATTGATGCAATATTGGTATTCCAACTTGAAACCAGGTTCCATTCACTTTTTTAGCTAGTTGAGTCAATCTTTTGTTTCTCATTTTGTCAGTTGTAGGAGGCCAAGATGGAGTTTTGACTCCCTGATTCACATTAAGCAAAAAGACGGGGAGCCCCGCAGGCCCTATGTAGGTCAGTTCAATGAAGTGGCCTTTGAGGTATATAAGCTCGATCATTCAATTGCCATGACCACCATGAAGTGCAGTCTTTGTTAGTATCATTTTTTTCTCTTTGAAAAAGAAACTATCAACAAATTTTTTTGAGATGCTTACTAGGTGTTGACTCCTGTCTTGATTTTGATGAATAATAAAATTCTTAATATATTTGAGTACTAACTGTGTGTTAAAAGTGTGCTTAACAGAACAAGGTACTCATCAAAGTTGTAGTATAGTGAAAGCTCAAAGTGCTTGTCAACTTGTTGAAGAAGTAACCTATGATAATAAAATTTTAAGTTATATGGACCTTGATACATATAAATAACCTTGAAGGACTCAAATTTTGAATCTGGCAAAGTTTCAACAAAGTTTCGATTGAGTTTCAGCCAAGTGTCGCTTATGGAGACCAAGTATCGACTCAAGGTGTCGACTCATAGAATCCTGAGCTGATATGCAAAACGAGTTTCAGCCAACACATATGAAATGTTGACTCATGGAATCCAAGTGTTGACTCATGGTCAAGTAAGTGTCGACTCAAGGTCTGAGACCAAAATGAAGATAGAACATGCTGATTTCTAAATTTTGTCCAAGTATCGACTCATGGATATGAAGTGTCGACTCAAGTGTCGACTCACCAAAAGAAGTGTCGATGCACCATATCACTCCAAAGAGCTTCAGAAAACTTTTTTGACCTAGTATCGACTCAAGTGTCGATACATGAGTCGACTCATGACCTGAAGTGTCGACACTTGCAGGTCTAGATGAACAGTAATGGCTAGTTTTTTGAAGCATAGAATTGGTCCTTTTGGTGTCTAGCGGCTACCTTTTCCTCTTCAATGATCATAAACAGTCATTTAAGGCTTTGAAAGGTATTTAAAGTAGACCAAATACTGGAGGATGTATTCATATTAGTATTCATTGCAAATCATTCATTGAGTATTCATTACCTTCAAGTGAAGTTAAGCCTTTAAGCATTCAAGAGCATTCAAGAAGCATTCAAATCCAACTCTTAAGCATTAATTAAGGCTTCAATAACTTGGAGACAAGCTTCTCAACAACATTCAAAGAGCTTCAAGAGATATTTGCTTTTATTTTGAAAGCTTATTGTATTATTACACTACACTTGATTTATCTTGTTGTTCCTAGTTTCAAGAGAATTGAAACTAGTGTTTGGGTTGTTGGTGAGCTTTGTTTAAAAAACCAACTAAGTTATTGGTGAGCCTTATGAAAACCAACTAGGTTTTTGGTTAGCCTTGTGAAAACTAAGGGATTTTGATTAGTAAGCCTGGGAAAACTAATCTACTATAATCAAGGAAGGATTATAGTGAAATATCCATGTGGACCTTGGGGAGTGGACGTAGGTGCTTGGTGTGCACCGAACCACTATAAATTCTTATGTTTGTGATTGCTTATCCTTCTTCTCTTGCATTTATCTTATTACTTCTACTGTATACTCTTGTTAAGCACATAACACTTGCAAACTCACTAGCACTTTTTTTTAATCTTTGCAAACGGTTTTCAAAACCAATTCACCCTTTCTCTTAGGTTGCTTTAGCTGGGCAACAAGTGATATCAGAGCCTTGTACTCAGCTATTAGGTCTAACCACCTTGAGTTAAAGATCTATGGTAGCCCCTATAGGAACTAGTGTAGTTGAGGGTCAAGCCTCAAATAGGTCTCCACTTTTTAATGTCACTAATTACACATATTGAAAACCCACATGAGAATTTATATGCATTCAATAGATTACAATCTTTGGAAAATTGTTGTTAAAGGTCCCCCATGTTCATTCAATGATGGTTAATGGCATTTTCATTCCAAAACTAGAAGAGAATTAGGATGAAAATGACATTAGACAATCGAAGCTTAATGCCAAGGCAATGAATTTGCTTATTACGCATTGGATCATAGTGAATTTAATAGGATATCCACATGTGCTTCGGCAAAAAAAATTTGGGACACACTTAAGGTTACTGAAGAGGGTACCTATCAAGTGAAGAATACTAAAGTAAATATGCTCATTCATACATATAAAATGTTTAGAATGGAGCCTAATGAATCTATAACTGATATGTATACAATATTCACTAACATTGTAAATAGTATGAGAAGTCTTGGAAAAGTTATGTCCAACGCTGACCTTGTAAATAAAATTCTAGGTCTTTGCCAACCCCATGGAATCCGAAAGTCACGGCAATCCAAGAAGCAATATGTTGAGACACTTTCCTTGAGCAACTTGTTGGTTCACTCATGACTTATGAGTTGAACTTAAAGCAAAAGGTAGTAGATGCAGATAGAAAGAAGAAAACAATTGCTTTCAAATCCACTACACCAAATGAGTCTTCAAGTGAAGAATCAAAAGAAAGTGAAAATGAAATGAAGAAGCTCTAGTGATAAGAAATTCAGAAGATTCATGAGAAAGAAGAAGTTTCCTTACAAAAAAAAGCTACATCCTAGCAAAAATAAAGGGAAAGACAGAAAAGAAAAAGAAAAGAAGGACCAACAAATATGCTTTGAGTGCAAAAAGCTGGATACTACAAGATTGATTATCCTCTCCTCAAGAAGTTCAAGAAGAAATATAAAAAAAAAGTAATGATGGCAACCTAGAGCGACAGCGAAGACTCCAGTTCAGAGGAAGAATAACAAGAAGTCACCAATCTCTGCCTCATGGCACATGAAGATGAGGTACAATCTGAACTTGAATTTGAATTTACTTTCAAAGAACTAAGAGATGCTTTTGATGAACTTGTGCATGAGTACAAATTATTAAAAAATGAGCATAAAAAGTTGAAAAAGTATGTTGATTCCTCTTCCATTAAAAACAACAATCTTGTTAATAAAAATCATGATCTAAAAGTCAAGATTGATGTTTTGAAAAAATAAAATAATGCTTTATCAAAAGAAATAGAAGTTTAAAAAAGACCGAAGGCCTTTGTTCCAAATAATGAGCATTTAAGGAAAAACAAAGATCTTGAGATAGAAAACAAGAATTAAAAGATGAGATTGATAAAGTGAAACCTTTTGTTGAAAGTTTACATTTAGTTCTGAAAAGTTGAATTTATTATTGAATAATCAAAGAGTTATATTTGATAAAACTATACTCAATTACAAGCAACAAAAGAAACAAAAATTTAAAAAAAATTTCTTTGTTCCAGCATCATTTAATGTTACTTGCTTTAGTTGTAGAAAAGTTGGACATAAAGCTTATCAATATAATATTAGAAAAGTAAATAATTAGAAAAGTTTGGATTCTAAAAACCATAACTACTAACCCTAAAGGATCCAAGATGTCTTGGGTAACTAAAACAAAAACTTGATCTATTTTGCAGGTGTGTCTTGCAACCAAAGAGAAAAGAAGATTATAGTATCTGATAGTTGTTGCTCAATATACATGACGAGAGATGTGAAGCAATTAACCTCTCTTGAAGCTTGAATGGAGGGAATGTAACTTTTAGAGATCATGGTAAAGGCAAAATCATTGGTATCGGTAAAGTTTAATCTCCCCTTTTACTTTTATTAATAATGTATTATTAGTCGAAGGATTAAAGTATAATTTACTTAGCATCAGTCAGTTTTGTGATAAAAGTTTTAAAGTAATTTTTGAATCATCTCTTTGCATGGTATCTAGTCTTGATGATAATGGAGTGAAATTCATTAGAAATAGGCATAGGGACATCTACCTTGTTGATCTTGATAATTTACCTATACAAGATGGTGAATGCCTAGTTACAATAAATGCCATAATTAATGAGACTAATTGACTATGGCATCGTAGATTAGGTCATGCAAGCATGCATTTACTTTTCAAATTGTATAAAAAGGATTTAGTTAAAGATTTACTAAAACTTAGATTTGAAAAGGACAAAATTTATGATGCTTGTCAGTTTAGAAAACAAACTAAAGAAATTGTTTTAAAACTAAAGAAATTGTTTCAACTTCTAGGCCACTAGAACTACTCAATATGGACCTCTTTTGGATCAACTAGGACCACTAGCCTAGGAGGCAAGAGATATGGATTAGTGATAGTTGATGATCTCTTGATTTACTTAGGTTTTATTTTTAGCATATAATGATGAATCTTTCATTGCTTTCACAAAATTTATAGAAAGTTTCAAATAAAAAAGGTACTTCTATAGTTTGTATTCAAAGTGATCATGGAACTGAATTTGAAAATCAATATTTTGAGAATTTTTGCAATGAAAAAGGTATTGAACATAACTTTCATGTACCTAGGGCACCTCAATAAAATGGAGTGATAGAAAGAAAAAATAGGGCTTTAAGGAAATGACACGCACAATGCTTTGCAAAAATGATCATCCTAAATATTTTTGGACCGAAGCTGTCAATATTGCTTGCTATATTTTAAACCATGCTTTGATCCGATCAATTTTAAAGAAATACCATATGAACTTTGGAAAGAAAGAAAACCTACTTTAAAGTATTATCATGTATTTGGTTGCCGATATTTTATATTGAACAACGAAAAAGATAATTTAGATAAATTTGATGCCAAGTCAAATGAAGGTATCTTCTTAGGATACTCTACATCTAGCAAGGCATACAGAGTTTTAACAAAAGAACACTTGTAGTAAAGGAGTCCATGCACGTTGTATTTGAAAAATCTACTAACAAGTCCTCTAAAAAAGAGGATATTTCTGATGATTATGCAGGTATTGAAGGACTTAAGAAGCTGACATTGGATGATCATGCTTCCAAAGACAACAAAGAAGTTCAAAACAAGGAGAATGAAGAAGAAGTCAAGATCTTCACCAAAGGACAAAGGTCTACCCAAAGAATGGAGGTATGCTCATGGACATCCTAAGGAATTAATCAAAAAGCGTAAGAACTAGATCCATCAAAAAGATAAACTAGATCCTCCCTTAGAAATAAATATGATTATTGCTTTTGTTTCACAAATAGAACCTAAATGTATTGAAGAAGCTAAAAAAGATCCATATTGGATAATTGCTATGTAAGAAGAATTAAATCAATTTGAAAGAAATAAAGTTTGGATATTAATAGAAAGACCATCTAATACTTCCATAATTGGTACTAAATGGATATTTAGAAAAATTAGATAAAAATGGTATAGTACTTAGAAACAAGGCTAGATTGGTAACTAAGGGTTACAATCAAGAAGAAGAAATTGATTTTGATGAAACCTTTGCTCCAATAGCTAGACTTGAAGCTATTAGATTACTTCTAGCTTTTGCATATTTTATAATTTTAAATATTTTTCAAATGGATGTTAAAAGTATATTTTTGAATGGTTATATTACTGATAAGTCTATGTTGAACAGCCACCTAGTTTTGAAAATCATGCATATCCTAACCATATTTTTAATTTGCACAAAGCACTTTATGATTTAAAACAAGCTTCCCGTGCATGGTATGAAAGACTAAGTAATTTATAATTGATAATGGATTTACTAGGGGTCATGTAGATACAACCTTATTTTTAAAGAAAAGGCTAATGATATCTTAGTAGTACAAATCTATGTTGATGATATTATCTTTGGTGCCACCAAGGAATCTCTTTGTCAAGAATTTGCAAAATTTATGCAGGAAGAGTTCGAGATGAGCATGATTGAAGAATTGAGCTATTTTCTCAGACTCCAGATCAAACAAACAAGTGAAGGGATCTTCATCAACCAAGCTAAATACACAAAGGAGATCTGAAAAGTTTAGGATGGAGAAGACTAAACCTATTGGTACACCTATGAGCCCTTCATGTAAACTTGGCAAGGATGAATCTAGTAAAAAAGTTGATCAAAGATTTTATAGAGGCATCATTGGATCTTTACTGTACTTAACTACAAGTAGACCAGATATTACGTTAGTGTATGCAAATGTGCTAGATATTAGTCTGAGCCTAAGGAATCACATTTAATGGCTGTTAAGCTCATACTTAGATATTTATCCGGTACTCTTGATATTGGATTATGGTACTCTAAGAATTCAACTATGGATTTTAATTACATATTCTTATGCTGATTTTGCTGGCTATAAATTAGATAAAAAAGTATATTTGAAACTTGTCAATTCCTTAGAGTTAACTTAATCTCATGGTTTAGCAAGAAACAAAATTCAGTTGCACTATCTACAGCTAAAGCTGAATATATTACAGCTGGAAGTTTTTATGCTCAAATCTTGTGGATTAAGAAACAACTCGAAAACTTCGGTATCAACTAATTAAAACATCCATAAGATGTGATAATACAAGTACAATTCACTTAACTAAAATCTAGTTTAACATTCAAGAAGTAAGCATATAGAAATTAGACATCATTTTATTAGAGACCATATTCAAACAATGATGTTATGCTTGAATTTGTTTCTGTTGAAATATAATTAGCTGATATACTGACCAAGCCTCTTAATGAAGTTAGGTTCAATATAATTAGAAGAGAATTAGGAGTCATCAATCCTTTTGATTAGATCTCGATCATTTCTTATGACCTTTAGAATTTTTCTTGAAATTTCATGAACAAATCCTTAAAATCATATTCAATCATTTATTAGCTATTAAATCAATTACCTTGATTTTCTATGATTTTTTCCTATTTTCCTGATTTTTCCATGAAGTGTCGACACCTCGAAGTGTCGACACTTGGCTTAAGCCCGTGAGTCGACACTTGACCGACGGGAACCGATGAAGAAATAGGAAAAATGGATCAATTTCTTCCATTTCCTTCTAATTTTCTTGAGCCGACACTTCCCCCTACTATTCCCTCACTTACTGTTGATCCTATTCACTATTCTAACCATTCCTTTTTGAGTTTGAGCCTGATCTTTCCCTCACATTCCACCATTCTTCACGGTTTCATCATGATTTCATTTGTTTCTTTCCTTACCATCTTTGTATTCCTTTTTTCCTGGAAATGGGGCCCAGGAAATGGTTGGTTAGAAGGCCTCGACCTTCCTCTCAGGGTGCAGAGTGGCACACCAAAGCCCGTCATGATGATCAGTCTACAAAGGTAGTAGCTCAACAAGAGATTCCAGTCTGACCACCAGTCCCTGGAGCAGACCGGATGGCCTCCAAGGCCATTATCGGAGGATGGAGAGTGGGTTTTGAGATTGTAGACCAGCATCATTTTAGATTGTGACTAGCTGAGAGACACATGACTTGTAAATTTCTTTTCCTTCAGGGAGAGATTCTATCCTGCATTGATGTGGGAGTTTTATGGTACTCTAGCCCGAGGAGTTGATGGATGGATGGCTGAGGTTAGAGAGATTTCTATACCATTATCAGTGGAGATATTGAGCAGAGTTTGGGAGATCCCAATGACAGGGACAATTGCTGATTCACTTGTAGATAGGATCAGTGGATATAGATGTATATTTGAGAGAGATGATATTGGAGAGGGAGCCAGCATTGTAGCTTCATGACTATCACCTGAGATAAGTTTCCTACATCATATAGTTGCCCGGATCCTTCTATCGAAGACTGGGCATTTCGACTTCATCATTGAAAGTGAGCTACTAGTGATGGTTTTCCTGATACAGAGAACTCCTGTCTGCCTACCGGTGCTTATAGTATATCAGATGATAGAGGTAGCGACCAACATGAGACTTTGTCTGCCCTACGAGATGGGCCTTACTATACTTTTTAGGGCATATGGAGTGGATCCTGATGGAGAGCCCTATCGAGAACTACTTCATACAGATGTGTATGATGAGAGGTCTTTGCACAGGATGGGCAATCAGAGACACAAAGGTCAGTGAAGGTGCAGGATTTCAGGACAGGCACCTGATACTGACCAGAATGATGAGGAGGATATTGATGTAGATGCTAAGGAGGAGGATGTATATAGAGATGAGGCCAGGCCATCTAAGCCACATAAAGATATACCTGAGACACAGCCTGAGCCATCAGTATCAGTGTATGTAAAGGTGCCACCCCTGCTAACAATACTGAGGACCGGATCACTCGATTGGAGGGTGAGCTGCAAATCATTAGACAATGAGTGGATCTGATGCATGTGGAGATGAGAGCAGGTTTTAATGAGATGAGAGCAGGATTTCAAGAGATGAGGGAGAGTTTCATTGTTGTTCTAGCTGCTATACATTATCTTCTTGCATGCCACCTTCACCTCCACCAGCACTGCCAACTCCACCTGCAAACACTAGTGTTGCCCAGATATGGTGCTCAGAGGGGGGGGGTGAATTGGGTATTTTAAAAATTAAAGCAATATATGTGCTATCAAGTTCAAAGGTGAAGAGTGATAGTGCTCAAGTAATTGTGCAACGGAAGCAATGAAAGATAACAACAATTAAAGAGCAAAAGAAGATAGAGAGTAAAGCAATGCAAACACACAAGAAGTATAGTGGTTCGGTGCACCTAGCACCTACATCCACTCCCCAAGCTCCACTTGGGAATTTCCACTATAATCTTCTCTAGATTACAGTCGACTTGTTTTACAAGGCTCACAAGTCAAAACCTTACACACTTGTTTTGGCTTCGGGCTTACAAGCAACCCTAGTTGGTTTTATCAATTGGCTCACCAACAAACCTCACTCACTTATTTTGGCTTCGGGCTTACAAGCAACCCTAGTTGGTTTTATCAATTGGATCACCAACAAACCTCACACTAGTTTCAAATTCCCTTGAAACTAGCCTAGGACAAAAAGAAT
This sequence comes from Areca catechu, assembly GCA_021397845.1. Taxonomy (NCBI): domain Eukaryota; kingdom Viridiplantae; phylum Streptophyta; class Magnoliopsida; order Arecales; family Arecaceae; genus Areca; species Areca catechu. The sequence continues at coordinate 34,312,293 of CM038043.1, forward strand.
ATGAATACAATGAATAAAACAAGACAAACTCCTTTTGAGCAAAAGTAATTCGATGTAGTTCTTGATAGAGACTCTTCAAGCCTTTCTCTTGGAATCTTGGACCTCACTAAATGCCAAACACTTGAAAGTTGGATTCCTCAAAGATGGAAAGCTTTTGGCTAAGGAATCTCTTGGTTTTCTCACTCTTTTTGGCTTAGAATTGATTGAAGGCTTTGTACTTTCACTCTCTTCTTTTTCACTTTGTCTCCTTGTCTTTTTTTGAAGTTAGGTGGAGGTTAAATACTTCATTCAAGCTGAAACAACTCCACAAGACCGTTAGAATCAAAAAAATGGCCGTTTATGGCCGTTAGAAATCAAATCAAAAGTTTAGAAAAACTAGCCGTTATGCCATGAGTTGACCTCATGAGTTGACCTCTGGATCAAGTGTCGACCTCATGAGTCGACCTCTAGTTTATCTTAGGCAAAAATCTAGAAACCATAGTTCTGCCCAGTTTGAATTCTCAGGCGATGAGTCGACCTCTGGTATCGACCTCTGGACAGGTGTCGACCTCTGGTGGTCGACCTCTGGAGCGTGCCACTGAAATTTTGCCGTGCCGGCCTTGCTGAACTTTTCTTTTCTTCATGAGTCGACCTCTGGTGGTCGACCTTTGTCAAGGTGTCGACCTCTGGGGTCGACCTTTGGTCTGAAATTTTCTGAAACTCTGGAGAGGTGCGTGCCATGCTTGAGTTTCTCTAAGCCTTTGTTTCTTTTATCAATTACTTCTTAATAAGAAGGTCCAATATGAGAAATTTATCTTGTTTAAGGTAGAAAAGTTCTTTCCAAAAACAAGCAAGCTTGGTTTCATCATTGTACTCTGATACTCTTTTTGAATAACCTATGGCCTGAAACTTTATCTTGAAATGAAACATTATCTTGAAATGAAACATTAGTCCAAACATATACTCAACCTTTTGTTATCATCAAAACTAAGGAGCCAAAGCCAACAATCTCCCCTTTTTGATGATGACAAAACCTTGAGTATATATGCAATTAAGTCCAAAGCAAAATATAGCACTAATAAAAATTTCAAAGAAACCTCACATGCATGAGTATATCATAAAATTTTACTTTTCATCTACCTTTTTTTGTGAAAACATTCTCATGATTCAAAAAGTTAAGAACCATAATAGCTTTACTATACTCTATGAAAGATTTTACTTTTCATTTACTTCTTTCTTTTTGTGAAAACATTCTCATGATTCAAAAAGTTAAGAACCATAATAGCTTTACTATACTCTATGAAAGAGTCATAAGAACCATATATACTTTACTATACTTTACCACTTTTCATCTATTTCTTTCTTTTATGAAAACATTCTCATGAGTCAAAAAGATAAGAACCAATATACTTTACTATACTTTACCATATATACTTTACAAACTTTACCATACTCCCCCTTTTTGTCAAGAATCAAAAAGTGCATTCTTTGTAGTAAAAGATATATTAAAGAAATTATGTTCCATTACAATGAAGTACTTAGTTGCATAAAATACATGCTCCCCCTCAATTTGTGCATTCGATATAACAAAAACATTCTAACTTGAGGGTTTAAAAAGATAAATGCTAAGAGCTGGTATCAGACAGTAAAATGCCACAATGTAGATAAATATATGAATGTATTCAGTTACAAAATTGCTTACATGGTAAGCACAAAACACTGATACATCAGATCATACAAAGCTAACTAAGTACAACATACATCAAGTACAACATACATCAAGTAAATTTATGAGGCTACTCCTCATCAGAAGGTATATCAAAGAGATAGGAGTCGAAATCCAAGATGAGGATTTTGGAGTCCTATGAGTGAGACTCCGAGTCCTCAGAGAGGGACCAGACCTAGGGTAGTCCTACGAGATCTATAGGTCCGAGGAAAGGCTCCACAGGTGTCCTAACAGAAGCAGTAGCAGAAGGAGTAGATGGATCAGTATGCTAAGTAGACTGAGCTGGAGTGTGCCTGCTGACTAGCTCATAAGCAGTGGGATCATTAATATCTGTCTCTGTATGCTTATCTCTATCATCCGAATCCCTGTAATAGTCTCAAAAAGTGACTCGGTAAACTCAGTATCTACTGGCACATCTGTAGCTGGAGGATCAGTACTGGAAAGATCAGTAGAAAGGGAATCTCTGGAATCGGATCTGCAGGTGGAACATCAGCTACCTGCTCCAGGCTGATCTCCATCACTGTCACTGTATCCACGGAGTCATCATCATCATCATCAGAATGTGGAGGAGGTACTATCGGATCTACAGTCCCTGGTGGCAATGCTAATCTCAGTAGACTGAGGATCTGTCAGAATCTTGCATCTACACTAGCTGAGAGAGCTCCAATGCGCATATCTATATGGATCCGTAGACCATGTAGCTCCTGTCGTACACCAGCAATCTCTGTCCGGACCTCTGAAATGTGATCAGTCACTCTCTGCTCAAAGTTCGATATGCTCGCTGTAGTCCTCCGTGGTGTAGCAGTAGCAGTAGGTGCTGGAGCTGATGAGGGTGGTGGCATGAATGGCTCAGGCTCCGTAGTCTCTGACTCTGGTGCTGGGCGAGGAGGTGTACCATGATCAGTAGGCTCTGAAGGCCCTGCCTCAGCAGCTCGAATCTCATCCTCCTCATCTGGCTCCTGGCCAGACTCTCGTCGCACCCAACGGTCACCAATCAGTCGAAATCCATCCTATGTAGGGATTTCTCTCCATATGTATCAGTATGCTGCAGCTGACTGAAGGGTATACCATCAAAAGAAACTCCATGCTCCCTGAATAGCTGTGTCAGCCCCATGCCATATGGCTGAACTAGTCTCCTGTGAGATGCTGCCTCACCCATCTGCTGAAGCATGATCCTGGGAAGGTTGATGGGAGTCCGCTGTCTCAGGGACACCATCAACACCAGCTCACACTCAGTGATAAAGTCGAACCTCCCGCTCTTTGGAATCAAGATACGGGCGATAATATGATGCAGCACTCTCATCTCCAGTGAAAGCTGGTTAGTGGCTACTGTGGAAATGCCACTAACATCCTCGTGCTTTAGAATACATCTGAAAGCATGCTCTCTGTCGCTGATCGAAGTGGCAGCTGTGCCATGAAGTGGAATCCTCCAAACACGACTGATGACCTCCGGTGTCACTGGAATCTCGATCCCACGAAGTAGCTGACCATCCAATGCCATCAGTGGCCATGGATGCATAGAACTCCCTGATGAGGTCTGGGTAGAATCTCTCAGTCATCGTGCAGAAGTGAACCAGACCTGCATCTCTCAGCACATCTCCTATAAAAAAGTGATGCTGATCCCAGAAAGGTATATCTACACGTCTCCTACTCGCAATGCTCTTCCAAACTAAACTGGCTGGCACTGGTGCAGGTGGCTCAGGGGACGGCTCACATTCATGTCTAACCTTTCTTCGTCGCTCAGTGCTACTTTGGCCTTGTTCCATTCTCCTTTTTCTTACTGCCAAGTGCTTTCTTGGACCCATATGGATGGAAGAGGGGTAAATTAGGGAGAAGTAGGGTAATGCAGAGCTAAGAGGAAAGGAACCAAGAAAGAGAGGAGAAGAGAGGTTCACAGGTTGAGTAAAAGAGGAAATGGTAAAATGGTAAGATAGGGTTTGTGAAAATGGAGAAAATCGAGAGTAAATGGAGGAAATGCAAGAAATGGAGGAAAGAAATAAGTGATTTCAATTGAAAAACAACCGATATTTGAGGGTAGATAGAGGCAAAAGCTTTTGGTTGTCCAAAACCAGAACACGGTCAAAAAATGGTTTGGTTCAAAAGAAAACAAGAGGAGAGGAGAGGATTACCCAAAAAGATGAAGGAGAGGGTTGGAAATCCACTGTTTAGAGATTAGGAGCATTGGAGGGGACCACACGAAGGAGAAAAGGAAGGAAATGGAAGAAAAAAGGCTTGCGGACGGGTTTTAAAAAACAAAATTTCCGTTCAAGTGTCGACCTCTAAAACTCTCAGGGGTCGACCTCAAGTGTCGACCTCCGAAAACTTAAGTGTCGACCTCCAAAAATAAATTAGCCAAAATAAATTTGGTAAATTTAAAAAATTGATAAAATTTAGAAAATAAGTTTTAAACATATTTGAGAATTTATAAATCATTTTTGAGGAATTTGATGAAAATTGAAGAGTTTCAAGCAAAAGGATCAATGACTCCCAGTTCTCTTCTGATCATACAAAATCTATCTTCATTCAATGGTTTTGTGAATATATCAGCCAATTGATAATCAGTACAAATAAATTCTAATAACACATTAGAGTTTTGAACGTAATCTCTTATGAAGTGATGTCTTATTTCAATATGTTTGCTTCTGAATGTTGTACAGGATTTTTCATTAAATTGATTGCACTAGTATTATCACATCTTATGGGTGTCTTAGTTAGTTTGATGCCAAAGTCCTCGAGTTGTTGTTTGATCCATAGAATCTGAGCACTACAGCTTCCCTACTATATATTCGGCTTCCGCCATAGATAGAGCAACCGAATTCTGTTTCTTGCTGCTCCATAAAATCAAATTAACTCCTAGGAATTGACAAGTTTCACTAGTACTTTTACGATCAAGTTTACACCCAGCAAAATTAGCATCAGAATATGCAATCAATTCATATGATGACTCTCTAGAGTACCAAGACCAATTTCAATTGACCCAGATAAGTATCTAAATATACGTTTTACAGCTAAGAGATGTGATTCTTTAGGAGCAGACTGAAAACGTGCACACATACAAACACTAAACATTATATCTGGTCTACGGCAGTTAGATATAGCAATGAACCAATCATGCCTCTATATAATTTTCGGTCTACTAATTTACCACATTCATCTTTGTCTAATTTACATGAAGAGCTCATAGGGTACCTATTGGTTTGGTAGTCTCCATCCCAAACTTTTTCAATATTTCCCTTGTGTACTTGGCTTGGTTGATGGAGATCCCCTCTTTGGTTTGCTTAATTTGGAGTCCGAGGAAGAAGTTGAGTTCTCCCATCATGCTCTCTCGAACTCACTCTGCATTAACTTTGCAAATTCTTGACAAAGACATTCGTTAGTAGCACCAAAAATAATATCATCTACATAGATTTGTACTACTAAGAGATCATCATTTTTCATTTTCAAAAATAATATATTATCTACATTACCTTTAGAAAAATCATTCTTCATCAAAAATGAACTTAATCTATCATACCAAGCTCTAGGAGCTTGCTTTAAACCATACAATGCTTTATGCAATTTAAAAACATGTTAGGAAATTATGATTTTCAAAACAGGAGGTTGTTCAACATAAACTTCCTCTTCAATAAATCCATTTTAAAAGCACTTTTAACATCCATTTGAAATAACTTGAAATCCATAAAACAAGCAAAGCAAGTAAAAGTCTAATTGCTTCTAGCCTAGCAACAGGAGCAAAGGTTTCATCAAAGTCAATCCCTTCTTCCTGGTTGTAGCCTTTAGCAACAAGTCTAGCTTTGTTTCTAGTTACAATACCATGTTCATCAAGTTTATTTCTAAAAACCCATTTAGTGCCAATTACAGAAACATTAGGGGGTCTTTCAGTTAAAGTCCAATGTTATTTCTTTTAAATTGATTTAGTTCATCTTGCATAGCATTAATCCAGTTACAATCTTTTTCAGCTTCTTCAATTGACTTAGGCTCTATCTGAGATACAAAAGCTAAATAATCACAAACATTTCTAATAAAAGAGCGTGTACTTACTCCCTTTGACGGATCACCAATTATTAGCTCTTTGGGGTGTCCGTGCGCATACCTCCATTCTTTAGGTAAAGGTTTTGGTGAAGTTGTATTGATCTCTTGAGTTTGATCTTCATTTTTTTGATCATCATCTCCTTTGGGCTCATCTTCATTGATTGTCAATTGTTCAAGCTTCTTTGTACCTATTTCATCATCAATAGAATCTTCTTTTCTAGAAGATTTTTCGTTAGATTTATCAAACACTACATGAATTGATTCTTCAACCAGAAGAGTTCTTCTGTTGAAGACCCTGTATGACTTGCTAGATGTAGAGTATCCTAAGAAGATACCCTCATCTGACTTGGCATCAAATTTACTGATATTATATTTGCCATTGTTTAATATGAACAGCGGCAACCAAATACACGAAATACTTGAGATTAGGTTTTTGATTTTTCAAAGCTCATATGGTGTTCTTCAAAATAGGTAGAATTAAAACATAATTTAAAATGTAACAAGTATTAATGGCTTCTACCCAAAAAATATCTAGGTAAATCGTTTTTCGCAAAGCATTGTGCTTCTTCAAGTGTCCTGTTCTTTCTTTCTACCACCCCATTTTGTTGAGGTGTCCTAGGTGCAGAAAAATTATGACTATGCCTTTTTCATTACAAAAAGCTTCAAAATCATGATTGTCAAATTCAGTTCCATGATCACTACGCAAAGAAACAATAGTGAGATCTTTTTCATTTGAAACCCTTTTATGAAATTTAACAAAAGCTGAAAACGTTTCATCTTTATGAGCTAAAAATATTATCCAAGTAAATCGTGAGTAATCATCTATAATTACTAGCCCATATTTTTTACCTCCCAAACTAGTTGTTCTGGTTGGTCCAAAGAGGTCCATATGCAATAATTCAAGGGGTCTAGTAGTAGATACTACTCCTTTAGGTTTGAAAGTAGATTTAGTTTGTTTTCCAAATTGACATGTAGCACAAATCTTATCTTTTTCAAATATGAGTTTTGGCAATTCTTTTACAAGATTCTTTTTGCTTAATTTTGAAATCAACTGCATACTAGCATGCCCTAGCCTACGATGCCAAAGCTAACTAGTTTCACTTGCCTTGGCTTCCCTAGCCACTAGGCATTGACCACTTTCCATGGCTAGATCATCAAGATCAACCATGTAAATGTTTCCATGCCTATGACCAGTGAACTTGATGCCATCGACATCAAGACTAGATACCACGCACAAAGATGATTCAAAAATAACTTTAAAACCCTTGTCACAAAACTGACTAATGCTGAAAAGATTATGCTTCAAGCCATCAACAAATAATACATTATCTACATAGCATTAGGGGTGATATGGATTTTACCAATTCCGACGATTTTGCCTTTTCCATTATCACCAAAAGTAACATTTCCACCATCAATAGCTGCTAGTGATGAGAATTGCTTCACATCCCCAGTCATGTGCCTTGAGCAACCACTATCCAGATACCACATTCTTCTTTTATTTTTGGTTGCAAGGCACACTTGCAAAAATTAATCAAGTTGAGACTTTAGGTACCCAAGTCATCTTGGGTCCTTTAAGGTTAGTCAAATTGGTTCCTTTTGGAACCCAACTTTCCAAAGTATTTAATTTTCTTCTATTACAAATATATGATTTATGTCCTAACTTACACATGCATAGCAGGTAATATTAGAAGATACATGTATGAAAAGTTTTTGTAAAGTTTTTGCTGATTCTGTGGCTTAAATCCAAGTCCAGCTTTGTTAAACACTGCATGTTGACTATTTAAAAGAATACTTAATTTTTCTGAACTATAAGTAAACTTTTCTACAAAAGGTTTACTTTTTCTAACTCTTCTTTGTAATTCTTGTTTTGAAGCAACAGTTCTTTGTTTTGTTTTTCAATTTTCTCATTAGTTTTAAGACTTCTATTATTTTTCAAAAAATTATTTTCTTTTAAAAGATTGTCCTTATCATTTTCAAGGTCTTTACATGTTCAGTTAATTTCTGTTTTCTTGAATTAAATCTTTAATTTCAGTTGAAAATTTTTCTGAATTTTTGGTAAGCTCAAGATTTAGCTCTCTTAATTTCTTAGTTTTCAGTTTAATTTTTTCATATTCTACCTAAATCATCAAAAGCATCATGTAATTCATTAAAAGTAAATTCAATTTCAGGTTCAGAGTTTACCTCATTATCTTCATTGGCCATGAAACACAGGTTGGCGACTACCTGCTGCTCTTCATCACTGCTGGAGTCCTCACTCTCACTCCAGGTAGCCATCATGGCTTTCTTTCTCAACATCCTTCGACTCTTCTTAAGCAAAGGGCAATCCGTTTTATAATGTCCAGGCTTCTTGCACTCGAAGCAATGGGTGGATCCCTTTCTTTTTCTTTCTCTTTATCTTTATTGTGATCACCTTTTTATGGCCTTTTCTTGTAGAAGCCTTTCTTCTTTCTCATAATTTTTTTGAATTTTCTTGTAATGAGAGCTGTCTCATCATCATCAGCTTCTTCTTCTGATTCATCACTTAACTCTTCCTTTGTAGTGGACTTGAAGGCTATGGCTTTCTTTTTCTTGTCATTGTCCACTGTCTTCTACTTTAGTGAAAGCTCGTAAGTCATCAGTGATCCAAGAAGCTGCTCAAGAGGTCGAGTATTACGTCCTTGGCTTCTTCTATGGCTGTTACTTTCGCATCCCATGAAGCTGGAAGAGACCTGAGAAGTTTGTTAACCAGTTCACCATTATATAATTTTTCCCAAACTTCTCATACCATTTACTATATTGTAAATCTAGTAGACATTTCATTGATACTTTCATTGGTTCCATCCTGAACATCTCATACGTATGAATGAGCATGTTCACCTTTGTGGTCTTCACTTGGTGTGTACCCTTATGGGTAACCTCAAGTGTATCCCAAATTTCTTTGGCGGAAATACAATTTGATATTCTGTTAAATTCACTTGGGTCAATTGCACAGATTAGCAAATTTATCGCCTTAGCATTTAACTCAGCTTGTTTGATGTCATTGTCATCCCATTCTTCTTCAGATTTTGAGGTGATAATGCCATTACCAAGTGAGTGGGCTGATGAGCCCTTTAATAATTACTCTCCATATATTATAATCTACAGCTTGTAAGTAATGCGCATACGAGTTTTCCAGTAAGTGTAGTTTGTGCCATTAAAGAAAGGAGGGCAATTTGATGCTTGACCTTCAACTACACCCATTCCAATTGGGGTGGCCATAATCTTTCACTCAAGATCGTTGGACCTACAAGAGAGTACCGGTGCTCTGATACCACTTGTTGCCCAGATATGGTGCCCAAGAGGGGGGGGTGAATTGGGTATTTTAAAAATTAAAGCAATATATGTGCTATCAAGTTCAAAGGTGAAGAGTGATAGTGCTCAAGTAATTGTGCAACGGAAGCAATGAAAGATAACTACAATTAAGAGCAACAAAGAAGATAAAGAGTAAAGCAATGCAAATACACAAGAAGTATAGTAGGTCGGTGCACCTAGCACCTACATCCACTCCCCAAGCTCCACTTGGGAATTTCCACTATAATCTTCTCTAGATTACAGTCGACTTGTTTTTACAAGGGTCACAAGTCAAAACTTACACACTTGTTTTGGCTTCGGGCTTACAAGCAACCCTAGTTGTTTTTATCAATTGGCTCACCAACAAACTCACTCACTTGTTTTGGCTTCGGGCTTACAAGCAACCCTAGTTGGTTTTATCAATTGGCTCACCAACAAACCTCACTCACTTGTTTTGGCTTCGGGCTTACAAGCACCCTAGTTGGTTTTTATCAATTGGCTCACCAACAAACCTCACACTAGTTTTAAATTCCCTTGAAACTAGCCTAGGACAAAGAATATGAATACAATGAATAAAACAAGACAACTCCTTTTGACAAAAAGTAATTCATGTAGCTCTTGATGGAGACTCTTCAACCCTTTCTCTTGGAATCTTGGACCTTACTAAATGCCAAACACTTGAAAGTTGGATTCCTCAAAGATGGAAAGCTTTTGGCTAAGGAATCTCTTGGTTTTCTCTCACTCTTTTTGGCTTAGAATTGATTGAAGGCTTTGTACTTTCACTCTCTTCTTCTTTCATTTTGTCTCCTTGTCTTTTTTGAAGTTAGGTGGAGGTTAAATACTTCATTCAGCTGAAACAACTCCACAAGACCGTTAGAATCAAAAAACAAAAGGCTGTTTAGGGCCGTTAGAAACAAATCGAACAGTTCAGAAAAACGATAGTAGCCGTTATGCCATGAGTCGACCTCATGAGTCGACCTTTGGATCAAGTGTCGACCTCATGAGTCGACCTCCAGTTTATCTTAGGCAAAAATCTAGAAAACCATAGTTCTGCCCAGTTTGAATTCTCAGGCGATGAATCGACCTCTGGTATCGACCTCTGGACAGGTGTCGACCTCTGGATCGACCTCTGGAGCGTGCCATTGAAATTTTGCCGTGTCGGCCTTGCTGAACTTTTTTTCTTCATGAGTCGACCTCTGGTGGTCGACCTTTGGCAAGGTGTCGACCTCTGGGAGTCGACCTTTGGTCTGAAATTTTCTGAAACTCTGGAGAGGTGCGTGCCATGCTTGAGTTTCTCTAAGCCTTTGTTTCTTTTGTCAATTACTTCTTAATAAGAAGGTCCAATATGAGAAATTTGATCTTGTTTAAGGTAGAAAAGCTCTTTCCAAAAACAAGCAAGCTTGGTTTCATCATTGTACTCTTGATACTCTTTTTGAATAACCTATGGCCTGAAACTTTATCTTGAAATGAAACATTAGTCCAAACATATACTCAACCTTTTGTTAATCATCAAAACTAAGGAGCCAAAGCCAACAACTAGGATGGGAGATGGACAAGAGGATTCATCCGTAGACTTCGATATTGATGACTTCATGGCAGATCCTGAGCCAGATACTGCAGCTGATCAGGTTGATGTCCCATGATGGATGCTGAGAGGACCTCAGAGGCTGCTCCTGCTCCACCCAGTCCAGTTCATCAGACTCCCATCCTTTCCAGTATCCCTGTTTTACCAGATCCTTCTGATCTTGATATATCTACCCCTGTACTTTACTCTGACCCTTCTGATATCTTAGATGACCTTCCTACTCCTTCGATTACAGTGCCATGTACCCTTCCTAATAGGACACCAGTGACCAAGAGCTAGGATTATATACTCCTGGTTTCCACATTCTATCATCTGGTTCCATGTTTGATATCACTCCATTTATTCTTGATACTGATACTGATCCTGATCCTGCACCATTTCCTGACTCCGCTCCTGATGTAGCTTCTTCTTCGGCATGAGCCAGAGGGAGAGCATGAGCCAGAAGCTGAAGTCGAGGATGTGGTGATATTCCTAGAGCGTTCACACCAAACTTGCAGACCTCCGACCAATGTGGCCATGACCTTGTCCCTCTAGGATTACGAGACCTCTCATTCTTGAGAGCTGGTCTTCCTTTGATAAGGAAAGCATCCCTTAGGATAGATTGGTATATCAATATACTAGTATATTAATATATTGGTGTATCAGTTGTATCAGTTATATGTTGTTTGTATCAAACTCTGTATCAATGTTTTGAATATTATGTATCAAATTTTGAATTTTATGAATCAATGTTTAAGTTTGTATTAATTTCTTGCGAATTCAATTTCTTTACTATCTTTCACCTTTTCTTTTATGATGATGATAAAAAGGGGGAGAATTAATGATAATGATATCGAATTAATTAAATCAAAAATTAATGGGAATGAAAATGAAAAATGGAAATGATTAATGTTTTGTAGTATCAAATAAATGGTTAAGGGGGAGAAAAGTAATAAAGAAGAAAATTTTTAAAATTTTTTGAAAACTATTTTTCAGATCATATATTCAGGGGGAGCTTCAGCTTTATGCTCTATACTCCCTATATTTTTGTTCATTTTTGCTCTAATATTTTTTTATGGTTATGATATGATACTCTTTATTTTTATTTTTTTTTTATGCTCTGTTCCTCTTTAATTTCATGCTCTAATATTTTTTCTTTGATACTCTATATCTGTATGTTATATTGTTTGCTCTGATATGCTCTAATATTTTCATACCTTGGTCTCTTAAAGACTTCACTTTGATACTTTTCATGTTTAACCTATTTTTTCTCTAATGCTTGTCTTTCAAATCTATTTTAAAGCTTTGATACACCTTTTTGAATATCTCATAAGTATATAGCTCTGATACATTTCAATTATAGCTTTGATATATTTTCATTACAGCTCTGAAATATTGAAAGCATATGATTTGAATTCTTTCTTATATATATAGCTCTAATACATTATAGATGACTTTTTGGTCTTGATAATCATTGCAACTTAGCTTTGATATTTATTATCAATAGCTCTGATACTTATAGTTAATTGCTCTATTCTTATTGAAAATCCTTTGAGCTTACAATATGTATATACTTAAAGGTTTTGTCATCATCAAAAGGGGAAGATTGTTGACTCCTATCTTGATTTTGATAAATAACAAAATACTTAAGTATATTTGAGTACTAACTGTGTTAAAAGTATGCTTAACAGAACAAGATACTCATCAAAGTTGCAGTATAGTGAAAGCTCAAAGTGCTTGTCAACTTGTTGAAGAAGTCACCTATGATAATGAAATTTCAAGTTATATGAACCTTGATACATATGAATAACCTTGAAGGACTCAAATTTTGAATCTGGCAAAATTTCAATAAAGTTTTAGCAAAGTTTCAGCCAGGTATCGACTCATGGAGACCAAGTATCGATTCAAGGTGTCAACTCACAAAACCCTAAGCTGATACGCAGAAAGAGTTTCAGCCAGCACGTATGAAGTGTCGACTCATGGAATCCAAGTATCGACTCATGTGTCGACTCATGGTCAAGCAAGTGTCGACTCAAGGCCTGAGACCAAAATGAAGATAGAACATGCTGATTTTTTGATTTTGTCCAGTGTCGACTCATGGATGAAGCATCGACTCACTAGAAGAAGTGTCGATGCACCAGAGCACTCCAGAGAGCTTCAGAATTTTTTTTTAACCTAGTATCAACTCAAGTGTTGACATATAAGTCGACTCATGACCTGAAGTGTCGATACTTGCAGGTCTGGATGAACACTAATGGTTAGTTTTTTGAAGCACAAATTGGTACTTTTTGTATCTAACAGCTATCTTCTCCTCTCCAACGATCACAAACAATCATTTAAGGCTTGAAAAGGTATTTAAAGTGGACCAAACACCTGGAGAATGTATTCATATTAGTATTCATTGTAAATCATTCAAACATTCATCGAGTATTCATTACTTTCAAGTGAAGTTGAGACTTTAAGCATTCAAGAACATTCAAGAAGCATTCAAGTCCAACTCTCAAGCATTGATTAAGGCTTCAACAACTTGGAGACAAGCTTCTTAACAACATTCAAAGAGCTTCAATGAGATATTTGCTTTTATTTTGAAAGCTTATTATATTTTTACACTATATTTGATTTATCTTGTTGTTCCTAGTTTTAAGAGAATTGAAACTAGTGTTTGGGTAGTTGGTGGCCTTGTTTGAAAAACCAACTAGGTTGTTGGTGAGCCTTGTAAAAACCAACTAGGTTTTTGGTTAGCCATGTGAAAACCAAGGGATTTTGATTAGTGAGCGCAGGAAAACTAATCTACTGTAATCAAGAAAGGATTATAGTGAAATACCCAAGTGGACCTTGGAAAGTGGACGTAGGTGCTTGTGCACCAACCACTATAAATTCTCGTATTTGTGATTGCTTATCCTTCTTCTCTTGCATTTATCTTATTACTTCTACTACATACTCTTGTTAAGCACACAAACACTTGCAAACACACTAGCACTTGTTTTTAATCTTTGCAAAAAGTTTTCAAAACCCAATTCACCCCCTTCTTAGGTTGCTTTAGCTGGGCAACACTAGGGCTAAGAAATATGCCTATGCAGAGGAGGCATACGGAGCCCATGTTCTACCTACTATCTCTCATGTGCTATCTCCTGCTCTTATCATTGCTTTTCACCTGCTTCGATGCTCAAGGAGCAACCCTCAGCCTTAGGGTTATCCCTGAGAAAAGAAGATCAAGTGAAAAGGCTAAGAAGCCAGTCGCTTCCTTAACAGAAGGGTGTCCCCCAAAATTCGGTGCCTTCGAAGCCCTGACTGGCCAAGTGTCCTACCACTATGAAAGTTCGGTTAATACACTACTCTAAATGCCCTATATGCCTAGGTCCTAATTCAAATTTGGGGATAGTTGCCGAAAGCCAGGAGGATGTAATCGAAGCCTGAATCATGAAATCAGAACAAATATTGCCTTTATCACTAAGACCACTATCACAACACAAAAGAATGTATGCAACTCTAGGATGAATGAGAGAAGCTTATCCATTATGGCAGGCTAAACTGGTTCCTTCAAAATTGAGAAGAAAGATGTGATGCCCAGTCCCACATTTACTTGAACCACCACCAAGAGTGGAAGAGCTCATGGATCGACCCACCAAAGATGATGTCAACATAATTACTAGAGGACCGAAAAAAGATGCCAGAACTAGCAACCCAAAAGGGAGTCTTGTCTAAGTCATAACTTTCACTTCGACTGATGCAAGGAAGATCCAATATCCTCACCATGATCCTGTTGTTATAGCTCTTAACATCAATAACTATAATGTCCATTGTGTACTTATGGATACTGGAAGTTCAATAAATATTTTATTTTATGATACTTTCTTCAAGATAAATATCCCTTACAATGATTCAGAAAGGTAGATGCACCAATAACTAGGTTCTTGGAAAAACTAGTCCCTATTGAGGGTATTATCACTTTGCCCATGATAGTAGGAAGTGCCCCCTGGTGTTTCCATGTCTTACCTTTATAGTTATAAAGACTCCTTCGGCCTACACTATTATATTCGGCCAACCAAGATTAAACACCTTATGGGCAATAGTGTTGATCTATTACTTACTAATAAGGTTTCCCACACTCTAGGGAGTGGGCGAAGCCGTGGAAACCAAATTTTAGCAAAATAATACTACTTGATGGCCCATCAAACTGGACAAGCCAGTCTCCCGGATAGCCTCCCAATCAAAAGGCTGGACACTAGAGACAAGCTAACCAAAGGAAAGCCTATATAAGATCTTGTGACCATCCCTACATGACGGAGACCCCCAACATATTGTCTAGATAGGTTCAAGGCTAGATGAAGACAAAGTAGTGGCTGACACTTTTCTTGCAGAAAAATACTGATATTTTTGCTTGGACTTCTACGAATATGTCAGGGATTGATCTCAATTAATGATATATCATCTGAAGGTGAACCCAAATCACCATCCCATTAAACAAAAAAAAATGAGTTTTGCACCTGAGCAGCAAAGAGCTATAGTAAAAGAAGTGCGAAGACTCACAGATGCAGGGTTCATTCATGAAGTTGACTATCTTGAATGTCTGGCTAATACAGTACTAGTCAAAAAGGCTAATGGAACGTAATAGATATGTATATATTTCATAAAATCTCAATAAAGCTTGCCTGAAAGATAGCTACCCACTTTCTCATATTGACCAATTAGTTGATGTAATGGTTAGCCATGAACTCCTGACTTTCATGGACATCTTTTCGGGATATAATCAAATTCGAATGGTGCCTGAAGATGAAGAAAAGTATCTTTTATAACTAACTAGGACTTATTTTGTTATAGATGATGTCATTCTGCTTAAAAAATATAGGAGTAACTAACTAGCAACTAGTAAACAGAATCTTCTAGGGACAAATTGGTCCAAACATGGAGGTTTATGTCCATGACATGCTGATCAAGAGCCATGCATTCCAAAGCCATGTGGAGGACCTTGAAGAAACCTTCACTACCTTACGACTTACCAGATGAAGTTGAACCCTACAAATATGTTTTCAGAGTTACTTCGAGAAAGTTCCTTGGCTTTATGATATTCGAACAAGAAATTGAAGCCAATCTAGAGAAGATCCAAGCTCTGAGATAAATGACTATCCTAAAAACTATAAAAGAGATTCAAAGGCTTACTCAATGGATTGCCATCCTTAGTTGGTTTGTTTCCAAATCTATCGAATGATACTTGCCTTTCTTCTAGACCTTAAAAAAATCAAAGGATTTTGAATGGATCGAAGCATGTCAAAAGGCATTCAAGGTGCTCAAAGCCTATCTCGATACCCCACTACTTCTTAGCAAGCTAAAAGAGGGTGAGGAACTGTATCTATATTTGGTAGTCTCCCTTTCTACAATTGACTCTGTTATTGTTTGAGAAGAAAATCGACTATAAAAGCCAATGTATTATGTCATTCAGGTCTTATAAAATACCAAAACTAGATACACCTAACTAGAAAAGCTCATCTTCGTTCTTATGATATCGGCCAGAAAGCTTTGGTCATATTTTCAAGCCCATACAGTCATGGTCCTCACAAACCAACCCCTATGGGTAGCACTGCACTGGCCTGATACCTCAGGCAGGATGGCTAAATGGGCCCTTGAACTCTTTGAGTTCAATGTAGCATTCCACTTGAGACCTTTTGTTAGAGCACAAATCCTAGCGGATTTTGTCACCAAATGTATAATTCTTTAAGGAGAACCTGAAGAAGAAGATCTCGTGCTTGAAGACCCCAAAAACCAATGGACAATGTATGTTGATCGCTATCATAGGCAATCAAAAATAATTTACCAACTCAATTCTATAGCTAGGATAAGTCGGGATCATATCCTCAGGGATCAGTTGGGGTTATGTTTACTTTTGGAATTATTTTGTTAGGGATTAATTAGGTTAGAGAGATAAAAGAGTAAGAATATGATTATACTAAGAATAAGTATTAAACTAAGCAAGAAATTAATATGAAAGATGTCTTGGATTTCGATTTGATATTTGGTATTATATTAAGTATTTATTTAATATGTAAATATTAAATTATGATCGATCCTGAGCATAGCCTATCTTGCTGGATACGAACATTGATCCGCTCCTATATAACCATAGGCTATTCAAAGTCTCTAATTATATAAATAAATTTTTTATAAATATATTTTGAGCATAGCCTATCTCGCTGAGCATGAATCATATCCTGGGATCATAACTCGTCTCTATATAGTTATAGACTATTCTAAAATCTAACTATAGTCTAGACATGTAGAATACTACTTGAAGTAATGAAAAATAATTTTATTCATGAAAAGTAAACATTACAATCAAGCACTAATTACATAAAGAAAAATATAAAATATAAATACCAAAAACCTCATCTACTCTCCGAAGATAGGAATTCCTTAGCCGTTTATGATCTTCCCTTCCTCTCCTCCTATGCAAAGGCTCTAAAAGGACTCCAGGGAGTTGCTTTCCCCGGGTAGAGATATAGGAGCCTTTTAATAGGGTTTAACAGGGAAGAGGTTTTCATTAGTTTTTGATATGGGACTAAACATGAAGATCACATGGGTAGAGGCATAGGAGCCTTTGGTTGGGACATCTAGTAAATGCCCCAAAACATTTGTCTAAACTAGCATTGAAAAGCCTTTGACCCGATGCTCAACTCCTAAAAGCCTTTGACCAGGACTTTCGATCAACGCCCAAAAGTTTTTAGCCAGGCCATCATTAGAAAGCCTTTAGCCCGACGCTCAACTCTGAAAAAGCCTTTGGCCGACACATCCATTCAATGCCTAAAAGTCTTTAGCTAGGCTAGCATTAGAAAGCCTTCGACCCAATAATTAACTCTCAAAAACCTTTAGCTAGGACATCCAATCATCGCCCAAAAGTCTTTGACTGAGCCAATATTGGAAAGCCTTTGGTCCAATGCTCAACTCCTAAAAACCTTTGGCTAGGATATCTAGTCAACTCCTAAAAGCCTTTAGTTGGGCCAACATTGAAAAGTCTTTAGCCTGACACTCAACTTCTGAAAGTGTTTGACCAGGATATCTAGTCAATGCCCAAAAGCCTTTGACCAGGCTATCATTGGAAAGCATTGGACTAGACACTCAATTCTTGAAAGCCTTTGGCCAGGACATCCAGTCAATGCTCAAAAAATTTTGACCGGACCAACATTGAAAATCCTTTGGCCCGATGCTTGACACCTAAAAGTCTTTAACCGGGCGAGTGTTGGAAAGCCTTCGGCTTGATGCTTAATACCCAAAAGCCTTTGGTTGGGACATCCAACCAACATCCAAAAGACCGGGCCAGTGTTGGAAAGTCTTTGGCTCAATGCTCAACTCCCGAAAGCCTTTGGTTGACATATCCAGTCAATGCTCAAAAGCTTTTGATCGGGTTAGCATTGAAAAGTCTTTAGCCTGATGCTCAACTCCCAAAAACCTTTGGTTGGGATATCCAGCAATGCTCGAAGGCTTCTGACTAGGATGTGAAGCTTCAAAACACACAATTATCTTGCTTGACCAGCATTGTCGAATACTTGGAAGCTAATGGCTGAATCTTATACTTCTCCATGAGAAGCTTGTGGGTCGCCACCCAGTACTTCTTGGCATCTAGGAGCCAGCCCAGTATCAGAGTTGGTAGTCAGCGATAACAGCACCGAACATCCATAACTTCCTAAATAATTTCATACCGAATGATCCTGGGCATAACGACAAGGAGTTTCCACCTCGGATCGCATTCAGTCTTAGGTAGACTATCCTAATAGAAGCCGTCCACATGAGGATGGCCTTGGCATAATATTCTATTACAAAAGTTGCATCTAGATTATATCATGATAGTGACAATAGACTCTAATCCCCACCAATATTTGGTATGATTTAAATTCTTTGATATTTAACAAGATATCAAAAAGCATATATAATCATGCACACACTAAGTCACAACACTTAAACAAAAATCAGAAAAGTTTCATTGATAATATAAAAAAAATTTGAAGGTCTTGCAAACTAGCTACCTTTATGAGGCCAACTAAGGATAGTTACACTAAAGAAAAGAAGAAAGAAAAGAAAAAAGACATGACTAATTTAGACAGGAGAGTGCTAGGAACTTCTTTGGTCCCAAGTACCTTTGGTCCAAGAGCTAATGCACTCTCAACAAGAGCCTCGTTATCCGACTCATCCTCATCTAAGAAATCTAAGCTGAGGTCCGAGTAGTGCTTGAGGACCCTCCTTCGAGTATCACCATCCCCTTAGTGAAGGTTGATCGGGTAAAAGTGAGTTTTTCCTTATGACAGTCTTTAAAAACTTTATAAGCCTCCACCACCTGCCGAGCAACTTCTTCCTTCTATGCCTTGAGATATTCAATCTCCCAACATGTAGCCTCCAGCTCCTTTTTTGAAAGGAGCTCATCCTTCAATGTTTTGACCTCCCAATTTTTCTTGGTCTCACCTGTTTGAGCCTAGCCTCAGTGGTCTTCTAGCAAACCTCCACTTCCTTCAAGCAGGTCTTTAGGTCCTTTTTTTGCTCATCCACCTAGTGGCCTCTCAAGTTATAATAATCATTTATAAAGTGGCATACTTATGAGATAATTAACCCGATAATAACTTACCGAATGACAATAATCAAATTGACAAGAGCAAAGAATACTGACCTGCATCACACTTAGGATGTTATCCCTTCAGTAATGTGGGTTTCCCTCACTAACTATCCACTCTGCATCAATGTGGTAGATAAAGTTTTTGAAAATGCCAAGGGGTTGACCTCCTGATCATCGAAGGTGCAAATCTCAGATCCCAAAGCTTCTTCTTCTAGGAATCCTTGAAAGTGACTGCCGGGCAGTCGGAAGAAAAAGACCCAACCTTAGATGTCCGGGAACATTTTGAAGGTTGTTGACTCTGGCCTTGATTTTGATGATTGACAAAATGTTTATGTATATATGAGTACTAATTATATTTTAAGTATGTTTATCATATCTTAGTACTCATCCATGTTGAATGAAGAAATGCTTGTATTTCAGTTAAAAAAGTCCTTAAATTAATGGAAAATCAAGTTATAAGGACTTTGAAACATAATGAAGACTTGGAAGGACTCAAAGTCTAATTTTGAAGAAGATTCAGCATGTTTTAGCCTGGCACAGATGAAGTGTCGACACCTGAAAATAAAGTGTTGACACCTGAGGATCAAGTGTCGATTCTTGAAGAAATGAAGTGCTGACTCAAGGCCTGAGAAATTTGAAAATACAGAACTGTGCCATCTAGAGATTTTTTGCCTCAAGTGTCGACTCACGGAAATGAAGTGTCGATACTTGAAGATGAAGTGTCGATACTTGGAGATAATGTGTTAACATTTGAGAATGAAGAGTCGACACCTGGAGGTGAAGTGTCGACACTTGGACTGTAGCAGCTAGTTTTCTGGGCTGCAGAACTTCTCTAATTTGCTTTCAAACGACTATATTTTCATTCCCAATAGTCATAAATGGTCATCTATGATTTGGAGGGCTATATAAATATCAAAAATCAAATGGGGATGCAATCCTTTGGTGAGATTTTTGAATATTCTTCAAGGATTCAAGAATTGAGTGGTTCAAGCCTTCAAGCTTCCAAGTTTCAAAGAGAGCATCCAAAGTTCACATCCTCAAGCATCAATCAAAGGCTTCAATAACTTGAAGACAAGATCTTCATCAACTTTCAAAGGGCTTCAAAGAGATATTTACTTTATTTTTGAAAGCTTTAATTGTATTCTTTCATATTTATCTTACATTATTTTACTTGAAATTTTTGGTGAGCCTTGGAAAACCAAAGAGATTTTTGGTAAGCCTTGGAAAACCAAAGTGGTTATTGGTGAGCCTTGAAACCAACTAGGGTTTAACTTATGAGCTCAAAGACAAAACAAGTTGTTTAGGTTCTTGGTTAGCCCATAAAACCAAGGGTGATTGTTTGTGAGCCTTGAAACCAACTAGGGTTTGACTTGTGAGCCCAAAGACAAAATAAGTTATAAAGGTTGTTGGTAAGCCTAGGTTACAAAACCAATCTTAGTGGAATTCCCAAAGGGATCTTGGGGAGTGGATATAGGTGCCTTGGAGTGCACTGAACCACTATAAATTTCTTGTATTTGTATGATTGTTTCTTTGTGCATTTACTTTGTTTACTCCACTGCATATTATTTTGAAGTACACAAATGCATTGCTAAAACACAAGCATTTGATTTGCAATTACCACATACTTGCTTTAGTTCATATTTGAAATAGTTGAAAAATTTTATAAAACCCAATTCATCCCCCTTCTTGGGTTGCCTACCTGAGCCTTCAATTGGTATCAAAGCAAGGTGCTCTGTTTGAAAATCTAACAATTTTAAGCTAAAGTTCATGGCAACCTTTGTAGGTATTAGTGTTAGACCACCATTTTTCAATGGCACAAATTATACTTTTTGGAAAACTCGCATGCGCATCCATATTCAATCTATTAGTTATCATCTTTAGAAAATTATTGTTAATGGTCCTCATATTCCTTCCATATTGGTTAATGGCATTTCCATTCCAAAGCTTAAAAAGGATTGGAATGAATATGACATTAAGTAATATGAAATTAACGCTAAAACAATGAACTTGCTTTATTGTGCATTGGACTTAAATAAATTTAATCGGATCTCCCATGCACATCGACGAAGGAAATATGGGACACACTTGAAGTTACTCATGAGGGTACTATTCAAGTGAAGAATACTAAAATTAAATTGCTTATACATTTTTTAAATTTTTTAAAATGATACATTATGAATCTATATTTGATATGTTTACTAGATTCATGACTATTATTAATGAATTGAAAAGTCTTGGTAAAATCTACTCTTCCTTCTCCACGCTACACTCTTCTCATTCTTTCTCTCGACTCTATTGCTCCAGACCTCCTGCTAACTTAAGTATCGAAGTGTCCCCCGCCGAAGCATCTCCAGTGTCCAAGGAATTTTGTGCAGGTTGACTGGCGAAGGAGCTCTCCAGCATAGCGAGCCAAGCCCGGTCCAGAAGGAAACGCGGCAACAGATATAGATGAAGGTATTGAAGATATTTTATAGTGAAAAAGAAGAGAGAAAGGGAGAGTGCACCTTCTTCTCAATACGCTGGTAGGCAGGGCACCAATTTCATTCCTTTTTTTTTGTTATAAAAAAGAAACCTTCACCTACTTCATCAAAAAAAAAAAAAAAAAAAAAAAAAAAAAAAAAAAAAAAAAAACCAAAATCATATTATTTTTGAATATATTGTTTTTAATGTCTCATCAATATACATTGCTTTTGAATGTCTCTATTTTAGAAAGTACCGTTCCAGATTGTCGCCCATCTTGTACAACCAAGCACATCGAAAGTAGGCGACACACTGGGCGAAAACATGGAAGATGGATCAATCTGAGGTTGCATATTGATGATGGATCCAATCAAGTATGAGTCAGATTTTAAACAAATTGTAGTTCAAATTGGACCAAACTTTAACCCTCCAATTGCCGCGCCTAGTTGGGCATATGCCCGTAGGTCCCAATCAGAGTCCAAACAGCAAATACCGACCACCTGACCTTGTAACCTATCATGCCTGCCGGCAATGTGCCTTTTGCCGTTCTACATGCAGCAGACTATTAACAAAAAATATTAAAACACCCGTCTTAACCCAAAAAAAAAAAAAAAAAAAAAAAGGAAAAAACAAACTACATCAAGAGGGATCTGATCCAAGTCAACATGAAAACCTTCCCCTCGTCCAGACTAGACCACAGACGAGAACAACCGAGCTGTACTGATAGCTCTCTCTCTCTCTCTCTCTCTCTCTCTCTCTGAGAGATCTAATACCCTTAGGCCAACCCCTCAGATCCCACCACTAAATGCGTCAAAAAAAAAAAGCGTCGCCCGTCACCGCCGTGCTCCGTCGCGGAATGCGGTAGCGCCGCCCCCGAAGGCTAACCCCGCCGCCGCGATCCCCTTCCCCCCGCCCCCCACCCACCACCAGATCCACCCATAATTCTCCCTCCTCCGACCTCCGATGGGCTCCGGTCAGTCCTCCCAATCCCGAGGGGAGGAAGACGAGGAAGAAGACGAAGAAGAAGACGAGGAGAACGGGAGGGCATCCAAGCGCTCCAATGAGAAGGTTTTGGAGCAAGAGCCGGAGATCCTCCCTTACCACACCTCCGCCACACCCCTCACACCCCAGCTCTCGGCCGCCAGCTCCCCCCGTCTCCTCGGCCCCTCCATCAAGGTCTGGGACCCGTGCAACGTTCTCCTCCAGCCCCCGCCACCGCTCTTGTATCCCCGGAGCTTCGATTCCGACGCCGCCGGGGATTCGGCTGCCACCGAGGTGTTTCTCATCAACCATGGCGAGAGTGGGGTTAGCTTGCGGCCGGATCTGGTCGGAGGGCGGTGGTCCGCCACGAAGCTGACGGCCGCCGGGGAGCGCCAGGCCAGGGCGCTGGCTGTGTTCCTCAATTCTCAGGGTATAAGATTCAGTTCTGTCTACACTTCGCCGCTGGATCGATCAAGGTCGACTGCAGTCTCTGTTTGTCGGGTAATTAGTATTTTTGCTAGCCTTTATTCTTACTTAAAATTTAAATTTTTACATATTGCAAGCATGAAATCCTGCTGCATTGCCGAAATCTTGGATTTTATACGGTAGCATATAACTTGGGATTTTCAATTCAAATCCATGTCTTGTAAGGTCGAATTATATCCTATACTTTAGATTACAAGTGCTTAGCAATTAGCAGTGGTAATGCTGTAGTTAAATTTGGATCTTTAGTATACATTTTCTCTATCCATATAAATTCAGATAAATCCAAGTTAATGAGATGTAGATTACCGTGGTGTATTATAGTTTATTATGTGCTTGCTTTATGCATTCCATGTGTGAGGAGTAAAATGGAAAGATGATTCAGTGGGAAGCCCGAACAGTGAAACACACCTTAACTTGGATGGAACAAATAAAGTCTTTGTGTAGAGCTTGGAGAAAGTAGCCTAATAATTGGAAATAAATTGGGTACTGCATCAATGATTCTACCGAATTCTCCTACCGTGCATGGATAATATTACGCTCCGGTTCTGTTGATAAATTTGTTAAAGGGCTTTGAAGTATATAGGTATCTACATTTTTATTTAAAAATCAAGTGTTGTTATCTTTTTTGTTAGTTTAAAATGTGTATGTTTAATTTTGTTTCTAGTTATCTTGTTCACGTTTGATATTGAGTCGTTTAGGACTTCGACCAATGTTTAACTTCCTTATTCTTGGCGATTACCACTTATCTCTTCGCAGCTGGGAACCATCGTATGGTTCTCTTTTCCAACTGTGATGTGCCCGCTTGTTATTGGTTCTTATGCCCTCCTCGATCTTTGCCTGTTCCATCATTTATGCACAATAACATTGAGCGGACCTTCATGACTTTATCTAATTTGTTCGATAAATCCAAACTGTTGTTTCCGCTTTAAACAAACAATGCCTATTTCTTGAAGGTGCCAGCTATTTCCGTTGGTAAAGTTTTGGAGATTGGTACCTAAATAAGACCTCGGTTCAAGTCTTGCATTCTCCAATTTAACTAGGATACTTTTAAAAAAAAAAAAAAAATAAAATAACTCAAAAAATAATAATAAAATAACTCTTTAACTCTTATTTCCTTTCTCACATATGTGAGACGTTCATTTAGGTTTTCGTAAGGGCTTCTTGCACGTGCAGGGTAAAGGTTTAACAATGTCTTGTGCTCTTTTGCATCAGGTTCTTAGGTATGGTAATCTTGAAGATGGTGAGATCTGTACCTGTTGTACCCATCCGGCTCATCACCAAACCGCACCGGCTTTTCTTTGCGGTCCGACCCGACCGGCCTTTGGAGAGGTCCGACGGCCCGCTCCTGTTGAGGTCCGGCTCATTGACCTCCTTTAGCCTGCTGATCAACCAGAGTAGAGGTCCGACAGCCCACCCCTGCTGAGGTCCTACTCATTGATGGTCTGACGGACATTTCCCTTTGGATAGCCTGATAGACCTTCCAGTCGGTGCCCGACCGACTCATTTCGGGAACCTGGCGAATTCCGAAAACATCTTCCGTTTCAACGAACTCCTGCCACATCAGCGGTACTGCTCTACTACTCCCACGACGTCGCCCTCTTCTGGCGCCACGTGGCCACTTTCCAGATCCTCCTAGGGGCTGATCGATCTTTTTCGGCCTCTCCCCTAACAGATTTTGGACTGTTCCACGCCTTGTAAGGCACCCGGGGGACCCATTTCAGGAGGAAGGACTTTCTTCCCTCTCCTTGTGTAATCTCTTTGATTCCTCCATTCTGTTGCCTTCAATCTCCTGCTAACTTAAGCATCGGAGGGTCCCCCGCCGGAACACCACCGGCGTCTTGAAAACTTTGTTGCAGGTCACTGGGCAAGGAAATCTCCAGCACAGCCCACCGGATTCAGTTCAGGAGAAGTCGCCGCAACAGATTGGCGCTAGAGGAAGGGCGGTCCTTTCTCTAAAAGGAGGAATCCATCTCCCTGGCCAAGCAATGGCTTAGGGAAAAGTTCCAAACGCAAGTGCCAGGAGAGGTCTTTCCCCATCCAGGTTCGAGGGACCTCCCCAGGAAAATGAAGCCACCACCGCCGTTGCTGAGCCCACCATTACTCTGGGACTGCAGCAGTTCCAGATGCTAATGAACCGCATTGAAATACTAACCACCGCGGTTCAGCGTTTTCAAGAGACGGCTAACAACCGACAGCAATTGCTAGCCGCTTCCTGCACTAATTCCCCGACTGCTACTGAGGGGAGCCGACAGCCGGAGGCTCATCAGCATTGTTCTGCCGTCGCAGAACCTCGAAGGTCTTTTGGCGCCCGCGCCGACGGCAAGAGGGTGAGATCTGCCTTGCCTTCCTACGCTGAATCCATTCTTGCCGGCGTTCGGTCCACCACCGAACCCCCGAGAGACTACACTAGCAAGATTCTGCATATGGAGGAGCGCATTGCAGAAATTGTTAACCGGCAGAAGGCCGACAGAGGGTAGGTATATGATTCCCGTCCCCCGTTCTTCGATGAGATCCTGGCGGAGATGATTTCCCGCCATTTTAAAATCCCTCAGGTGGACCCTTACGACGGTACCATCGATCCACTAGACCATCTGGACACCTACAAGGCCCACATGATGGTATAGGACGCCTCCGACGTCCTTCACTGTATCGTGTTCTCAGCAACTCTGAAGAAGACCGCTCGGATGTGGTTCAATGCCATCCGACCAGGTACGATCCACTCTTTCTCTCAGCTCGAAAATCTTTTCCTCTCCCATTTCAGGACTTGCAGTCGGACTCCGAGAAACACCGACTGCCTCTTCCTCGTGCTGCAAAAGGAGGGGGAGACCCTCCGAGATTACATGGCCCATTTCAACTCAGCGGCCATGGAAGTCCCGGATTTGAATGAAGCGGTAGCTATGTCAGCCTTCAAGCAAGGGCTTTGCTCGTCCAGGCTTACTTTTTTCCTAGACAAGAGGTTCCCGACAAGCTACAGTGAGCTGCTGGCCAGGGTGCAGAAGTACGTCCTGGTGGAGGAACAAGCCGCTAGCCGACGTCAGGCAGAGGGGAGGTCGGTCTCCAAAAGTCGGAGCGACAAGGCTCCTGAAGTCCGACCTCTGAATGACAGCAACCGGTCGGCCCGGCGCCAAAGTCTGAAGCCGAAGGACTTCCCCAGAAGGTTCGAGTTCTACGCACCTCTCTCCCTTCCGAGGGAGAAAATCCTCCTAGAGATCGAGAACGAGACTTTCCTTTAGAGGTCTCGACCGATGAGGGGCCCTGCTGCATACAGAAACAAAGATAAGTTTTGTCGGTTCCACAAGGACCACGGATATAGCACTGAAGAATGCCTGCAGTTGAAGGATGCCATCGAAGACCTCATCCGGAGGGGGTATTTGCGCAAGTATGTCCGACCCCATCGGGATCGGGCCGAAGCATTCAACACCAGAAATCATCCGGAGGAGGTGGAGCTTCCCAACCAACGGCCGACAGGCGGGGATGTCGGCATGCTGCATCAGTGGTCCGAATGGGGCCATGGAGACGGTCCAGACATTGCCAAGAGGCCGAGGGGCTCCAATGCCATCACCTTCTCCGACGAGGATTTCTTGGAGTCCCATGTTTTTTAGAATGACCCTGTAATCGTATCGACAGTTATTGCCAATTACGATATAAAAAGAATACTTATAGATAATGGAAGCTCCATGGAGGTATTACTGTATGATGCTTTTATAAGGATGAACCTATCCAGGTCGATGTTGCAAGATTCCCCCATCCCACTGACGGGCTTTGGGGAAAACTCCGTCGGTGTCGAAGGAAAAATCACCCTGTCGGTGATGATCGGGACAGAGCCTTTCCAAAAAACTCTTTCCATTAACTTTGTGGTCGTCCGGACAAGCTCAGCATACAATGCCATTTTAGGCCGACCGGCCCTCAACAAGTTCCGGGCCATTGTATCTACTTACTACCTGTTGGCAAAGTTTCCAACCAGGAGCGGGGTCGGAGTGATGAGGGGAGACCGTCGGATGGCCAGACAGTGTTTAACTATTTTGAACCAGCAGTCGGATGGTCATCCTACTCTGGAGAAACTCGACCCGAGGGCTGAGGCAGAGGGCCGTGGTGAGCTAGACGAAAAAATCTTGTTTATCCCCCTCCGGGAGGATGATCCCACTAAAGTTCTCCAAATAGGAAGCTCCCTCAGTGAAGACATCAAGTCAGAGCTGATCGGCTTCCTCAGAAGTAACGCTGATATCTTTGCCTGGTTGGTTTCGGACATGCCAGGTATCCCATCGGATGTCATTACTCACCAGCTCAATGTGGATCCGACCTACAGGCCCGTCCAGCAGAAAAAAAGGAGCTTTGCTACTGAAAGGCAGAAATCTATTAATGAAGAAGTAAGAAAGCTCTCGGGCGTCGGCTTTATCATGGAAGTCCATTCCCTGAGTGGCTGGCGAATGTCGTTATGGTGAAGAAGGCCAACGGAAAGTGGAGGATCTGTGTGGACTACACCGACTTCAACAAGGCTTGTCCGAAGGACAGCTTCCCTATGCCAAAGATTGATCAACTGGTGGATGCTACGGCCGGCCACCAGCTCCTCAGCTTCATGGATGCCTTCTCCGGTTATAACCAGGTCAAGATGCATTCGGAGGACGAGGAGAAAACTGCCTTCGTCATCGACAAAGGCCTGTATTGTTACAGAATGATGCCCTTCGGCTTGAAGAATGCCGGTGCCATCTTCCAAAGACTGATCAATCGAGTGTTCGAAGGGCAGCTGGGCAGAAATATGGAGGCTCATGTGGATGATATGATAGTAAAAAGGTTTCCATGAGGCCGACCACATCAAGAACTTGCGGGAATCCTTTGACGCACTCAGACGTCATCGGATGAAGCTGAATCCCGTGAAGTGCACTTTTGGGATAACTTCCGGTAAGTTTCTCGGCTTCCTGGTTACACAAAGAGGGATTGAAGTAAACCCCGACAAGATAAGAGCTATCATTGAGATGGCACATCCGACCAACAAGAAGCAGGTGCAAGAGCTCACAGGCCGATTTGCCTCCCTCAGTTGTTTCATTTCCCGTTTGGTCGAAAAGTCCCTGCCATTCTTCAAGACCCTACGCTGGTCGGAAGGTTTCGTTTGGACTGACGAGTGTCGGTCAGCTTTCGAAGCTCTGAAAGAGTATTTGAAGAACTCCTCGTTGTTGGCCAAGCCGACGGAGGGGGAGCCTTTGTATCTCTACCTGTCGGCTTCGGACGAGGCGGTCAGCGCCGTCCTCGTGCGGGTTGGAGAGGACGGTCAGCAGAAGTCCATTTATTACATCAGTAAGGTCCTCCACGACACCGAAACAAGGTATCCCAAGATATAGAAGCTAGTGTATTCTTTGATCATATCTGCCAAGCGGCTTCGGCCGTATTTTCAGGCACATCCGATAGTGGTGATGACCGACCAACCTCTTAGAGCAATCCTTCGGAGTCCGGACACATCCGGTCGGCTTGCCAAGTGGGCCGTTAAACTTGGCGAGTTCGACATCTCCTTTCAGCCACGGTCTGCTTTGAAGGCCCATGTAATTGCTGACTTTATTGCAGAGTGCACATGGAAGCAAGAGGCGACCCCCTAAATGATCGAAGTACCTGAAGCTGATGCTATCTACGAGGCCAAACCAGCCTGGACCCTCCACGTGGATGGAGCATCCAACCTTGTAGGCTGTGGAGCCGGCCTGATCTTAGCCGACTCGGATGGAGAAAGCCTGGAGTATGCATTGCATTTCTCATTTCAGGTGTCAAATAATCAGGCGGAGTATGAAACCCTTCTTGCAGGATTGCGAATCGCCGCTGATCTAGGCATCAACCGAGTGAGAGCTTTCTCCAACTCCCAGCCGGTGGTCAACCAAGTGAAGGGAGAATTTGAAGCAAGAGACCCGACTCTAGCCAAGTACCTGAACAAGGTACAAAACCTCATCTGCTGGCTTAAATTCTTTGAAATCCTCCATATACCTCGTCTGCAGAATTCTCGGGCGGACGCCCTTTCACGATTGGCTACAGCCGTCACACATACCTCCGATCGAACCTTTGTGGAGCATTTGTCACATCCAAGTATCAGTGAAGAGCCAGTTGAAGCCCACCAAGTAGGACGGGAAGCTTCATGGATGTATCCGATGTCACCTTCCTCACCAAGGGAGTCCTACCGGAGGATCCTGCCGAAGCCAAGTGGATACGATGGGCAGCGTCAAAATACGTCGTCCTCAACGATGCCCTCTACAAACGGTCATTTTCACAACCTCTGCTGAAGTGCTTGGATCCGACCGATGCGGACTATGCCCTCAGAAAAGTCCACAAAAGGCATTTGTGGCGACCACCTTGGAGGAAGCTCCCTGGCCTACAAAATAATCCGATAGGGATATTATTAGCCCACCATCTAGAAAGATGCGTCAGACTTCGTTCGAAGGTGCGATGCATGCCAGAGGTATTCCAATATCCAAAGGTCGGCCAGCCAGCTGACTCCGATCTCCGCACCTTGGCCGTTCGCACAGTGGGGAATGGACATACTGGGACACTTCCCTTCGGCATTTGGACAGCGTAAGTTCCTTATTGTGGCGATTGATTACTTCACCAAATGGGTGGAGGCCGAATCGCTGGCGCAGATCACTGAGGCCAAGGTCGAAAATTTCGTCCGGAATTGCATCATTTTCAGATTCGGCATCCCTCAAATGATCATCACTGACAATGGAAGGTAGTTTGACAACCCTAAATTATGAGAATTCTGCCAACAGTATCACATCGTCCATCGGCTTTCGTTGGTCAGCCACCCCCAGGGCAATGGGGAGGCCGAAGTCACTAATCGGACCATTTTGCATGGGTTGAAGATCCGACTGAACGAGGCCAAAGGACTTTGGGCAGAAGAACTCCACTCAGTACTGTGGGCGTACCGGACGACCGTCGGAACGGCGACCGGAGAAACTCCATTTAACCTCATTTACGGGAGTGAAGCCGTCATCCTCATGGAAATCTCTTTGCAATCATTGCGGATTGACCATTACGTCGAACCGGCTAACTCTGAGCAGCGAAGGGCAGACCTGGACCTACTTGAAAAAACCAGACTCCGAGCAAGCTTGAAGATGGCGACCTACTGCCAGAAGATGTCTAAGTATTATAACTCGCGGGTCAAGGTACGGATCTTCCGAGTCGGAGATATGGTCTTGCGAAAGGCAGAGATTTCGAGACCGGTTGAGTAAGGGAAACTCTCCCCCAATTGGGAGGGTCCTTACCGGGTCATTGAAGTGGTTCGGGCTGGGACATACCGAATCGAGTATCTGGATGGACGGCAGATAGCTCGTCCGTGGAATGTAGACAACCTTCGCAAGTATTATCAATAAAAAAGTCCACCACTTCTTCTATGACCCACTTCCGAAAGTCCGACTCCGGTCGGCAGAGGCTCTAGGGCAGCCCACTTCCGAAAGTCCGATTCCGGTCGGCGGAGGCTCTAGGGCAGCCCACTTCTGAAAGTCCGATTCCGGTCGGCGGAGGCTCTAGGGCAGCCCACTTCCGAAAGTCCGACTCCGGTCGGCGGAGACTTTAGGGCAACCCACTTTTGAAAGTCCGACTTCGGTCGGCAGAGGCTCCAGGGCAGTCCACTTCCGAAAGTCCGACTCCGGTCGGCAAAGGCTCCAAGGCAGCCCACTTCCGAAAGTCCGACTCCGGTCGGCAAAGGTTCCAAGGTATCCCACTTCCGAAAGTCCGACTCCGGTCGGCAAAGGCTCCAGGGTAGCTCACTTCCGAAAGTCCGATCCCGGTCGGCAACCTCTCCGGGTTCGGACAAGCCGACGGGCCAATACTTGGAAAAAAATCCTAAGTGAATTGGTCCAGCCTGAGCTACGGTCCTTCGCCCACCTACACTCTCTCCGGGTGCGGACGAGCCGACAGACCAATGCTTGGGAAGAAAATAATAGGCGAGTTGGTCCGGCCTGAGCCGCAGTCCGACGGCAGCCTCAACCACCCTCAACTTCAGATGAGCCGACGGGTCAACACTTAGGGTAAAAACCCTAAGGCGGCTTAGTCCAGCCTGAGCTACTGTTCGACATCTTCTTCAGAAGTCCGGCCGTCCGCTCAGACCATCCGACGGGCAGGCACTTAGAAAATTTTTCAGAAGAGATTACTTTAATAGGTCTTGTCAGTTAGTAGCGCAAGTGCGAGAAACAGACAATACGAAGAACAAAATTTTCCATTATATTGGAAGGTTCTTTACAAAATCGGAGGTCAGACCTTTACAAACATCTAGGTCTGATCCTCGGGAGGTACAGGCGGGACGCTGACTTCAATTTCCTCGACGCCTTCCGAAGCTCTGACGGACATGGCCGCTATCCCTGCATTAGCTTCGATCTGGGGGTCCGGTCTAGTCTCCGCTTCAACGGCCTCAACCGGGGCTTCGGTCACAGCTGCTGTCGGATCCATCACCTCCACGCTCTCTTCCTCCACCGGCTTCGATGGCTGAAGGAAGGAGAGATCGAGGTCTGGGAAGGCGGCGCCAACCTTCTCCAGACATTCCTCGTATCCAAAACCGAAGCCGACTGTCCCGGCCTCATTCATCTCTTCTACAAAGTCTTCAGAGACTTTGTATTCTGCAACGGCCTTTTCGGAAGCCGTCTTCAACAATTCTTAGGTCATCTTTAGTAGGCCCTTATATCGCTCTGCCACCGCCTGGTGACCCCTCGAGCGAGCCTCGGCTTTGGCCAGGCGCCCCTCCTCTACTGCCAGTCGGCGGGTCAGGGCTTTGACCTTGCACCTTTTGTCCTTTAGCTTCGCCTCCCTATCAGCCTCCCGGGCTAGCAAGTCCTCGACCTGTTTCCTTTGGGCCTCCGACTCGGCCCGCAGGGTGGACGCCTCTCCTTCGATGGCCCGTAGATTGATCAGTTCTGCCCTGGAGGCTATCAGGGCCGCCCATGCTGTGTCCCTCGCCGCTTCGGCCATCTCTGCCCTCTTGGTCAGGTGCTCCTTCAGATGGAGCAACTCGCCCAAGCCGTCGTCCACTAGCAGCGAGTCCTGGATAAGCTACTGACAGATACCCAGTTAGAAAAGTACAAACATGTAAAGCCAGAGCTGAAGGCTTGAGATGGAAACTTACCCCAACAAGTGGTGGAGGGTGCTCCGGATGGCCTCATTCACCGACCATCCGTCGGCGCCGTCGACAGCCTTCTGGAGCTGTTCTTTTACTCATTCGGCGTCGTGGATAGCCTGCCATCTCCGTCGGTCCTCCTCGTCGCCGACATCTTTGGCCCTCCCCTGCGGGGCCGTCGGCCCTTCAGCTGCTTGGTCCTCCTGGACCGTAAGGGAAGCTTCCTCTGTCGGATTCGGTGGCAGGGAAGATGGAACCGTTTCTATTGTGGCTGGTGCCGGATGTTCCTCTTCCGCCTGGGTGGCTGACGGCCCGATCAAGGAAGACCGCTCCGACGCCATTACCCTTCGGCGGTCTGCCAGTGGTATGTCGTCTTCCGATTCTACCGACACTACTGTGGCTGACGGCTCCTTCGTCCTTCGTTTCTTCGGCCTCTCGGGCGCCGTCTCTGCCTCCCTCTGCCTCTTTGGCTCTTGGGGAGCCAGCTCAGAAATGCGAGCGGCCCGCCTTTGTGCTGACTGCGCTGAAAGAGTCGCCCGATTCGGCTTCATTTTACAACCTGCCGGCAAACAAGACCAGAATCAGTCACGACATTAAAATCAACTAAGGAAAGAACAGTAGGTTCCCCTCAACGGCCTCCATCCTACCCAGCATCGGATGTCGGCTGATTCCAGCTCGATGGAGGCTGTCATCTTGGAGCATGAAGCCGACGAATTTTGGGTCTTCGTCGTTCAGCTTAAGGAAGTCGGCCTTATCGGCCCTCGTTACCTTCCTTCCATTTAGGGCATTCGGCCTCGGTTCTCTCCACGCTGGCTCGAACCCCCATGGTCTAGGCTGTCTATAAAGAAAAATCGGGACTTCCATCCGTGGATAGCCGACGGAAGTCCCCCTAATATCTTCTGGTTTGGGCGAGGACTAAAAACCCACCACTCCTTACTCCGAAAGTCTTGTTTCAAAAGGAAGAAGTTCGAAAACAGGGATAACCTTGGTTCTATTTCGGCTTCCCGGCGACCAGGAAGCCATATATGACCCGAATGCTGTTCGGGGTCAGTTGAGAAGGGGTAATCCTATAGCTATTGAAGATTTGAATGAAAAAACGGTGGAGTGGAAATCGGAGGCCTGCCTTAAGGTGATCTTCATACAGGGGAAGTGCACCTAGGTTCAGCGGGTCGTTTACTTTCCCTTCCCTACTAGGAATGGTGAGGTGTAGGGTGGTCGGGATGCCGTAGACGATCCTGAGGTTCTATACCCTCTCCCTAGTCATGGTGGTGGCGATGTTATACGGGCCGGGTTCCCTATTTCCAGCAGCGGCCATTTCAGTGGAGGCAAGAGAAGAGGAAGATGGAGGCAAAACTAACCTGGTGAGCGAAGTTCCTAGCAAAGACAAAGGCGGGAGAAGAAGGGAGCACTCTCTCTCACTCCAAACCCTAAGCGCAACAACAGACTCCCTTCGAATGTCCGCTCCTTTTATAGGCGCTGAGGGGTCGCCTCTCGGCGTCCTTCGAGCGTTGCGATCTATGGAAGACAACGCGACACATTGATTGGATGGGGGAGCCGAGGGGACGTGCTGGATCATCTCCGATTGCGATCCGTGTGACCGCCCGGTCGACGGTGGATAGCCACCTTAGCGGCTGCCCGGAGCCCCTCAGCAACATTCCTTTGGGCTACGGTCAAAGCCATCTGGCTCCGAAGGCTTTCATCGAAGTCGATAGACCCACGAACATTTTCCTCCAATAGGAAAATGTCGTGAGCGATCTGCCAAGGAAGAATATGTACAAGGTCAGCTCGAATGACATGAATAAGCAATATGATGTATACATCAACGTTTACCTGCGATATTCTGGGAAGGATGGCGAAAAGAGGGTCCCCGGACCCTCGCCCCTTAGTTCCCTTCCCATCGCCGGGAACGACGGATGAAACCTTCACCCGTCCCATATCGAAGGGGGCAGTGTCGATGGCAGATGTATCGCACCCTTCGGAACTCCCTTCTATGGCTGGGATTGTAGGCTTGGCATCCCATATCGAAGGGGGCAGTGTCGATGGCAGATGTATCGCACCCTTCGGAACTCCTCCCTTCTATGGCTGGGATTGTAGGCTTGGCATCTCCGACGCATGGAGTCTTGCCAGCGTCTGATGGGCTTGGTCCTTTGGACGGTCCCGCCGGAACGGTTCTCACTGGAGAGACTTGTTCTTCTCCTGAAAAAGAACCTATTTCGATGGGAGTGTCGCCTCCAACATGGACTCGTGGCAGCGCCAAGACAGCTTCGCCGCCGATCCGATCTCCTCACTGGAGGGCTCATCGCCGGCCGCTTCCTCGCCACCTGTCTAAGTCTCGCTACGTCTGGCCTCATGCTTCAATGAGCTTTTCAGGTGGCGTAGACGAGAGAGAAAAATGGCACGAAGAGCAACTTTGCCCGAAAGCAACGAGTCTTCGATCATGCCATGCACACTTACCCTCATTAATAAGGGTCTCGATCTGCGTGGAGGGACCACTGGAAGCTAAAAAGCTACGACCGATCTGATTCTTGATGTATGCAGCCTTAACGATTTTGATTGCCATGATCCCACGATCTACGCAATAACTGCCTCCCCAATGATGGCCTGACAGCTGGCAGAAGTGGAATGTCACACCATTGGTAAACCAAAAGTTGCTCTCGGAAATGGGATTCCTTAATCGTAAGTCCTATAGCCGAAGGGTTGAATTTATGATCAGAAAAAGCCGACTTAACGGAGAAGTTGCATTGACTCAGCTTACGACCAAGGTTGATGGCCCTGTCAAAGCCAAGTCCGAAAACTTCAAGCAATAAAAAAACTCACATTTGAGTCGGCAAACAGCTTCCTACCTTGAAGGCTATGAACTATCCGAGGACTTTACACTTAGAAAATCTTTCATTGGACATTCCAATTCAAAAAAAAATAAATTACTTATTAGAAGTAAAAGTCAGCTTTCATTGATATTCAAAGAGTTAATTACGTAACATTCATCTTACAAAAGAAAAGGCAATAAATACAAGGCGCAAGGCTTGATAGATTTCATCAAGCAGCTGTAGAAGCATCTAGGTCGACAAAAGGAAGGATCTCCTCGGTCTAAACCGGAGCCAAGGCCTCTTTAGCTTGAGTCAAGGCTGTTGGACTTGCCATGGCTAATTCTTCCGCCACGACCGGGACCTCCTCAGTCTGACCCGGTACTTCTTCAGTCTCAGCAGGGGCCACGGCTCCCTCCCCTTCCTCTTCCTCTTCCTCTTCTTCAATCTCGTATGCTGGGATGTTGGAGAGGTCAAGGTCAGGGAAAACCTCGCCAACTCTTGTGAGTCCGTCGTTGAAGCCGTATTTGTAACTGAACAAGCTTGCTTCAATCACGTCCTTCTTAAATTGCGAAGACTTTTTGAAGTCCTCGACTGCCTTGGTTGCCCATTCTTTCAAGGCTTCAGACTCCTTTGTTGCTGTTTCGGCTTTTAGAACCGCTTCTTCGGATCTCTTGACCGCCTCATCGGTTGCCTTGGCCATATCTTCGGCCTTCCTCTGGTTTTCCTTGGCAGAATGTTCCAAGGAATGAATCTGCTTCTTTCTCTTCCTTAGCTTCGTCTCCTGTTCAGAGATCTTCAGTTGAGCCTTTTTCAACTCACCTTTCAAATCCTGGACTTCGGCGCAGAGCGTCTCTGCGGGTGAGTTTCTCCTCCATGGACAGCTTTAACTCCTCGGCCACCTCCTTCTTGGCCATAGCCATTTGGAGCTCCTTTAAACTATGGAGAAAGTTGTCGATGCCCTCCATGCCCTCCTCTAAGAAGGTGATGTCATGGACCAACTGCATCAACGGATTAAGACATAAGATCCATTATGATATGAACGGCCGAACAAAAACGAAAGAGGCTACAGC
Organism: Areca catechu; assembly: GCA_021397845.1. Lineage (NCBI taxonomy): Eukaryota > Viridiplantae > Streptophyta > Magnoliopsida > Arecales > Arecaceae > Areca > Areca catechu. The sequence goes on from CM038043.1 coordinate 34,348,385, forward strand.
TACCTTACCTTCAATAAAGAGGAGAATGCAGAATGGATACTTCGGCGAGGCACCGGTTCCGACTGACTGCCCAGTCATGGGGCAGCAAAACACCCTTCAACACTCGCTTGGCTACGTCAGGGAGTACAATACCCCTCGCATCAGAAATTTTCGAGAGGTTTATCTCACAGTCCCTGTCCAGAGGAGTATTCCTTATCAACTCCTCTTTGGCTTGTGGTGCCTTGTCCTTGTCCATCGTAGGGGGGCAAAGCGGTTATACATCGGCCGCCGGGGTTGGGCTCTCCGCGATTTGGATCGGAGAGCTGGCTCTCAGCAAAGTCTCTGTCAGTGGGAGCTCTGTTGGAGGCTCCATTGGCAGGACGTCTCCTCCAGACATCCCCCTAGAGGATGTAGCACTTCTACTGGGCCCTCTCGGGCCTTTTTCCGGATCTCTGATCTCGAAGAAGAAGCCTGAGTTGTCTTTCTTTTGGCAGACTCACGGAGCAGGCTTAGATCAGGCCTCATCCTGCCACCTACAGGCAAAAGCGAGCAACGAGATTAGCCAAATCAAAAGGCCACGAAATGAGAAAAAGTAGGAGTCTTCTACTGTTTATACCTAACATAGGGAACCCGCTAATCCCAGCAAGGTGAAGGTTCCTCTCTTATAAAAGCTCTCGGATGGAAACGGCCTCCGAACTAGATAACAATGTATAGTCAGGTTGGTCGGCCGCCAGAACTTTCTTGCTAGCATTAGCATCTAAGTGAAGCTCTCTCCACTCACTGTTGAAACCCCATGGCTGAGTAGAGGAGACAGACAAAGTTGGGCTTCCACCCATGGATGGCGCTAGGCATGCCTTTATTTTATGGCCGGGACGAGGGCTGATGACCCACCATCTATAGCCATGGAAATCCCTCTTTAAGATAGAGGGAAGTGAATAGGCTGGTCCTAAGCCTCACATTGGCTATATGGTATCGGACTAGAAACCCGCAGATGTTCTGAATACTGTTCGGAGTTAACTGCGCAGGAACAATCTGATACATACTAAAGATTCTAAAGAGAAAAGGATGTAGTGGGAAACGAAGACCAGCTTTCAAATGGTCTTCGTAGACGGCGATGCACCCGGTGGGAGGCTTATTTACCCGTTTTTCAGGCTTCGGGAGCACTAGAAGGAAGCCTTCGGGAATGTAATAACATTCCCGAAGGTGGGCTATCTTTCTAAGAGAAACAGAACTGGGAACTAGCTCTGATATGATTTTGTCAACGGCATCCCTAATAGGACCTGAAGGCCCAGCCTCTCCCTCGCCGGCGGAGCAAACCTCTAGAGATCTAACCATGCTGAAAGGGAAAAAAGGAGCAAGGAGACCCTACATGCGGGAGAAACGGGGGGTTAGAAGCAAGAAAGACTGAGCAAAAAGCAAAAACAAACAGAAGTGAAGCTTCTTCTACCAGTCCACTTCCCCCCTTTTATAAGGGGAAAAGGAGTGCTTTGATGCGCTTCCTCGAAAGAAGAAGTGTCCTCCCTTTGATTGAGCCATGTATGTAGGCGTCGGAGATGGTTGCGTAACTCCAAGCGACGCCAAGCTGATTCGACATGGAAAGAGCCAAAGGCCATGATCCGCGTAACTTCACCCAACGGTGGAGATGAAGCCTATACCTCCCCCAAGGGACAGGATGAGGCCACATCCTCTACCCAGATCCCAATTAAAAGATCGGCCAAATCGTCGCAATAAAAGGAAGAGATGCGACCCGTTGACCAGCCCTTGCCTTTATATGTTCCAATAAGAAGACGACACCTGTCTTTAACCTAATCCTCAAATCAGATATTGGTTATGGCGGGCGGCCGGACCGAAGATTTACCATCACTGGTTGCGCTTTTTCTGGCAGGAGACGACAATCCATTAACACTCTCACTCTTCAAGGCAAATCATTGCTTTGAAATTTGAGAGTGGGGGGCAACTGTTGTGATATGTCAATTCAGCACAGGCTAATTATCGGTTCAATCGCTCACCAAACTCCTTCTGAAACGGGCGTCGAAACCAGAGCACCTGGAGGGAGCCATGTGGGGTCAATCTTTAGCCTAGCCGAAGGTGTTAGTCCCGAAGAGTACCACCATGACCAACTCCGACCAGCTCTTGACCAGTTTCCTGTACATCAGTCGAAGAAGGCCGGTCTGAAGAAGACTGGTCTGAAGACAACATCAGCTTCGTTTCACAACCCACTCCTAAGGGAAAAGCATTGACGCAAATGATAGAAGTGTCTTCGGCTTACTCCGCAGAGGATAAGCTCGAAGACATTCCACCGATTCAATGCTAGTCTCTCCTGAGAAGAGGCTCAGAAGCAAATCTCCGGTTGATCTCAAATCTTCGAACGCAAATATGGTTGTTACGATCAACTGCATGGCCACTATCTCCAATCATAACCATATCGGGGTGGCCACGTGGCCATTAACTCCAATCCTAACGATTCCAGACTGGCCAGTATCAATCGGCAATTATTTATGGTTATATGAGGGGTAAAGTTAATTAATCCCGTCCTGACCATAGATGGGTGAGCCTAACCACACACTGGCACAACAACTATAAATACTGTTAAGAGGGGATACTCGAGGTAAGCCTGAAAAAGAATACTTTCGCCATCTTTCTTCCTCTTCAGAAAACTCTCCATTCTGTTGCTGGAACCTCCCTCTCTAACTTAGGCATTGGAGTGTCCCCCACCGGAGAAAGACTGGTCAGGGACCTGTTTTGCAGGTATCCAGGGGAGCGAACCGGCAATCCAGCAGCTCCGCCCGGTCGACGAAGATTCCACGTCAACAATTCTTAAGCATGATTATCAAATTGCACATAATTAGAAGCTATTTTCATAGGATGCTTCATGACTTGATGTAACTTCCATCTGAATCTTAATTGTGCAGTCATTAGCGGTGTAAAAATTGAATAATGATAATCAGAACTTTCAGTCGAGAATCACATCTTTTGATCTATGCTTCCATAAGTTATGCAGGTTTAAGATTCATATTTTTCATCTTCTCTTTCAAAATATTGAGCTAACATTGTTGGTGAGTTTGTAACTATTTTCCTTTTACAATTATTCTAAAAGTATAGAAGGGAAACCATACACACTGAAAAGCACAAAAGCATGACCTTGGTTTGCGAAGGGGCTAGACACCATAATTTGGCCACCAATGCTTCTGAGTGCAAGAATACAAATATAAAAAGCATAAAAAACAAGCTCATTTTCTTATGGTAGCATACTCAATAAGGGTCTAGGGGCGCAATTATGAATAGGTGTACACAGATTTGCTTCTTTGAAGAGGAACTGCTCTTTGGGAGAATCTTTTTATCTTAATAGGAGCAATTTTAACCCACCTACCTCTATGCAACTATGGCTACGATCTAGTGATTGCACCCTGCCATATGGGAGAACTGTGGGTTAGAATCCTGGTGTGTGTTTTTTTTTTTTGGCGTGGGGGCGGGGGCTTGTAGTGCTCCCACTATTATTCTAACTGGTCTTCATTTTATTAAATTTTCTGATATGTCAAGAATAAAAATAGATGGCTAATGAGAATTCTTGTAATTGGTTTTTCTGTTAAGTTTTTATGCTGAAAAGAATTCTTTTGTTGGATGTCTTATTCCTCTAACATAAAGATTCCTGTGGTGCCATTGAGTGCACTGTTTGGAGAAATGAGTGTGCAAAAGAAAATAGAGATTAACTTTATAGTGATTGGCATGCTTAGTCGGATTTTGTCTTCATCTCTTATATATCATTAGCCTTGGATCCCTTGGGCTTCCTTTCTCAATCAAAGTACTTTTCAAATGATGTTGCTTGCTCTTATAGTTCAATGACCATGACATTTGTCTCACCATGCTGATCCTACTGCGGATGCAAGAAATTGTTATGGTTAGCAACTTTTGTAAGCCTTGTGGATTTTGTCTTTACAATGTAGCATCTACAGGATTGATGCTTCATTGTCTGAAAAGAGATGTTAGGTATCTTTTCCTTTTCTTTTCAATAAAATTTTTGGGGGTTTTGTTCTCAATATATTTTGATGTCTTAATTAAAGACCTTATGCCCTTTTACATTTGTAGATTTTGTTTAAATATTACCTGGGGTTTAGAATGGTGTAGAGCTTTGGTGTTTAAGGAGAATAAATACAAAGTGAAACCCTGGCTTTTACTGTTCTGTTACAACAAACTAGATATGCACACTTCTGTTTATTTGACTAGAATGCTTTCTTTTAATGCTGAACATTACATTACTCATTCATCTTCTTTGCTTGGTATATCAGGGTATGGCTTTTCTTTCGAGAAATTTCAGAAGCAAAATGCATACTAAATTTAAGAAATAATTTCCACATGCATTATAGTTGCTATTCTGCTGTTCTTAGGAAATTTTCCTTGCAGGCTAGTCATTAATGTTCAAGATTCTAAAGTCACTTAAATTAGCTGAGGTGTGACATCCAGTCAACTCAGTTTATCCACCTGACCCCTTGAAACAAAATAGATCATTCTTACAATTTGTTTAGGACTAGTAAGCAAGTAGCTATTGAGACGTGATGGAGTGATTGAAGCTTCTTTTGAACAAATAGGAGATGGGTTACTGAATCTTGGCTTTTCTTACAAGACTAGCAACATCTTGAGGGCATCTTTGCTTGATCATTATCATTCAATTTTATCTGATTTTGCTAGCTGCTTTATCCTAAGAAACATCGAGTTTTGTTAAATTGCCATTGTCATAGACTTTGGATTGCTGAAACCTTAACATTACTACTCTTTAACTCATTCCTATTGAAACTAACCAATGCATAATCTAATCCTGCAGGAGTTGAATTTCCCAGAGGAGCAAATACAATCTAGTGATGCTTTGCTTGAGATGAGTCAAGGTCAGTGGGAGGGCTGCTTGTGGTCAGAAATCTACACCCCTGAAATGGTCAGCTTGATTGATGGATATCAACCAGATTTCTCAGCACCTTCAGGGGAATCAATTAGACAGGTTGAGTTTCGTATGATTGAATTCCTCAACAGAACTGTTATAAGACTACATGAAAAGCTGAGCACTGGAGATCTCTTGATGCATCAAAATGAGACCAGGGCTTTCTCACGCCACAGCTCAGCAAATTCTGTGCAGGAGCGAGATGGGCCTCACTGGCTTGATCTACCTCTCAGGCTGAACCGACAAGGAATGACAAGGAAGAGATCCAGTAAGAGCAGACTCCAGATTGTGACCACTGTTGATAATGATATTGAAGATGATTTCTCCCCTAGAGAACCCAGCCATGGGAACCTTCTTCACGAAGAAAATACCAGAAACTCCACCAACTCCATAGGGGTCTTCACTCATGCAACCCCAATCAAATGCCTTCTCACCAGCCTATTAAATTGCAGTCCAGTTATGTCTCATAAGATCTGCATAGATGACTCTTCTGTGACAGTTCTGCAGCACTCTCTAAGAACAGGATGGCGTATAAAGAGACTGAATGATACCTCACATCTCAGGCTTCTATAGGCATTTAGAGGATATCCATCTTCCTCATCTTTGATAGGCTTAATGGCTGTAAGTTTCACATATCATGCCATGTTCTTCTGATTAATTTGGTTTGTATATTAGATTTCTTGCTGATTGAGAGTAATGTTTTGTCATTTGATGTCATGATGGAAACTGGGGTAGCTGCATCCATGTTTGAATAATTTGCAGTGGTTGATGCCCCAAAAGAGAGGAACAACAGTGGCATGCGGGGAAGCTGAAGCAGTTATTTCTGTTCATTTTTCGTAGCAATCATCAGCAGAAAAAGCTAAGGATTGGAGTTGTTATTTGAGTTGTTGTATGTGTATTTTTTTTTTAATATTTGAACATTACCTAATTTATAAGTGCATTTTATTAATTTTCATTGTTTATTCTGTGTATATTTTGTTTTTGATGAAGCTGGAATACCAGTCTATCCTGTTAAGCAGTTTAGTGTCTTTTTTTTTTTTTTTAATCTTCGAGGGGGGCGGTGGGGGGGAGGGGGGGAGGGTAAGATGAAACTGGAATTTGTGCCTATTATATTAAGCAGAGTTACTAGTAGCGTACTAATGATGTCTGCTGGTTTGTGTTGTTTCGCCTTCTAAAGTTCACTTATTTTGACATAAGTAATAAGTCATTCACGATGGAGCTGATTTATTACCAATCTTTCGGGAGACATACGGATGGTGGTGGGAAAAAGCATGGACATTTATATTACGTATGCAGAATATGAGGCTTATTTATTTTTATCATAGGAAACTTGCTAATCATAAAGTACTAACCTTTGTTGGTTTGTTGTGTAATATATTTTTATAGGGTTTGGTGGGGGCTTTTAATTCTATCATGCCAAATGTTGATTACAGGTTTTGTGTGAAAAATTTGCATGTCAATTTAAAAAAATTGTAGGAAGGCAAGAACTATAACGATGCATTATATGCAGTTGCAAAATCTTGTGCTATCCATAAGTTTTAAATGAAGATGGAACATATGGCTAATTTGAATCCAAATATATTTGAATGGCCGTTTATATAGGATTTAACCTTATGGCGTAGAAAGATATTTGCCCCTAGGACAAGGTGTGAGACTGGCTTATTTAATATTTATCCCTTAGCATTTTTATTTTATTCCTTAGCCTATTAGCCTCACTAATTATAACGTGCTAACCTTTGATTGTTTGTTGTGTAATGATTTTTGTAGGCATGATATAATTTGAACAATATATGTCAATATTTCAATAGTGATATGATGGAAGCAAGGGATAAACCTATTATAAATTAGCTAGATGCTATAAGAAGGCTTCTTATGGTTCGAAGCTAAGAAACAAGCTATGCAAAGGTATGGAGGTCTAATATGTCATAATATCTTAAAAAAAGATGGAGTTAGCTAAGCTTCTACATCACAGGAGGTGGTGAAGGCAGTTTCAAGGTTGTTGATCTGGATGGGATGCTTATAGTTAACTTAGAGAGGAGAACTTGTAGGTGTTGGAAGTTTGATTTTATATTGTCATGCAATTGTAGCTATCATATTTTCAAGAAAAGATGTAGAGGATTTTGTATACTATTGGTAAGGATATATTCTTTGAAGCCTATAAGCTAGGTGTTGGTGCTAAAATTCATCGAGCATCGGAGATGCTAGAGCTAATGGTGAGAGAGGATCTCCAGAAAGTAAGACATATAAAAAGTCCTGGTCGGAAGATGTTCCAGCGAGGATCCTCTATTGCTCAAGTTAGATCTTCAGCCCAATAGTATAAGGAGCATGAGGTAGAATTTTTCTTGGCATATCTTGGGGGCTCGCAGGGATTTTCTTTTTATAGGCAAAAGACGAGGATATTTTTAAGATAAAAGGCTTTCAGTAGACTTCATGAGAAGTGATAGGATGGAAGATCTTACCATGAAGGTTGTTAGGGGATCTTTCTGTATAGAATGTCCACTATCTTTTAATTAGAACTTTGCCTTTTGTATGAAATCAACTATATTTCTTAATGACCATGTTGACCACTATAGGGACCCAATCATGCTTCCCTTAATTATGAAGATACATTAGTGATTAGCGATCATAAAGCATGATATGACCTTCTAGTTATACAATTTAGGACGTGGAGATGAGCATTAGTCATTTGGAAGGAGCGCTAGCTTTTTCGATAAAGGGTTGGTCACGATTGACTAAGCGCTGAGCATGTGGTCGAGTCATAAGCATTCGATGATGTTGAAGCCAAGAGGGAAACATTAACTAATCAAGGATCGAATTTAGTGAATGATCAGCGAACATGTGACCCAATTTGATGAATGGTCGGCAGATGTGCAGCAGGGCTGACCGACTAGGCTTATTGACTTGGGCTTCATATATTTGGCCTGAACAAGACTTTTCCTAATGCATATCTCCTTGCTCCCTAGTCCTAGCTTTGATCAGGTTATGGAAGTATGTGCTCAAGAGATACTAAGAATGTCAAGGGTCTTCTTAATTAAAGGACTGAACACAACTTTTGAGATGGGTGTGAAGGGACAAATACCATCATGGGCTCTAGTTTGTAAACCAGGTGGGCAGCTCAATTGTTATGTTGCATTTAATTTTGATGACTGATGGCTGTAGGGAACCAATACAGAGCTCGCATGTGGTGCATATTGGTTGGCCCGAAGCAATTCAGGTTTTTGAGATCTCCCTATCCCCTACGATAAAAAGTGGGTGCCTTCTCTTATTTTGGTTCTTCACTTGCTTTCGTCCTTAGAGCTTGCCCTCCTGTTGTCCCTCACTATAGTTACTAGCACTCAGTTCTTCTCTCCTTTCCATTTTTTGTTCTTCCCATCAAAATCCCTTTCAGGAGGTTCTTTGCCATCTTTGACCACCCTAGTCCTCTATTCTTCCATTTCTAGGTGGGTTTTCCCACCCTTTTTTTATTTTATTTTATTAGTCCTTCCTTTCTTGCCATGGTAGGTTTTGGGAGTTTAGAGAGCGAGTGGTTGTTGTCGAAGGAGGATTCCAGAAGGTTAGGGTCAAATAACCCTAAAAACCTAGCAAGGGGGTGCATTGAACTAGAGCCCTCTAGGGTCGATGCATACCAAACCATATTGGGCTTGGATGATTTAGTTTGGATTTGAGTCCAATATGGAGTTCCGAGGAAGTTCGTTTTTGAGCTCCCTGTGTTTGATGCCCAGGTGAATAACCTACCTTTGGATCAGCTTGGAATGCATAAAGAAGCATTACGAGAAGGTCTGAGACTTCCTATTCCTAATTTCATCTTTGATCTTCTTAGGTTCTATGGCATTTCCTTGTATACTATTACTCCCAATTCCTTTAAGCTTGTTGCAAATTTCTTGGTCATTTGATTTTTGGTCAAGATTCGACTTTCTATCTCCTTATTCTTCTCATTCTATACCATCAAGGGGCATCCTTATGCCAAGGACTGTGGTATATCTCCACTCAGAGAAGGGTTCCCCCTCTAATTAAGGATGCTCCTTGCATCATTCATGGATGGAAGGAGCGATTTCTTTTTATGTCCTGCTCTTCCATAGATAGTTAGAACTTCCTAAGTTGGGGTCGGCCAGAGGCTTCAATCCTTCAGGTTTCGAGGTTAGATACTAAGGAAGAGGGGTGCTTTAGAGTCTGCAGAGATTTCAAAGTTCTCCCTTTGGGGAAGATTTGGTCTGACAGATCCATCTCTAGCACAAGGCTTAGTCAAGCTGATCCAAAGGGTGAGTTTAGGGTCGCTTGTCTATTTTTCTTCTTTCTTCACTCCTCACTCTAATCGATATTAGGTGGTTTTAGATATGAGGCCTGAGAACTTGGCTAAGCTGAGGGCGTCCCTTCCCAAGAAGAGGAAGGCTCGAGTGACCGAGATTGCACCCAGGAAGGCAAGGATCGTGGGGGCAGGTCCGAAGAGTGCTCCAGCCAAGCAATCTTGGTATGCTACAATAGAAGCCATTGCAGTGACCTCTATTTAGCCACCTCTACCCACTCTAGACTCTCCTCCAACCCCAATGCTGACTCTTTATCTAGTGCCTTCAGACTCTCCTAGTGGGTCGACATCTAAGGAAGGCTCAGATGATCTAGAGGCCCCTTTGCTCGACATCCTAAGAGATACGACCTTTTGAGAATGGAGAGTCATGCAGGAGCTCTCGAGAGGGCCTTGCTCCCAATGGAATTGGAGCAAATCGATCGAATGGGCTCCTATAGTCTGAGGAAGGCCTCTGTGATTGTTATGCATTAGGTACCTTTTCTGCCAAATCTGATTCTTTTCCTCTTTCATTTCCTTTTCTTTAACATTTGGTCTTGATGCAGCTCATGCACTTCCTTGTCACATTGATAAACCGAACAATTGGTGGGGAAAAGATAATGGAGAAGTAGGAGGCTGAGGATGCCACTACAGAGGCTCACGAGAGGGCCAATGTAGCAGAAACTGAAGTTGAGCACTTGAAGGGGCGCTTGTAAATGCAGAGGTCAAGCTAACCTTGGATAAAGGGAGGAGAAGGGTAGAGGCCATGGAGACCAAGAAAATGATAGCTGAGGCCAAGATAAAGGTTGAGGAGATGGTCGCAAGGGCCAAGAAGAAGGCCGAGAAGGAGTATGCTGAAACCAAGCACCAAGCCATGGAGGCAAACAAAGCACCGGACGACTTTACTACAAAGAAGGCTCAAATGATGGTGAACTTCAAAACGTCAGAATACTATGCCGACCGCATCAAGTTTAGCGAGGAGGCCTTCCATAAGGGCCACAAGTTGGGCCAAGCTGACTACCACCTCTTGGTCATAGCCAGTATTCGAAACTGGACCTATCCCGATTGGACATGTAGGGAGAGTCTGAGAAGAAACCCTCACCCTCCGAGTGTGAAGAGGTCATCGTGCCTGTCTCTGCATCCGAGTTTCTCTCTGCCGAAGTTAGGCTGATCCTTCTAAGGCTTCTCCAGTCCTGCCAATCCCTAGTATAAGGTCAGGGACTAGAACACTTGTATCTTTTTTCTTTCTTTTACATTTTGTTCTTGTAAGAAAACTTTTTATTAATGAAATGGAATGAAATTTTTTACTTTTTGAGCAAACTATGTTCTTTATTTATCTTTTTAGTTGCATGGTCATGTCCATGGTATCGAGCTTTTGTCAAACAAATCCATGGTGGCTGAGCCCCTCCTAATAACAACGACTATATAGATTAGGGCCCACATCGATAGCCTAAAAAAGAAGGTCAAGATGGTGAGCAAGAAGGCCACCAATCAAAAAAGGAGGTTGTCGAAGGTGCAGAAGGTTCTTGTGGGAGCCATAAGGGAAGTGGATCATCTTCAAGCAAAAATTCAATGGGGGACTGAAAGGGATATGCCCTACAAGCCAATCTATGTTGTATCTCCCAAACCATTGTAATTGACAATATTCTAATAAAGGCATTATTTTTCATCATACGCTGTTTTTATATTATATGATGAACCCCATAGATTAGGGTTATGATTTTAGGGTTATGATGAGATCATACCAGTGAGACCTAAAGTCTTAAAACCTTAATCTAAAATATTCCTAGTCAAAGGAACCCTGAGTAGGGGACAAGGTTTTTTCCGGTAAGACTAGCACATCCCATGTATACTGGAGAGGGTGACTGCTCTCACAGTCACTTGTGTATGACACTAATACTAGGATGTGGGTGCTCATTAGAGAATGAGTTCATTGATATGATCCAACTTGAGAACATCTAATGGAGTCTTAGCTACATGTCAATAGAAGGTTCTCATAGTGGGAGTGGTACAAGTAATCCTTTGACCTGAGACTACCATAAGTACCTTATGTACATGAACCCAAGCTTTGGTTCAATTCTAATCATGACACTGAGTCATGCACAGGATTGATACTGGGAATGGTGAATTGGATATGAAGGTAATGAGTAGGTCAACAAGGAATCGATCACTCTTAGTAAGAGGAGATTGTATCCAGCTAGTTATCAATCGGATGATGATTCAGGAAATCTTTGATCAAAGTAAAGATATTAGAAATGATTTCTACTATCAAGATAATTGAATCATCAATATAAGATTGAGCTAGAAATGAATGTAATATTGGAATTGACATATATCCATATCCATAATTATATTCTGGGTGCAGGCTGATCGAAGGATTTAATTATACGGTAACTTTCCACTGAAGGGTAGTTTTGGTATTTCACCGGAATTTTCATATCTTTTGGGTAGACATGACACGTTGCTAGACATCAATCTTGTCTTGTGGGTTGATTAAATTGAATGATCACTTATTAGGAAGAGTCCTAATTGATCATAATCGGGTAAGCCCGATTTGACCTAAATCGATTAGAAAGGGTTCTAATCAAATTAGGTCAACTTGTATTCGAACCCACTGCTGGATAGATGTGGAACCCAATGGGTCACACACTTAAGAGAATTGATCAAGGGTTTAATTTTGTAATTAAATCATTTTGCATGATGACACTCTAGCAGGTGTTGCAAATCCTAGCTTCTATTCGAATTAGATTCGAATTAGGGTTCCAGATTGGTTCAATTTGGATTCTAATTGGATCTAATTAGACCCTAATTGAGGTTATAGGGATTATGGCTAACCCTATTGGCTAACCATGCACCTAGGCTAGCCCCCCACCCGCCCCTTAGCATTTTCATGCCAAAATGCCAAGAGTCCATGCGCTAATGGACTCTTGGCGCGCCATTTGGAAGAGTCCATGGCGCATGGACTCTTGGCGCGCTCCATAAAAAACTCCGATGTTTTTATATGGGGCGGCCTCATTTCTTAGAATTAGCGCCTCACTTGTCCTCCCTTGGATTGGAATCCAAGGGTTGATGTTTTTTAAGAAAGGAAGATAGCGCCTGTTGCTTCCCGGTCGCGCGAAATAATATCTCTTCGGAGATGAAAAGTCGCGACTCCTTTCTTTTTAAAACATCATGACTTTTCCTTTAAGAAAGGCCATGGGATTTATCCGGAGGGCCATGAGAAGGAAGGATGGGGCGCGAGAAAATATGAAAGGGCGTGAGAAGTCTTTCACGGAGAGATGTGTGGGCACCTATCTGAGATCTATTTAAAGGGTCAGGAAAATCAGAACTAGGTAATGTTTTCTTTTATTCCTTCTTCCTCTCCTAAAGACTCTTTCACTCTTTTCTTGTTCTTGCACTGTTCCCTTTACAGAGTACACCTTTGTCGAAACTCTGCTACTGAACAAGAATAAGAGCGAAAGTCTCCGACGGTAAAGGAAAGAAAGGAGTTCTGATTTTATTCCTTCTTTCTTACATTAAGACATTATTGTCTTAATTTCTCCTCCAACATAAGACAAGCCTATATCCTCTTAGGACAAGGTCTTTTCTTCAAGACAAGGGTGTCTAAAGGGCCAAGGTCTTAGTGGAAGGAGGAGAAGAGATCAGGGAAAGGAAGGCTACCTCTTGTGTGGAAGAATTCAAGCCATAATCCGAAGAATTGAGTTCTAGGAAGAAGAACTCAAAAGGAGGAACCATTGGACAATAAGATAGTGTTCTTGATCATTGCTCTGTGTGGATCACCATCGGAGGGCGGACACCTGGACGCCTGGTGAATTCAGTTAGCCCCTTCAACTTCAAGTTTGTTGGAATAAGTGATTACAGGTTGGTACCCTAATCCTAATTTGCATAGATATGCTTGTCATATGTTCTAGTCTTATTTAAGGAGTTCCTGGTTTAGGATTTTTTTTGGTGTGAATTTAGTTTCAATTTTGAAATTACCCTTCCGCTGCGTTGCACCGGAACCCAACGGGGACAAGGCACATGCCACTAAAAGTGTTAACTTTGGTGCAGAGTCGAACAAGCTATCCAAGATAGCTAAAAAGATATCTTGGGATGTAACTACCAAATCGATTCAAAATCACAGTTAGCTTTGCTTCACTAGGGCAAAGATTTCTGTCTTAGAGTCATTGATCACCATTGGAGAGGCGAAATGGAGGTCAGCCACTCAGACAGTGTAGCTTTGGAATGAACTATACAATGCTCGAAAGAAGATTTCTAAACTCAAGCAGCTATTGCAAAGGATATGGTGACCATTTCTGAAGCCAAATCAAAGCAAGTCATCGTGATTGCCTCCTAGCCTAGTAGGGAACTACCTCCAATCGGGTCGTGCTAAGCAAGGGAAACTATGAGGGCTTGGAAAACTCCAAGGGCAAATGATTTCTTAAAGGAGAGGGTATGCGAGGTGTTCAATATTGGCCACTTCGTCAACCACAACACCTTCAAGAATATGGTTTGAGGGGTTTACCTGAACCTCAATCTCTATTGTCGGCCACCCGTGGGGAAAGAATTAGAAGAATTCCTTGCAAAAATTCATAAGGCAGGGTCATATAGGTTTTGGAGTTCATCATTCCTCACTGCTATCTTGTGGAGTGAAGATCCGTGAGATGCATTCAAAGGAGAGTTTGGAGGTCAGAGGAGATTAGCCCTTTGTAATTTTTTTTGTATCATTACTCATTCTTGATGACAACCCCTCTGTAGCCTTCAGGCTCTCCTGATAATAATAAAAAAATTACTTGCACCTTTTTTGTTTGTGTTATGAAAATTGTTAATGCTAATTTTACTTCAATCCAAGGAATACGATGATCGTTCATCGATTGTTGTGTGTTGCAAAACCTTTACTAGGTAGGCTGATCAAAGGTTCTTTCATGAACCTTTACTAATCGGATAGACCATCGTAGGTTATTATTACAAAATTAAATAGGTTGATCATAGGCTACACAGAGCTGAACAAAAATACCTTGGATTTAAAGTTGATCAGAAACTCTGTAAGGCCAAGTGAAGGCTCCTTGGGGTCAAAGCCAATCATAGGCTCCTTCATTGAGCTGATCAAAGGTTATTGAGGCTCAGGCCAATCAAAGATTACTTGGAGCCAGGGCTGATCAAAGGCTATTGAGCTTAAAGCCGATCAAATGCTTCTTTAATAGGCTAATCAAAGGTCATTGAATTTAAAGCTGGTCAAAGGCTCCTTCAATGAGATGATCAAAAATTATTAAAGCTCAGGCTGATTGATAAATCACATATTTATACATCTATTTTAAATATTTTAAGTAATTATTGGTGCTAATATTTTCTAAAAATCCTAATTTTATAATTAAACTAGACCTTCTTGCAAAATCAACTATTTTTAAAATATCTTTGAAAAAGATGAAATTAGAATATAATCATGAAAAGTAGATGTTGAGCCAAAGCACCACGCACCTATTAAAATATTTAATAAAAAATTTTATTCATGTTTCTTCCTCTTTGATAGGTATATTAAGATATTGAATTTTTTTGAAACTCCGGAACCTAAGAAAAATAGTTGGATTACTTTTAAAAAAGCTTGCCAATATGAGAGCTCAACTTATAGAATCCAACAGATCAAACATTATGTGAATCGGAGTTCAAATGGATCTAGAATCAAGCAAGAACTAAAATAATCCAGTATTGCACATATTTTAAAACAATCGGTCTACCATGGATTGGCTGCCTGGTCTACAGAATGGCAAAAGGTCCACCAATAGCCATGGATTTCAGTCCATGGCCCTAAGCCATGGATTTCAGTCCATGGCCTAAGCCATGGACTATGGAGGGATTTTCGCCATCCCGTCGCCTAAGATACCATCCCACCGCCCCGAGCCACCATCCTTCTTCCTCACCAGTCGAAGAAGCCACTCAGAGCCACAAAACACCATCACCTCTCCTATATCGATCTTCCCAAAATTAGCCCCCCCATGGCCACCATCTCCCCAGCTCACCGCTCCTTAGCCCATTGCTATCCTCTGCCCACCACCATGTCACCATTGATTGAGACATCATCGCCGACCCTCCTCACCTCCACCGAAGCCACTACTATGCCAGCCACCACTCCTCACCATTCTGGCCACCTCTCCCACTATCTTTCTCTCCAGACCAAGATGTCGTCATCACCCCTCTATTGTCGAGAGCTACCGCTACCTCCTTCCCACGACACTTGATCTATTGGCCATCCTCCTTGTCCCAAGATCCTGAGCCACCAGTCTTCATCCATCATTATCATCCATTGCCTCCTTCATCCTCATGATCCGATGGCTGACGAGACTCCCCACCTGATGGAGACCTATAGGCATGATCCAGGGCTGAAAGGTAATTAAAAATCTAATCCAACGGCGATAGGTGATTATAGACTTTAGAAGGAGTCCAAGGCACAAATAGTGCCATCAATGGCATCCTATTGATCTTGGCCATCCAAAGCATTGATCCAATGGCTGATAATGATCCCAGCTTGAGACAAACTATTGAAGCGTAATCCATGTGATTTAGGTGATCAAACGATCCAAAGATACCAGAGATTAATCATCCCATGATCCATATTAATCTGACTTGATTTAGAGCCTTCACCAAGCTCTATTTAAAGGACCTCCAAACTATAAAAAAAATATCTTAGAGAGACGAGTACAGTATAGGATAGAAAGCTTAGCTTGGGGTTATGGGTTGGCCTCTAAGAATGAGATTTCTTAGAGAAAAAGCTCTATCTTTTATGCCATCTTTTTACCTACACCAATTTTTAGATCAAGATCCAAAGAGGAAGAAGAAGAGGAAGCCCAATTTGCTCTACGGAGTATGATGGAAGAAGGTGAAGTAATATCAACCAACTTCCTGACGAGGCTGTGCTAATCGACTTTGGATACCTTGTTATCACTTTTCATAGTTTATTTAGTTGTTATTTCAATTCATTGTAATTAGATTTTAATTAATCCAAAGTTTATTTTTATGTAATTTAAATTTTTTCTATTTATTTTTCTCGTAAGTAGATGCTAAGATCTAACTAATATACCAAACGTACCCAAGTTTTATTTTCTTTCATACTTTTAATTTTTGTTTTTCCAACTTCAAACTATTTTTCTTTCTTTTTTAAAATCAAAGATATTAGATTATCATAAGCACAGCCTTTTTCGTGGATTTGACCCGACTCACTATGTTCTACATAATTTTAATTAATTAGAAGTCAGATAATTACATGATAATCATGGTATCTTAATAACAACATCGTGATCCTATCAAGTTTTTGGCATCGTTGCCCAGAAAGGCACGAATACTAATATTTTTGATCTTTTTGATTTCTTGTAACTTCAATTTACTAACTTTTTTTTAGATAAAAAAATCAAAAAAAGAAAAAAAGGAGAAAAGTTTTATAATTTTGGTAAGATCAACCCTAACCCTTGATTTATTTCTTTTTTTTACTTTAGTTTCCTCCTTTTTCAAATTAACATAAAAAGAAAAAAAATATATTTTTAGTTACTTTTAATTAGTTTCTTTCTTTTCAAACTAACCTAAAAAGAAAAAAAATAATTTTTTTTTAGTTTGTTCCTTTTTAAATTAACCTAAAAAGAAAAAATACTTAACTTTTAAATTAACTACCTTAAATACTAATTTGATTTATTGCCTTAATTATAAGATCTATAGTTTCTTTATATGCCTAACCTATTTTAGTCTTGTTTCTCTCACATCTAATTAATCAAAATTAAAACCTACCTTTCATTTTTCATGCTTAAATTAACATAACATAAAAAGAAAAAATATTTTTAGTTGCTTTCAATTAGTTTTTTATTTTTAAACTAACTTAAAAAGAAAAAAAAAATTTCTTTAATTTCTTCCTTGTCAAATTAACCTAAAAAGGAAATTTTTTTTTTTTGTTTATTTTTAGTTAGTTTCTTCCTTTGCAAACTAACCTAAAAAGAAAAAAAATTCTTTTAAGTTTTTTCCTTTTTAAATGAACCTAAAAAAGAAAAAAATATTTAACCTTTTAAATAATTACCTTAAATACTATATTTGATTTTTTACTTTAATTTAAGATATCTAGCTACTTTATTTGCTTAACCTAATTTAGTTTTATTTCTCTCACATCTAATTAACCAAAATTAAAACTGATGTTTTATTCTTCTTGCTTAAATTAACATAACCTAAAAAGAAAACAAAAATAGTGCATAATACTTAATTAAAATAGAGTAACTAATAAAACTTAAAAGATTATTTTGGAATATCTTTCTTTATTACATTGTATATTTTCATAAAATATCTTAAGGGCAACAACCCATAAACAATATAAGGTTGGGATTTGATCACATTTTCTTGGTCCACAAACCATCACCTTGCATCTTGCATTATCTAAGCCTATTAATTAAAATCAACTAGACATTAGCCCTTAAGAAATTCGAGCTCAATAGGACAAGGCACTTGAAAGAGTTAGACCTAGTCAAGATTGGCTGATTGATTGGTGTCTAGGAAAGGGATTCAAGGATAATGTAATCTTGAAGAAATGCGATTTTTAATTAGTTCCGTTGGCTGACATGGCCAATCTAATTGGTGTCTAAGAAAAGCAATAGGGGGACCCCCATCAATCTTACCCTTCACTAGTCAGTTGATTAGTTAGTTTCTAACTTGGAGGGCTCCTAGGTGGCCTTGGTAGTTATAAGCTATCTAGATTTAAGATAATCCTAGGATATAGAGTCCATGTTATGCTAACTTGTTTATAAACAATATCAAACCCTAGCTAATTCTTTTCTCTCTCTTAGCTCTAGGATTTTTTAGGTGCTCATCTTTAGAACTCTTTTCTATCTTTCTTCCTTCTTCGTCCCACCTCTCCTCTTTAAAAAATAAAAAAATAAAAATATAAATAAATATGGATTGCTTTGATCTAAAATTCTAATTGCATATCCAAATAATCAAAACAATTCAATAGACTAAATCAATACCAAGAGCATGAATATTTATAATAGAGTACTCTTTTTTTTAGCACACCAAGTTTATTCAAGCCCCACTCACTTTGAAAGTGAATATCCAACCGTGAACCAATCTCTTGAGTTTATGTATGACCAAGTTTATCAAGATCAAATTCAAATGACCTACAGCTCAGGAGATAACTTATACATTAATACCTATAATTTAAGTTGGGGGCTCAACCAGATTTTTCATAGAAACCACACCTAGTGGTTATCCCAGTAATCCAAGGATCCATGTTCATAGATGCACCATATTATGATCATCCCTATCCACAATGTCAACCTTCTCTAACTATCTATAGCCCATTATTTGAAGAGAAGGTCTAGCAAGCATCATACTCACCTTCCCTACAAACCAACTTAGATGTTGATAGGTTTGCTCAATTTCAACAAATAATTATAGATCAATAGCAATCTATTGATAAGCTAATAGATCAAACTAATCAATAATTAATCAAATTTAATTGAAAAGAGAGAGGTGAACTATCTAGTCAACTCGAGAGTAATTTAGAGGGACCATACCTACCTTAAAGTTTTAATGACCCTCTATCTTTTTTTGAATAATCAACTCTGACTCCCAGGAATGAACTGGTCTTAGGATAACTCTGCATAACTATAAAGACCAATCTAGATAACTTGGCTAAGGTAAAAAAATATATGGAGAAATTAAACTTGTGGTATGAACCAATTTCATCATTACCCCACTCACCTATGGCCCTATTCCCTAATGCCCTAGAATCATCCATGCCTTTAATGGAATGGGAGAACAAATAGATGCAATGATGAAATTAGTTGAGCCTTCCCAAGAATTATAAATGCATAACATAATAGAAGAAGCCACCCCCATAGTTTTCTCCCAGGATTTAGTAGATTCCTATCGGGCTCATTTTAGGATGGATAATTTTAATGTAGATGGGTATACCTCACAAGTGAATAACTTAATATAAACATCTTACTTTAAAACTATCTCATTTTGGATTGATGAACAATAAGAACCATCACCTAGCACATCAATAACTTCCTTGTTAGAATCACCACCTAATCTAGAACTGAAACCACTTCTTGATGCACCCATTGAAACTTTCTCAGTGAACCTTACCTAGGAAGCCCAACTTAGTGGTATTCTAAAAGTACATAAAGAAGCTATAGGATGGGATATTACAAAAATAAGGGATCAATATTTTAGAAATTTTATAATCAATTTCTCTATATTTGGCACTAATCTTGAAAACTACCTCCAAAATCTTTCCATGATATTAAAATGATGTATGGAGACAGGTTTAATATTAATCTAAAAAAGGTACCTAGCTTTGAAATGGGAAGGGATATTGACTAAACACAATATATTCAAGAAAAGTAGGGTAGATCAACTCATAAGTAAAAAAATTCTTAAACTACCATCTCTAATCTCAACCCAACCAACATAATCCCTTCCTAATTATCGTATAAACTATAATAAATCCTAGAATAACATATCCAATGTACTTTGTTGATTTGGGCTAATCATCATAGAGTACTCTATAAACGTTTGTCTACCATGATGATAAGGCATCTTGATTGATCCTGTCCTTTTGATGTCATGAGGGATATATCAAAGTTAATTATCCACCAGACTCCTTTATAATGTCCGGCTGAAGATATCAAACTTAGCACTTGTTGGAAGGCAACCCAATATTTATTTTTATCCTCTTAAAAACAAAATAAAAAAATAAAAAAATCTAATCTAAATTGATTATTATAGCTTTTATTTTGTTGATAAGCTCCTCTCTCAAGTAACCTCTATCCCTATATATATTTTTTTGTCCTTATAATTTGAATTTATTTCTTGAACTTATTTATACCATTAGAGACAATGGTATTTAAGTTGAGAGGTAGAGACAAATTTTTAAAATTTAAAATTTTAAAAAATTATTAAAAAATTTTGAAAAGTTTTTTGAAAATCTTGAAAATAAAAAAATTTTATCTTGAATAAATCATGTGTCAAGAAAGAAAATCTCGAGCAAAATATACTAGAAAAAAGTAATAGAATTAGAAGGTATTCACTAATGACTATAGCGAGTTAAGGAGTAACTAGTTGGTCAGACTTTTAGTGACTTACTTAGGTCACCTAAAGGCTATTAGCACTTTCAATTATGCATATACACTAACGAGGCAAAGTAGGTGTTAGTTGTAAGGCCAATTGAGGACTCAATTATCATTAAAAAATAATAATTGATATATACCCAATTAAAGAAACTTGAATTTAAAGAAAGAGCTACCTACCCAAAAAAAAGAAAAAAAAATTAGGTAGTGTGAAAGCTATATTGAATTTAAGGAAAGCGCTACCTACTTGAAATAAAAGTGTAACACCCCAGAAAAAAAAATTATTGTCGACCTGGCCCAGACCCACATGTGGGTGGGCCAGCGCGTGGCCCAGGCGTGAGCACAAGGGAGCGCGCGGGCACGACCGAGGGGGGGGGTGAGCTAGCGAAACGTGCTGGGAAACGCCCAAAAAATCATGTATTTATACATTTATTTTAAATATTTTAAGTAATTATTGGTGCTAACATCTTCTAAAAATTCTAATTTCATAATTAAACTGGACCTTCTTACAAAATTAACTATTTTTAAAGTACCTTTGAAAAAAATGAAATTAGAGCATAATCTTAAAAGGTAGATATTGAGCCAAAGCACTTCATACCTATTAAAATATTTAATAAAAAGTTTTATTCATGTTTCTTCCTCTTTGGTAGGTATATTAAGATGATGAGATTTTTTTGAAACTCCAGAACCTAAGAAAATTAGTTGGATTATTGACTAAAAAGCTTGCCACTATAAAAAGCTTGACTTGTAGAATCCAACAGATCAAATGGCATATGAATTAAAGTTCAAATGGATCCAAAATCAAGCAAAAACTAAAATAATCCAGTATTGCACATATCTTAAAATAGCCGATCCATCATGGACCAGTTGCTTGGTCTATAGAATGGCAAAGGGTCCACCAGTAGCCATTAATTTTTGTCCACGACCCTGAGTCATAGACCGTGGAGAGATTTTCGCCGTCTTGCCAACCCGAGCAACTATCCTCCTTCCTCGCCGATCGAAGAAGCCGCTCGGAGCCACCAAACACCGTCACCTCTCCTCTATCAATCTTTCCAAAATCACCCCCCCATGGCCACTATCTTCCCAGCTCATCACTCCTCCTCAATCCATCGCTGCCCTCTGCCCACCACCATGTCATTGCTTGACTGAGACATCATTGCCAGCCCTCCTCACCTCCATCGACGCTACTATTGTGCTAGCCACTGTTCCTCCCCATTCCGACCACCTCTCCCACTGCCGTTCTTGCTGGACCAAGATGCCGTCATGACCCCTCTACTATCAAGAGCCACCGCTACCTCCTTCCCATGGCACTTGATCTACCGGCCATCCTCTTTGTCCCAAGATCCTGATCCACAAGTTTTCATCCATCACTGCCATCCATTAACTCCTTCATCCTCATGATCTAATGGTTGATGAGACTCCCCACTTGATGAAGACCTGTAGGCATGATCCAAGGCTAAAAGGTAATTAAAAATCTAATCCAATAGTGATAGGTGATTCCAGACTTGAGAAGGAGTCCAAGGCACAAATAGTGCGATCCATGGCATCCTATTAACCTTGGCCATCCAAAGCATCGATCCAATGACTGATAAAGATCTCGGCTTGAGACACTGTTGAAGCGTGATCTACATGACTTAGGCAATCAAATGGTCCAGAGACACCAAAAATTAATCATCCCATGGTCCATATTAATTTGACTTGATTTAGAGCCTTCACCAAGCTCTATTTAAAGGACCTCTAAGCTATAGAAGAAATTATCTTGGAGAGATGAATACAGGGTAGAAGGCTTAGCTTTGGATTACGGGTTGGCCTCTAAAATGAGTTTCATAGAGAAGAAGCTTTGTCTTCTATGCCATCTTTTCACCTACACCAATCTTCAGGTCAAGATTCAAAGAGGAAGAAGAAGAGGAAGCTCAGTTTGCTCTATGGAGTATGACGGATATGGCTAAGTGACATCAACCAACTTTTTGATGAGGCTGTGCCAATTGACTTCGAATACCTTGTTATCACTTTTCATAGTTTATTTAGTTATTATTTTTAATTCCTTTTAGTTAGGTTTTAATTAATGTAAAGTTTATTTTTATATAATTTAAATTTTTATTATTTATTTTTCTTTCAAGTAGATGCTAAGATCTGATTAACAAATCGAACGTACTCGAGTTTTAATTTTCTTTCAAACTTTTAATTTTTATTTTTTTTGACTTCAAATATTTTTCTTTTTTTTAAATCAAAATTTTAGATTATCATTAGCACTACCTTCTCCGTGGATTCAACCTAACTCACTATGTTCTATACAATTTTAATTAATTATAAGTAGGATAATTAAACTGATAATCAGGTGTCCTAACAACAACATCATGAATCTATCATTGATCAAAAGCTACTTGAAGCCAGGGCCGATCAAAAGTTGTTGAATTTAAAGTTGATCAAAGACTTCTTCGATAGGCCGATCAAAGACTATTGAGGCTCAGGCTGATCAAAAATCACTTGGAGCCATAGTTGATCAAAGACTGTTGAATTTAAAACCATTCAAAGGCTCCTTCAATAAACTGATCAGAGGCCATTCAGGTTCAGGCCGATCAAAGGTTATTTGGAGCTATGGTCAATCAAAGGTCATTAAGGCTCAGGTCGATCAAAGGCTAGGAGTTAGGGCCAATAAAATGTCATTGAATTTAAAATTGACCAAAGGCTCTTTCAATAAGCCGATCAAAGGCCATTGAGGCTTAGACCAATCATAGGCCATTTGAGCTAGGGTTGATCAATGGCCATTGAATTTAAAGCCAACCAAAGGCTCCTTCAATGGATCATTCAAAGGTAATTTGAAGCTAGGGCCGATCAAAGATCGTTGAATTTAAAGTTGATTAAGACTCCTTCAATGGATCAGTCAAAGGCCATTGAGGCTTAGGTCGATCAAAGGCCCCTTGGAGCCAGGTGGATTAAAGGTCATTGAATTTAAAACTGATTAAAGGCTCCTTCAATGGATCGATCAAAGGCTGTTGAGGCTCAGGCTGATCAAAGGCTACTTGGAGTTGGGCTGATCAAAGGCTATTAAATTTAAAGCCAATCAAAGACTCCTTCAATGGACCGATCAAAGATTGTTGAATCTTAGGTTGATCAAAGGTCACTTAAGCCAATGCTGACCAAAAGTCATTATGGCTCAGATTGATCAAAGGCCACTTGGAGCTAGGGCTGATCAAAGGCCTTTGAATTTAATGCCGATCAAAGTCTCCTTCATGTAGGTGCAAGTGTGGTACTTACAAGCCTTGGAATGCCAGGAGATGAGCCATGGTGTTGGCTCCAACAATTTAGGATAGGTTCAGATCTTAGTGCTTGGACTGGCTTGGTCCTAGGGTAGAGGTTCGGCCCTCCACGATCTTAAGATCTAAGATTTAGGTCTTAAATGGCCTAATCCATATTGGACTGAGTTTGGATCCAAGTGGATGTGAGAGTGGGTCAAGTTATGGGTGTACATGGGCTTGGGTGAGTTCTCTCCTAGTTGGATTAGCCTTGAGAGATGTTTGAGTTGGTTTAGGTTTATGTTCCTATTTCTATTTGGATTAGGAGAATCTTTGGTTTATAAAAGGGCAAACCATATGAACCTAAGTAAGAGGAATCAATACTAACTTATTCTCTCCCTAATCCAGAGCCTCTCTCTCCTCTCTCCCTCTCTCCCCATCCCTCCTAAGGAGTTCCACACCAAAGAATCAATGCCCCAAAGAGAAGTAGTGCTAAGAAGGTTTCTAGCATTAAGAAGGAGGTTTTGGCACAAGGTGTTCCCCATGCCTAGGACTCTCTCTCCTCCACTCCTTCTTTGCTATTTTGACACCCAAATAACTAGGAAAAGGGGTGCCCAAGACTCCCCAAATAGAAGGAGTCTTGGGTTTATGTGGAGAAGCAAGCCTTTAGGAGATTTAGCGCTAGAATTGTTAGCACTTGAATCCATCCACCCAACCAAAGGGTTTGTGTGCTAATTTGGCTAAGAGGTAAGTACCAAAGTTCTCCTAGAGTGCTGTCCAAGATCCAATATCATTAGGACCTCTATTCCTAGTCCAAGTTGGATTGGCGCTAGAGGAGTATTAGCACTAGCTAAAGAAGCACGTGGATTTTTTGTGCACCCCTACTCAAATCCTCTAAGACCCTAGTCTAGAGAAATGTGGGTTTCAAATATGAAACCCAAGAGCCACATCCTCATGTCCTTGAATCAAGGTGGAGATGCGAGCTAGGTTGGTTGGTGGGCTAAGAATCTATGTTATAGAATTTTCTGCACCTAGGTTTGTAATTGGTATAGCTAGGGTTTGGCATTTGCTATACCAAACAAGTTTAGATCAATGTAAAATCCTACCGAGTCACTCCTTACTGGTCTCCAAAGATCCACATTAAGATAGGTAGTCGTACAAGTGGTATCAAAGCCAGGTGACATGTGGAAGTGCATGATATGTCATACAAAAATTTTGCACACCATGTTCCATGGTATCATTCTCAATTTTACTTCATAGTTTGTTTGTAGTTGTGTTTGGTGTCACCATGCATAGCTAGAAGAAGTTGGAGTTTGAGAAATTTGATGAGAAGGAAAACTTTTTGATGTAAAGAGTGAGGGTGAAGGATCTATTGATCCAACTTGGGTTGGATTCGGTTTTGGAAGAAAAGCCAAAAGAGAAGATGGAAAGGCAATGAAATTCACCAGAGAAGAGGGCATGTTTGATGATCAGGGACTGTTTGGCAAATGAGGTATTGTATGATATGCTAGAGGAGAGGTCACCCAAGAGGTTATGGTCAAGGTTGCATACCATGCACATAGAAAAAATATGAACAGCAAGTTGATGCTGAAGAAGCAACTATACATCTTTCAGATGCAGGAAGGTGGGGACATAGTTAGGCACATTCAGTGGTTTGACCAGATGAGCATGGATTTGCTAAATCTTGAGGTGAAGATATAAGAGGAGGACAAGAGCTTGCTACTACTATGTTCGCTGCCCAGTAGCTTTGATTTGTTGGTGACGACTCTGCGATTTGGAAAGGAGATGCTGTATTATGAGGGAATAGTTTTAGTTCTCAGGTCCAATGAGCAGAGGGAATGAATGACAAAGCATGGAGTTTCCTAAGAGGTTCTAGTTGTAGGAGAGAAGCCTAGGAGAGGGAAGGATGGCTACAAGAAAAGGGGATGATCCAAGTCCCGGAAAGGCGGCAAGGAGGCAAGGTGCTTCAAGTGCAATGAAGCAGGGCACTTTAAGAAGGATTATCCATTTAGGAAGAAATGCAATGGAGAAAAGGAAGAGCTAGATTATTTGAGTTTTGATACTGATTTAGAGGAGGAGTTTCTCTTGGTTGTTTCGAAAGAGCTTAGGAAATTAGGAGAATCCGAAATGACATCAGTGATGGAGGAGAAACAGGAGGTCCAACAGGAGAGCATTGGAGAGTTAACTTGTATTTCTGATTTTCTTTTTGTAGGAGCACCAGAAGGAGTTGAGATTTAAGTAGAGCACCGTCTCGAGGTGCCTCTACATGTGGTGGAAGGTTTGGCATAGGTTTGAGGCGAGGGGTGCAAAAGAAGGAGCAAAATTTTAGCACTAGTGGCGGTAGCACAATGAATGGGTCAATGCAAGATGTGTGCATACTAGTGAGGTGCGGCCTTGAGGAGATGGTATCATATGTATTAGTTGTAATGAGAGGAGGTCCTGATACCTATGAGGAGACTGAGACAAGCCTCGGGAGAGATTGGTGGGTCTGAGCCTGGATAGGGGAGTTGTAGTCCTTCAAGGAGAAGCTGAAGCGATAGTTAGTGTTGGTGCAAAAGAAAAAGATGCCAACAGAACACAAGAGGGTACCAAGATACAAGTAAGGATCTTCAACCCAATAGAGGTGGATATCTCAAAAGCTTCATGGAGAGCTCCAGGGCTAAAGAAATTGGCATCGGTGATGAGGTTTGTACAGGAAGCTATTAAGGCATGTGTGGCAATAGGATCATGCAAATGGATTGTGCAGGGTCTGCCAAGGCTTATAGGCACCAAGATGGAGATTGTAGGTGCAAGTGTGGTGCTCTCAAGCCTTAAGAGGCTAGGAGAGGAGATATAGTGTTGGCTCTAGGAGTTTTGGATAGGTCTGGATCTTAGGCTAGGACTGGTTTGGTCATAGGATAGAGGTTTGGCCCTCCACGATCTTAAGGTCTAGGATTTGGATCTTAAAGGAGCTAATCCACATTGAACTGAGTGTGGATCTACGTGGGTATGAGAGTGGGTCAAGTCATGAGTGTACATAGGCTTGGATGAGCGCTATCCTAGTTAGATTAGCCTTGGAAGATGTTTGAGTTGATTTAGGTTTATGTTCCTATTTCTATTTGGATTAGATCTTTGGTCTATAAAAGGGCACACCATATAAATCTAAGTAAGTGGAATCAATACTCACTTATTCTCTCCCTAATATAGAGCCTCTCTCTCCTCTCTTCCTCTCTCCTCATGCCATCCTAAGGAGTTCATGCCAAAGAATCAACACCCCAAAGAGAACTGTGCTAAGAAGGTTTCTAGCACTAAGAAGGAGATTTTGGTGCAAGGTGTTCCCCACACCTAGGACTCTCTCTCCACTCCTCTACTATTTGGCCGACCAGATAACTAGGAAAAGGGGCACCCAAGACTTCCTAAATAGGAGTCTTGGATTCATGTGGAGAAGTAAGCCTCTAGGAGATTTAGAGCTAGAATTAATAGCACTTGAGTCCATCTGCCCAAGAAATCCTTGTTGCACATGGAGTTGTGTTTGCTACTGCATAAACCATCCCAACAAAAGGGTTTGTGCACTAATTTGGCTAAGAGGTAAAGTACCAAAGTTCTTCTAGAGTGCTTGAAGGAAATGGTAGGCTATTTCATGCATGCATTTCAAAATATTTTTTGAAATTTAAATAGTCAAAGACTAAAAGATTAATCTCATTAGTCTATCATGTATAATGTCAAATCTTAAAACAACCTACACTAGGATCATGACATGATAATAGTGCATATAAATAATCTGAAATAAAAACAACAAGTAGAATAAATCATATCAATGTTGTAAGACTAACATCATAGATCACATTTACGATGTCAATGAGTTTAGAACTCATTATCTTTGCATGAGTCGATGATCACCGTAGCTAAATATTATGGTCTAAAGGCTCTCCTAGCCACACATATGTATGGTCTCTACGGGTGATCCATATAGAGCCCTATGCTGACCAGTCTCCCTGGAGTGCTATCTCCTCGTAGAGACCTTGAAGGCTGATCTAACCCTCTTCTTCAAACCATTGAGATGCTCTAGGAGATGAAGAAGAACACTTGGATGGAGAATATATGGTGGAGGAATGGAAGACTTTCCTCAACCTAGTGAAGCACTGGAATCCCATGCCCAAGAGCAACCCTTGAACTCTTGATTTTTCTCACACTCAAAGACCCACACCCCACTCAAATTTCTGGTTGGAAGACACTCTTCACCAGCCTTAGCCTTCTCCCACACCCACCAGCAACCTCTTTAAGAAGAGGTTCCCAAAGGGAGTTAGGAGGTTAAGGGGGTTGGGATATGGTTAAGATGAGATTAGGTAGTTTTGAATCAAAATTAAAACCAACCCAATTTGAATTCAAAATTGAATTCAAATTCAAATCCCCATTTGAATTCAGAATTCAAATTCAAATTCAAAATTTAAATTTAGAATTCTCTTAAGGCTTTGGGTGCATGGGTGTGATCTAATCTAATTGGAGTCAACTCGAGCTCAAATCAAATTTCATTTGGTTAGACCCAAAGAAATGAGTGAATCTAATCAAATTATGAACCAAATCTTCTTAGCTAAATCCTAATATAATTAGAAATTAATTGAGCACAAGTCCTAATGAAATAGGAATCATTCCTCCTAAGTGATTTGGTTTTCTCATAACCTAATTGGGTCAACTTAATTAAATCCAATTCAATTAAACTTGATCCAATCCTCTTTGCTCAATCAAATTGAGCTAACTAGCAATCCAATTGCCAATTAATCCTTCTCAAAACTCACCAACTCTTAGTAAATCACCTGATGAGTCAACTAACAACTGATACCCTTGAGTCGACTCAAAGATGAGTTGACTCACTGATGAGTCGACTCAAGGTTAATCTTCAATCATCTTGATGATTAAACCCAGAAATGATTCCTAATCGTTGATCAACCATTAGATCAGTCAAAAACTTCTATTATGTGTGACCCCATTGCTTGAAATACTAAGTCAGTAGTATATGAACAATTTCTATACTAATCAAAGTGACCATCTAGCAATGATACCCGACATCCGGATAGGTTGAATAGTTGCAAAGCAATATTCAAGAACCTTTGGAATATGGTTACCATATAATACATCCCTTTGACCCTCAATACTCAGGATGACTTCAGGGTTAAACTACCAACCCTTAAACAATTCATCTATATAGTATCTCTATGTTACAAATCCTGTGACTCCTTACAAGGATTATCCTGACCAAGGTTTTACTAAATTGAAATATAGCAAGGCATTATCTCCAAACCTTTTATAGTCAATCCCATCTTGACTCATATACCAACTTCATAACTACCTGACTGTACCTAGAACTTTTCATCACTGGATTAAAAATTTAAGTAGTCTGGCATCAAAGTATACTGAGTTGTTTACAAGTCACCATGGTGATCTCAGGTCTAAGGGATACTTATATCCATATCCTTTATGAGCAACCCTTGACAGTAGAGTGCTTTATACGTGGGTCATGTTTAGTGAAATATACTTTTACATTTCATCTACATATTAACTTGTGTCTCCATACTCCTTGGTTTAAAGGATAACCAATCCATATGCACATAGCAACCTACACTCCATAAATGTTGTCATCTTTTAATAATGTATCATTTGGTTATGAACAATTTTAAGAACCATTTGATAAATCCTACTTTATCATATTAAAAGTAGATCTAAGAACTCCATCACAAAAAATTCATAAAGAAAAATGCAATGTGATGAACTTGCCAAATAACATTTACTAATAAATAATTCATATATAATTATAAATAGCATAACTATCTACAGATTAGATGATTGGTTTTAGGACATAATTTTCAATAACTCTCACTTGGACTAAAATCAATCAGAACAATATCTAATACCCATCTTCCATTTGAAATCATCAAACTTTTTAATTTTGAGGGCTTCAGTAAATGGGTCAGCCAAGTTCTTTTTTTCATCGATTTTTTGAAGCTCGACACTACCTTGTTCCATGATCTCTCGCACTAGATACAAGCGATGTAGAATATGCTTATTCATTGATGGGACTTCAGTTCTTTCATCTAAAATATGGCTCTAATGCTATCACAATACAGAAAAATTGGACCATCAATGGAGGGTGCCACTCCAAGCTTGCTAATAAACTTTCATAACCAAACATCTTCCTTTGTAGCATCGGATGGCACAATGTACTCCACCTCACAAACATAATCGGCCACAATATACTACTTGAAACTTTTCTAGTAGATCACCTCACCATTTAGAGTAAATACAAAATCGACACACATTTGTTATCATCTCAATTTGACTAAAAACTAGAATCAGTATATCCTATAAGTATTAAGTCAGATTCTTCATAACTATGCCATTGGTCCTTGGTATTTTTTAAATACTTAAGAATTATCTTTATAACTTTCCATGGTTCTCATTCAGATCAGACTAGTATCTACTCACTATCCCTAGTAAATAGGTAACATCTAGTCTCATACATGTTATAGCATATATAATAGACCCCACTGCTAAGGTATGGGATTTTACTCATATGCTCTCCCTATTCAGGAGTTGTCGTACAATCATTCTTAGAGAGAAATTTCATGACCTATCGAAAGATATCTTTTCTTGGGATTCTCTATGCTGAATAGTTTTATCACAGTATCAATGTACGTGGATTGAAACAATATAGCAACCTCTTCGATTTATCTCTATAGATCTTCATCCCAAGGATGTAGGAAGTTTCTTCCAAATCTTTCTTAAAGAACTAAAATGACAACCAAACTTTGATTCCTTATAATGCAGGGATATCATTCCCAATTAA
The DNA here is from genome assembly GCA_021397845.1 of Areca catechu. Lineage (NCBI taxonomy): Eukaryota > Viridiplantae > Streptophyta > Magnoliopsida > Arecales > Arecaceae > Areca > Areca catechu. The sequence continues at coordinate 34,378,710 of CM038043.1, forward strand.
GAGAATGTCATCTACATACAACACAAGAAATATAATTACATAACCATTAGCCCACTTATCGATGCAGGGTTCTTCATACTATGAGGCCATACATTCTAATCCTCTTATCAAAATGCATGTTTCAATACCGAGATGCCTGCTCCAATCCATAAATGGATCTTTGAAGGTTGCATACCTTTGATTCATCTATAGATGCCGGCCCTTCACATTGTATCATATACACCTCTTCATCTAGCTCTTCATTTAGAAAAGCTATCTTGACATCCATTTGCCAGATCTTAAAATTAAGGTATGTAACTATTGCAAGCATAATCCAAATAGACTTGAGCATTACCATAAGAGAAAACATCTTATCATAGTCAATACCATAATGTTGACAATAACCCTTTGCAACCAAATGGGCTTTGTAGATCTTCACCTACCTGTTTGTGCCCCTTTTCCTTTTAAAAATCTATTTACACTTAATAAATTTTATTCCTTCAGGTGGATCACCAAGTGTCCATACACTATTGATCTTTATGGACTCCATTTCAGATTTCATGATGTCTAGCCACTTATCAGAGTCAGATCTCTACATGGCATCCATAAAGGTAATTGGATCCTTGTTATTTTTATCAAGTTCAATAGGATCACCATCCCAAACCAAGAAACTATAGTGTCTATCTGGCTAATGTATTACTCTATTGGATCTCCTTAATGGTGCCTCTATCATAGGCTCTGGGTTTTATCTAATTAAAGTTGATTTTATAATTTTATTTATTTGTGTTGGTTCTTCTATCTATCAAACTTCATCAAGTTTAACCTTAGCGGTTTTAGTTCCTTTAGCAAGGAACTCTATTTCTAAAAAGGTAGCCCTAAGATTGATGAATAACTTTTGTTCTTTAGCAAGGTAAAAGTAATACCCATAGTTTCTTTTGGATACCCAACAAAGAGATATTTATCAAACCTAGATCCAGATTTATCCATCATAAATTGGACAGCCTCAGATCCTAAGGTATGAGAGTACCAGTTTATGCCCTGTCCACATCTCCTATGGCAGTTTAATGATAGACTTGCTTGGAGCCTGATTAAGTAACAGGTTGACTAAAAAGCATATCCTTAAAAAGAGATACCCAACAAAGAGATATTTATCAGACCTAGATCCAGATTTATCCATCATTAATTGGACAGCCTCAAATCCTAAGGTATGAGAGTACCAGTTTATGCCCTGTCCACATCTCCTATGGCAGTTTAATGATAGACTTGCTTGGAGCCTGATTAAGTAACAGGTTGACTAAAAAGCATATCCTTAAAAAGAGATTGGTAGACTCATAAAGCCTATCATGGACCAAACCATGTCTAATAAAGTTCGATTCCTTCATTTTAACACTTCATTATGGTGAGGTGTTCTAGGAGATGTCCATTATTAGAGAATCCCATTCTGGTACGGGCACCAGGTGGTGGGGACACCAAGATCAGACACAAGTCACTGGATCCCGTATGGTTTATTGATTAGGGTTTTAATTTTAGAACCTTAGTCATGTATCATAATTTTGTAATCAATTGAGTCCTGTAATAAGTTGAGGCTAGTTGATTTGTTTCAACCCTCAACCTAGTTAGTATATTGAGTCCTGTACTTCAGTTATGAGTCCAATAGAAGTTCAATTTTATATAAGAGGAGAGGATACCCTACTTTAGAGTTCCACCAGGCCTCATCCAGGAGCCAGAGGCCTCTACATCAGCCAATTGGACCTTGAATGCCAACCCAGGATCCAAGATTCCTGCAAGATGCCCAGATGCCCTCCAGATATTTTTCAGATCCCAGATTCCCTCCAGATGCTAGAGTATATTCCTAGATCAGGTCATAACATGATCTCAAAGACTTACCTGCACCCCAGCCTAAGTGAATGCAAGGCCCAGGTCCATGAAGAACCAAGATCCAAGGTATATTCTAGCCTAGAACTAAGATACCTGGAATATTCCTGCTCCAGGCATCCCAGGCCTCCAAGGCCCAAAGCCCATGCACCCAACCCATCCTTGGCCGCCCCCTGCTACCCCCCATGAAGGCCAACACGTCCAAAGTGTTGACTTGGTCCAAGCTAAGAAGGAGGAATTCAAATGGAAGAAGGAAACCTAGTTCTTATTCTATTCAACTAGTATACTCCTAGTTCTAGGTTTATTTTGTAGTCTTTCTCCCACTTAAATTGTGCAAACCTATTCTAACTAGGAGAAGACTTGTAATCACTTTAGGAGAGGGCATGGAGCTCAATAAATATCCCACCCCTCCTCCTCTTGTAATCAATCAACTCTTATGAATTAAACTCTGCTGAATTATTTTCAAGACTGTGTTCTTGTGTTTGTGTTTTGGTTCTTTGGTTTGTTTGGTTTGTTCTCTTGTGTTGGCCGACCCCTATCCTTGCAATCCCTCCATGCCCTAGCAGCAAATCAGACCTCCAAGCATCAGCCACATCCAAAAGAAAAGCCTTGAAGATGCCCAGATCAAGAACTCTTTTTGCTTCCTTGCTGCCAGCCCTTTGCCCTAATCCCTTTCCTTTCTTGTTTCATCTTGTTATTTTTTCTTAACCTTGACATTTTATAGATCCCCGAGGTATTTCTCCTCCCCAGAGGGGGCTTTCTTTGCCTTCAGACCGAGTCCAGATCGCCTTCAGATTCGGGAACCAAAGGCTTGTTCTTCCAGGCGCCATCCAAAGGCTGAGAGATCTCTCATTAAAGAAACTACAATCGCTGCCTAGTAAAAGCCTTCCCCTCTTGAGTTCTGATTTGATGATAGGTATGCTATCCTAAACTGGGAGTTTCTCAACTCTCGGGTCCTGGCTATTTTATTCTGCTTGAGTTTTTGCAGGTATGATAGTTTCTAGCATTACTAGTCTTTATGCTGATTCTTTACTTATTTTTGGATATTTAGCCACTGAATTAATAATCTTAGAAATCACAAAAAAATTATTTTTTTGTTTGCATCAGTCTTAGATTTGTCCTGCATCACTAGGATCCAAAAGAGGCTACATTCGATTCAGACCAATCCGAGCTCATTATGGATTGCAGATAATTAAGCTTTTAGGTCCTGTTAGTTTTGTTTCTCCTTAAGTTTATGTCATGTACTTAGATGTTTGAGTCAATTTATTCTTTCTTTAGTTTATGTCCTGTAATTTATTTTGTTTAAGTTAAGTTTAACTCAAGAGAACAACTAATATAGATCCAAGTCAAAACCAAGAAGCATGACCATTGGATAGAGGATGCCACTTCACTCTCCATGCAAGAAAAGACTCTAGAAGGAACTCATTCCTTGCACCACCTCATCCTCCACATAAGTTGGTCCCCACCTCACTCTCCATGCCAACATGGAAGGCCCCCACCCTTGTCACCCAAAGAATGGAATTTAAATTCAAATGGGGCATCCCATTTTCATCTCCACATGGAAGGTTTTTCACCCTTGCCACCCAAAGCATGAAAGAAAACTCAAATTCAAATTCAAACAAATCATCCCACTTATTCCTCCTTGATTAGTGCATGTAATCTCTCTAATTCAAATTTTAAAGAGGCTTGGGTGAATGATAAATACCCCTCCTCCTCTTATAATGGGATGTTGAAGAATGAATGAAAAAATTTTATTTTTACTTCCATTGCTCCAAGCATTGCCACTCTATGAGGGAGAAGGACATGAGGCCCATTCGAGTTCTCTAGTCTCCAAGACTCCACCGCATCCTCTTCTTCTTCCCTTGCTAATCTCCTTTTCCTTTCTTCTCCCTATTATTTCTTGGTCTCTGATTAATCTGTTTGCAGGATCCCTGAGTGCCCAGAGCCAAAGAAGAGGTCCTCCTTGCCTTGGAACCATTGATGGGAAATGATGGGACATCAACAAGAAAAAAATATTTTTCAACTAATTCTCTTGATATTTTTTTGTAGCTAATATAGTGTACTTAGGATTAATGAGAACCTTGGAATGAATCCCACCAAACCTTTGAAGACAAAGACCAATTCATGAGCCGACTCATGAAAGAAGGCCACCAGTCCCTTGAGTCAACTCAATCTAGATCAGGACCAACTTTAAGCATGCCCAAGTCAAAGCCCAAGCAAGTCAAGATACCATTTTATTCTTAGAAGCCCATTTTTTACTGTTTTAGCCCATGACATCACCTCTTAGAAGCCCATTTTATTCTTCACATGGGACACATTTTGGGAGACATGAGAAACAACACATCAAGCATTTTGAAGGGAAGCATGGGACCACTCCTCACTCACCCAACAACCCCCCAACCAACTTGCCATGTGGGATGCCACATCACATGACACCTAGGACTCCACATCAGCAATTACAAGCCATATCAAAGCCACCTAGGTGCCACATAGCAAGTTGTTACAATCTCTTACCTAGAAGTTGTTTCTTGTTGCAACTATGTAACCAAAGAAGTTGGATTTAACTAGAAATGGTTAACTAACCTTACTCCACCTCCCCTCCTCACTTTGGCCAACCTCTTAGGCTATAAATAGGATCCAAGGCTCCCCTTTTAAGGCATTCCATGTATGAAATATTTTAAGAATTAATGAAGGTTTTCTTTTTGTTGAGTTCTATCTTGAGTTCTTATTGTATGGAGTGATTTAGTTCTTCTAGTTAGAGTGATTTAGTCCTTTAAGTTGTAGTATTTAATTTTATGTTTGAGAAGAGAGTGAGAGGTCCTTTGAGTGTGTGTTGGAGAGCGATTACTGCTTTGAAGATTGAAGAGTGTGACGCCATTAATGAATGCTCCAAGTTCAAGCCCCAAGTTCCAAGCCGCCGGCCTTGTTTCTTTCCCTTTCTCTCTTGTTTCCATTCCAATCTCAATTCTTCTTCCATGTCTAATTCCAAGTTTGTTTGTAGGTTCTCTCAAGTTCCCACATCCAAGAGGAAGGTCTCCATGCCATTGATCAAGGGCAAGGTAAAATCCAAAGTAGAGAGTAATCATCTTGCCTTCTAGTCCTCAAATCCATGAGTGTTGAGAGCTTCTTCTTCCATCAAATATTTTAGCCATCATTGTTGATAGGAAAACTCTTCTTAAGCTTCATTAAATATGATCATTTGAATGTTAATTTGCCCTAGTAGTGATGGTTTCCTTGCCATGAAGTCCTAATCTTTATTTTGAACTACATTACGGGTATTGTAACTTAGATCAACTAGTCTCCTTATGAAGATTCTTTTCTTGGATTAATTTAGACCATTTATTTGATAATTAATTGCTCAAGTTTGCTTGCTGGTTAGCTTGCTAAAACTCTCCATTCATCATTTTATTTTCATCCTCCATTAGGAAGCCAACACTTTCAAGGGATTCAGCCTTCTTATCCATATGCCCAATCTAGGAGTGTTGAGTAATCCAACTATTGAGGGAAGAGAGATCATGTCTAGTAACAAGCCTTTTCTCTTCTCTCTCGAATCTGAACTTTTGAAAGAGCTTTCCCTAATTCAAATGGTTTCTCAACCATTAGGTCCAATCAATTTATTGCTTAGATAGGTCTAATCTATGGAAAAGTGATTTTATCTTCTAGTAGTTTGCTTCAGTGTGCCTCTTCATTCTTTATGGAAGAGTTAAGCCATATTTTTGGAAATCATTGCTCACTTTAAAACTCTGCATTTCATTATATTGATGTTCGCATCCCTGCACGTCCCACATCAACTTCGTATTAGAGCATGGTTAAATTAGGATAAGATATACTAGTTGCTGAAATTTTTGCATTTTAAGGATTGGATATGAAAGTTCTTCTCATAACTTTTTAGATCTAAGTTTAATAGTAATTTTTCAATTAATTTGCCAGATTCAAACCCAGATTTGAAATCTCTCCTATAGATTTCTAGATCTGAATTTTCAAATTTTATTTCCTTGTTTTCAACCTTTAATCTAAGATTTCATGCCTCCTGAGCGGTTATACGAAAGTATACTTATGACCCATGAGAGTAATGGCTACAGCCGGACGTGAGACCTTCTAGATTAGAGAGTTCGATGTGCTAATTGCATGCTTGCATGATTGAAGTTAGATTAGCAAATGCTTCATTGAATGATCTTTTACTTGCATAACGAACATTTTTACTTTTCCTTTTACTGGCACAATTCAAATCTAAGTTCCCCATAAGGAATTTTAAATTTGAAATCTCAAATTTGAAAATTTTGAATTCTTGAAATCTAAATTTTTAAATTTGAAATTTGAAATTTTAGTTTTGAGATTTAAATTTTAAAATTTGAAAATTTGAAACTGAAATTTGAAACTGAAATTTGAATATGAAATTTCAAATTTTGAAATTTGAATTTTGACATACCTGCCTATTATAGTCTTTGTGGTAGATCATTTTTGTGCATTCATTTTAAAACACTTAAGGGCAATCCTATGATAAGATAAGGAAGTATTTCATCACCTTTTCTTGGTCCAAAAATAACCAACCATATATTGCATTGACCCAAGCTTAATCTAAAATTGAGTAAGAACCTAAACCAGAGTCACCAACAAGTCAAGTTCATGTTGCATGTTGAGACTTAGAATTGATTAGTTCTATATTTACTCCTAGAGATTGGTGTCCAAGGCTAGGGATCCAACGGCAAATGCCTTAAGTGGATCTGTGATTTTTAATTAGGACCTTGCAAAAGCAAGGGGAGCCTCCCATAACCCCACCTCTTACCTGGCCAGTTGAAAGGGTAATTATAGTCTTGATTGGTGCTTTGGCAATTCATGCTACATTGAGCTTCTAGGTCTAGGAGTCCTAAAAACTAGAAATTCTGTGCTGTATGACTACTAGATCAGGAACCCAATATCAGTAGTCCCAAACTCAGCCTAGTTTAACCATGTATCCTAATTTTGAAACTCCTAAGGACCATGACTGAATAGTTTGCCCAACTAAATAATAGGTTGATCGAATGGAGGAGCGTATCGGGACCCTAGAAGAGACCCATATGACCTATGCTGAACCTGAATCATCTCTACCAATGCCCCTCAATCCTAGAAGAGCCCAACTCCATGAACCTACCTTGGAACATAACCAGAGACAACCATACCATGATTTTATAGACTAGGATGAAAGAGCCATTAGGAGTATTCACCAAGAAGCACCTACCTTTGAGGAAGCTAGACCCTAAGGTATACATTGATTGGAAAGGCGACATGGATAGTACTTGAATGGTATGAGATGTTGGAAGAGAGGAAGTTTAAATTCACCAAACTTAGATTAGTCACCAGATGAGATTATATTAAAGAAATGTTGAGCACATATGTCATCAAAGAGGAGATATGCCCATAGCTATCTGGAGAGCCATGAAGATTAAACTTAGAGAAAAGTACCTCCCCATGTCCTATCAATAGAGACTTTTAGACCAGTGGCAAAGGTTGAGTTAGGGCAATAAAACAGTATCTAAGTACATTGCCAAATTCGATGAGTACATTATGAGATGTAGCATAGATGAGTCTGAGGTCATGACCCTATCTAGATTTTGAGCTGGCTTACATGAGAAAATTCAAAGGAAGTTATTTGAGAGAGAACTCCATGACCTAGAGCAAACCTATCAAATCGCCAGGGACTTTGAGAGATTTCAGAAGGGGACCCATGATCCGTCGGTCTGAACCCAATAGGATTAGTACACTTGGATATAAGCCAAGTTCTGGTCAAGTTCCTTCAACCGACCCACTCCTACTACCCCATTAGGTCGCAAGCATGACAGGGGTAAGGGCCTTGAAGCTCAAAGAAGCAATAATCTTGATATTCATTGCTTTAGGTGTCATAAAGTTAGCCATTATGCTATTCAGTGTCCTAGTCGAGCCTTACACATAGGAGAATTAGAGGGAGAAGCTCCTGAACCTTTTGAAGAATTTGAGGAAGAAGTGTATGAAGTAGGAACAAACTTAGTGGATGAGTATGAGGGAGATAAGGAAACTATAGATCCACCTGAGTTACTGGGAGTCGTTAGATATATTCTGATCTAAACAAGAGAGCATGAGGATGGCATAGAACCAACATCCTACAAACTTTTGTCAAAATAGGGGAAAGGTTACAAGATCATCATAGATAGTGGGAGCTATGTTAATGCCATTTCCACTAGTACTGTCAAGAGTCTAGGATTGATCACTGTTCCCCATCCCAATCCTTATAAGGTATCTTGGATTGATTCGACCTCCATTCCTATTACGTTAAGATGCCAAGTTATAATCCAATTCCAATCCTATCAGGAGAAAGTTTGGTGTGACATTCTTGCTATGGAGATTAGCAGTATTATTCTAGGCTGACCTTGGTTGTATGATCATGATGCTATCTTGTACGGTCATTCCAACTCCTGTTCCTTTAACCACCATGAAAAGAAAATTATCATAAACTCGACACCACCTAAGAACAACACAAAAGAGGGTCTAGTAATCTGAAGGAAAAGAAACAAGGATTAAATTTGATCAGTACTAAGGCTTTAAAATGATAGATTAATGAGGGTTCACCAGTTTGGATAGTGTCTGCCAAGAAAGTCCAGGATCAACCCCAAAAGGAGCAACCCTAGGAAATAGTAGAGTTTTTGAAGGATTTTCAAGATGTATTCCAAAAGATCTTCCTGATCACTCTCCACCATAAAGAGACATTCTACATGCCATAGACATAGTCCCAGGAGCCCTTACCAAACCTTCCATATTATAGGATGAATCCCATTGAACATTCAGAGTTACAAAGGCAAGTTGGAGATCTCCTCCAAAAAGGATTCATTAGAAAAAGTCTAAGCCTTGTACAGTACCTATCCTATTGACCCCCAAGAAGGATGGCACTTGGAGAATGTGTGTTGATAGTCATCCCATCAATAAGATAATAGTCAAATATCATTTTTTCTATTTGTCATCTTGATGATATGTTAGATATGATAGCCAGAGCCACTATTTTCTCTAAGATTGACCTTAAGAGTAGCTATCACCAGTTAGGATTAGGCCTGGGGATGAGTGGAATATAGCTTCAAGACTAAGGCATGAACGGGTAGTAATGCCTTTTGGTCCTTCAAATGCTCTTAGTACTTTTATGAGGATCATGACCCAAGTCTTGAGATCATTCATTGAAATTTGTTGTGGTCTATTTCGATGACATCCTAATCTATAGTAGGACTACGGAAGACCACCTGAGCCATCTCAACAGGTATGCCAAGCTCTTAGAAAGGATAGCCTCTATGCTAATTTGAATAAATGTGAATTCTTGACCCGTAGAGTCATCTTTCTAGGATTGTCGTTACCCTGAAGGAGTATCTGCCGATCCAGAAAAGGTTAGTCCATAGTTGAGTGCTTGTACCCACTAGTATACATGAAGTACGTAGATTCCATGACCTTGCTACCTTCTATAGGGATTTATTTAGGGATTCAGTCGATTGTCACACCCATCACTGACTAATTAGGAAGAAAACCTTTAAGTGGACTAATGTCGTCGATTGAACCTTCCTATACATCAAAAAGAAAATGACCAAAGCACCCATTTTGAGATTACCTGACTTTTCAAAGGTCTTTGAAGTTGCTTGTGATGCCTTCGGAGTTGGAATTGAAGGAGTTTTAAGTCAAGGGAACCAACTTGTTGCCTTCTTTAGTAAGAAGCTGAATGAAGCAAAATTGAAGTATTTAATATGATAAGGAATTGTATGCGATAGTTCAAGTCTTAAGGTATTGGAGACACTATCTCTTACCGCAGGAGTTTCTCCTATATTCAGACCATGAAGCACTCTGATTCCTTAGTTTTCAAAACAAACTAAATCCTAGGCATGACAAGTGGGTAGAATATATTCAAGCTTACACTTTTGTCTTAAAACACCGTGACAACACTGAAAACCGAGTTGCTAATGCTCTTAGCAATCGATCCATGCTCTTAACCTCTATCAGTACTGAAGTCATAGGATTGATAAACTGAAAGAAGAATATGAGAATTGTCCCAACTTTAGTGAATCTATCAATCTATTCAACAAGGACCATCTAGTTTGCATAGTGAATATACCCTTCAAGATGGTTTCTTCTTCAAGAGAAAAAAGTATGCATTCCCCGAACCTTCCTTAGAGAGTTTTTAGTTTGGGAAACCCATGCTGGAGGTTTAGCTGGCCATTTTGGTAGGAATAAAACCATTCTAGCAATTGAGGACCAGTTTATTGGCAAGCCTCAAATAAATGTTGCCAAATTATGGCCCGATGTCGAACTGTGGTGTTGCCAACTGCAGAAGCAAAATACTAGCCTTTACACTCTTTTACTATACCCGATCATCCTTGGCAAGACCTTAGTATGGGTTTTGTTTTAGGATTGCCTAAGACCATGTGAAGACATGACTCTATCTATGTTTATGGTCGATTGATTTTCCAAGATGGCACACTTTTTATCTGTCCCCAAACTTTCAATGCTTCTAAGGTGGCCAAACTTTTTCTAGATGAAGTTAGGTTATATGGCCAACCCAAAATCATTGTATCTGATAGGGATGTCTGATTGATGAGCTATTTTGGAAGACCTATGGCACATGTTAGGAACCAAGCTAAAATTTTCTACCACCTATCACCCACAAATCGATGGCTAGATTGAAGTTGTGAATAGGAGCCTTGGAAACCTATTAAGGTGACTTGTAGGCAAAATGTTGGAAATTGGGACCTCTTGTTATCACGTGCTGAATCTGCCTACAATAGCTCAGTCAATAGGTCCATTGGAAGAGCCCTTAAAATTGTTCATGGTTACAAGCCTAACAGACCCATAGATCTTATCCTTACCCATGCATGCATGAGTTTCTGAGTTAGCTGAGTCATATGCATAGCATGTTAGAGATCTACATAAGAAATCAGCAAGAAAATTAATCTGAGCAATGAAGCTTATAGACATATGGCTAATTCCCATAAGCGAGTCAAGAATTCACTGAGGGAGACTACGTGATGATAGGCTAGACCTAAATGGTTCTCCCCCAGAACCATAAAAAAATTGCATGCCCACGGAGCTGGTCCTTTCAAAGTAATAAAAAAAATTGGACCTAATGCCTATGTGCTTGAGTTACCACTCGAATTCGGTATTAGCTCACTTTCAATATTTCAAATCTAGTTGAGTACAAGGAACCATCAGTGATACCTAATGAGCCTTTCAAGATATTCCGGATTAATCTCCCTATTCTTTCTTGGTCTCTAATTAATCTATTTGCAGGATCTTGGGTGCCCAGTGCCAAAGAAGAGGTCCTCCTTCTTGGAACCGTTGAGGGAACCTAAACATTCAAGAGATTTAGCCTTCTTCCTAGACACCCCATCTAGGAGTGTTGAGTGATCCAACAGTTAGGGAAGAGAATCATTATCTGGTGACAAGCTTTTCTTTTCTCTCTCGGATCTGAACTATTGAAAGAGCTTGTCCTAATCAAATGGTTTCTCAACCATTAGGTCTAATTAATTTATTACTTAGATAGGT